>OU696696.1:122182462-122493650 GCA_916050605.2 Platycheirus albimanus
GGTGCAATCACGCACTCCCTGCTTACTCCGGTAAGATTGTGGGCTGGTATTCGGTGCAATTACGCACTCCCTGCTTACTTCGGTAAGTTGTGGGCTGGTATTCGGTGCAATTACGCACTCCCTGCTTACTTCGGTAAGATTGTGCGCTGGTATTCGGTGCAATCACGCACTCCCTGCTTACTTCGGTAAGATTGTGGGCTGGTAATCGGTGCAATCACGCACTCCCTGCTTACTCCAGTAAGATTGTGGGCAACTTGTATATTATTCTTTTCTTTTATTTGAAATACCATGTTATTAATATCAAGATCAAGTGTATTATTATCTGCTAAGAACATTTAAATGTAATACATTGTTAGATTTAAACGCTTTTCATTTGTAATAAAGATTTTTTAATCAAACTTGAAAATCAACCGAGTTCGTTCTTCTTAACCCGAGTTTTACTTGCTTTCTTCGGGAAAACCCTGGACTACGACGAGCTTACCTCAGCCTTAGAAAAAAAAGCATCACATTTTGGCGCCCGAGCAGGGACCTAAAAAGGTTTATCCGAACTCCAAACACCGACCGTCCAACCAAGAATCCTTCAAAGGCAACACCGACCGCCGTTTCCTGACTTATTTAAAAGCCCTTGAAAAGATTCTTCCGTTTCGTTTCGACCGACCAACCAGGAATCTACGACAAAGTCCCACCGACCACCACCGTTCCCCGACCGAAGAGCTTTATTCATCAGTGACCCGCCTTAAAACCAAAATTTGCAATTCCACCATGTCCGACCCAGAGGATCAGGAAGAACACTTACTGCACCCATATAAGAACCTGCGATTCATCCAGTTTCTGAGGAAGGCAGAACTAATTGAGATGCTGGGCAACCGCCAGCAAGATACGACCGGGACCGTGAAGGAACTGCGACAGCGGTTGAGTCGCTACCTTAAAAAATTCCGCGAACACGGTTCAACACAGAACCTCTGTGCACATTGGGAGTCTCTAGTGGAGGAACGCAATGACGCGGAACCAGAGACCGACTCGCAATCCGAAAAGGCTGCTGCCACCGATGCAACCGCAGAGGTTAAATCTCCCCTTTTTGTGGAGACTACATTCATTATCCCCGCTCGTCATAAAGGAATGCCTATAGCAACAGACTTCCCACCGTCCGACTCTCAGGGGCACGGTGATGGTGTCCCAGCAAACTCAGATGGACCCCCTGCCACCGCCCTGCCACCGTAGCACCTGCAGGATCTGGTTTACGGCAACATGCTTCAAATGTCGATACCACCCCGGCGCGTTCATTTCCACTCACCAGCCACCTCACTTTAAGCTACGAGGCAGAGGTTATGAACACGGTTCGGAAGTGGGGCTTGAGATTTGATTCTTCAGGTAACCCGCTGGAGTTCTTGGAACGATTGACGGAGCTGAGACGATGTTACGGCATACCCCCCGACGATATGCTTCGCACGCTCCCCGAATTGTTCCGCGGGACAGCTTTGGAGTGGTTACGAATAAAAGGAGAGAGTTTTTGCCGGTGGGAAGATTTTCGGGAAGCGTACATCCGTCAATTTTTACCAGCCAGGTACCTTCAGAAGCTAGAAGATGAAATTCTGAGGAAGCGCCAAGGCCCCCGCGAACGAGCTAAGGACTATCTTTTATCCACGCAGTACCTTATCAGGCAACATCCGCACATGACTATAGCCGAAAACGTAGACCGGATCTTTGACAACATGCGCCCCGAGTACCGATTGTTCATTCGCCGCCGAGACTTTAAAAAGAGACTTTTTAAAGAAACCAGCGTTCACCTGTCATCCCCCCTCCTCCAGCTCAACCGTTCCCGTGCCGTCCTCCAGCTGCCGTTCCCTACGACCGGGACACTCACTGTTGAAACTGCAAGCAGAGAGGACACCGCAAAGAGACCTGCAACCGCCCGTTCCGACTGTTTTGTTCTTTTTGTGGCCAAAACGGAAGGCTGACAAAGGATTGTCAGTGCCGTCGCAACCCTGTGGCGGTGATCACGTATCCACCAGAACATGACCCCCGATATTTCGTACCCATTGAGGTAGGGGACGAGAAATTTCATGCATTAGTCTACACGGGGTCAATGAAGTCTTTTATTGGACGTGCGCTAAGGCAGAAGTTTAAGGAGATGGACATACCGGTGCAGGAGCACGACCGCCCCGTTCATATGGCAAACAGTCACCTTGTTATGACGACTGAACACTACACTGCTACGTTCAGGGTCGGTAGCGCCGAGTTGATAGGAGAGATAACCTATCTCCCTTCGTTGATCGAAGATGCCATTCTGGGCATGGACCTGATGGCTCAAGCTGACATACGGATTTACATGAGCGGGAAACCGGTCTTTGGAAAAAAGCCTGACCAGTGTACCGGAGCTTCGGAGTGTCGAGCAATGTCCCATCTCTCTGTCCATCACCAGAAGCAGTTCGATGCTTTCTTCGGGATCGACCTCCCGAAATTTGACCAGATCACTGGGATCTCTGATGCTCCGAGCAGCCACCATCCACTAGCCGTAAGTCGAAGTCTGAATCTCAGCAGTAGCAGTCGTGAGCGTGCAAAGTTCCGTCCGTGCCGTAAACGAAACCAACCAGTCAGTTCAGTGTCAACCAGCCAGCCGACAAGACTCACCGAGCCGTCCCGTCTGAATCGAAAACCGATACCCAGTACTTCAACCGAAACCGAGAGCAACAGCAAACCGAAGGAGATGAACTCCCCTAAGACTTCGGAAACCAAACGGCCAGAGGAGGCCAAGTCATAGCAGATCGTGCGTCGCAGTCCCCGGCAATACAGCACCACCATCCCTGGCAATTTCAGCAGCCGAGTGCACCGTCTTTTGACACCCGAAAGAGTCCTTCCCGACCGTCGTGAACGCGAACGTCTGCAAAAGGCCAAAGGTATTGGCCGCACCCAGCCCGATACTCATCAACAGGCGAAGCCAACCAAAGCACCATTAAGCACATCGGCGAAAAGCGTCAAACCCAAGGAGGGAAGTGTTAGGGTTGCAGGAGTGAAGCCAGGAGAATTAGCCACCGCAAAGGCCGAGCCGTGGGTGCGACAGAGGACAGCAAAACGAAAAGTAGCAGCACCCCCGCGCAGCGAAAAGCCCTTTAGCCTGAAGTTGAAATCGAAACCGGGCCCACTTCAGCACGACTTAAACGCCGCCAAGCCCATTATGCCGAGACCGACAAGCGCAGCTGAAATGGGGAAGGTGCGAGAATTACGAAAAGCGGCCGAAGACGCCTGGTGTATGCTAAACCCGCCCGTCCCGAAGAAGACCATAGTAGAGGGCCCGGGGCTACTGCCCATCCCCGCATCAGTAACCGACGGCCGCTCTGAAGAACGAGTTATACCCCCGCCGCTTCTGATAAAAGGCCCTAGTTGCAGCCAAAAGATGTCGGCACGATACACCTTCTACGCTGTACCAAAACAGCAGGAAGCAGCCGTCACAGCTATCGCGGAACCGGTACCACCGAGGACACCAGAACCCGATCCTTTCAAAGGGATAGATCTCAGGGGAATCTCCAAGAGATCCCATCAGAGGAAATTCACCGTGCGCGGTCCATGTGGTCCAGTAATAGTTTTGCTTAACCGAAACGGATCAAGGGCATCGTTGAGGTTTCAAAACCAGCAGAAATCTATCCAAATCCCTAATTAGAAATGGAAAGGAACAGGGTTTGAGAATGGAATGAATAATTTAATTTTAGTTTTTTGGAATTAAACACGTTATGTTAGAATGATTATTATTTTTTTACCATTATTACGTTAGTTTAAAAATATATATATATATATATATATATACTACTCAAAACAAAATAGGGCCCATCCAAGATTTATTTTAAATTTGTACGGCTTGTTGTGATCACATTTTCACAGAGTGTGAAATTTAAAAGTTCGTCTTGTGAGTAGATATAATAAAGTTAACATTTTTCACTAAAGATTATGTAAACTCAATTTCTTAACTCTTAGCTAAAATTATTCCTAGAAAAAAATGAAATTAACATTCATATTAAATTAAGAACCCTGTGGGCCCTATTTTGTTTTGAGTAGTTTATATATATATATATATATATTATATTTATAAAGACTAAATAAAGGAAAAAAAAAGAAAAAATATACATATACATATACCTATATATATATGGATGTATTTAAATCAAATATTTTTCTTTTTAGATCTCAAGACGAGACGGTACTCGTCTTCCGAAGCGAGGGGGATGTGTAACGAAGTGTTACACTTTCCGCCATCCGACCGACTTAAATTTACCGCCAATAACAACAACTTCATACAACCAGCAATTTACCGCCAATAACAACAACTTCATACAACCAACACGGGACTTGTAGCTTCACCAAATCTACCAGCCACCCACCGCCTAACAAACCGTTAACAGCAATAGACAAACACCGTCAACAACAATAACAACAAATTCATACAACCAGCACGGGACCTTTAGTTTCATCAAATCTACAAGCCTCCCACCGCCTACCAAACCGTCAACAGCAATAGGCACACAGCACACCAAACATCGGGACGTCATATTTAAATTTAAATTATTATTATATTATATTTCATTCATTTCTTTTTAATTCACACTCAGTTCTTTCATAAAATATTACTAGTAGAGGCCAGGAATATGCCAGAATTCGAAGCTTACTTACCCGTTAAACTTCCTGGTTTCCGACCTGAAGTGAAAGAGTAGCAAGATTCCAGTGTATTTTAATTTAGTAATTAAAGTCACTTCAGATAGCGTAATTGGTTGTACTTATGCACCTTTTATAGCACATCTTTTTGATATTAAAAGTAGTTAGTTGGTATTCGGTGCAATCACGCACTCCCTGCTTACTCCGGTAAGATCGTGGGCTGGTATTCGGTGCAATCACGCACTCCCTGCTTACTCCGGTAAGATTGTGGGCTGGTATTCGGTGCAATCACGCACTCCCTGCTTACTCCGGTAAGATTGTGGGCTGGTATTCGGTGCAATTACAAACTCCCTGCTTACTTCGGTAAGTTGTGGGCTGGTATTCGGTGCAAATACGCACTCCCTGCTTACTTCGGTAAGATTGTGGGCTGGTATTCGGTGCAATCACGCACTTCCTGCTTACTTCGGTAAGATTGTGGGCTGGTAATCGGTGCAATCACGCACTCCCTGCTTACTCCAGTAAGATTGTGGGCAACTTGTATATTATTCTTTTCTTTTATTTGAAATACCATGTTATTAATATTAAGATCAACTGTATTATTATCTGCTAAGAACATTTAAATGTAATACATTGTTAGATTTAAACGCTTTTCATTTGTAATAAAGATTTTTTAATCAAACTTGAAAATCAACCGATTTCGTTCTTCTTAACCCGAGTTTTACTTGCTTTCTTCATCACAGTGGTTGCGCCCAGGGCCCGATCCAGGGGGGGCGCGCCGGGCATTTGCCCGGGGCGGCAAATTTTAAGGGCGGCAAAATTTTAAAATTGAGGATTATTAAAGCTATGTATGTCTTTCTAAAAAATGTTTACTTGTTTCCTTCTAATTAAGATCATCATGGGAGAAAATAAGGTACAGTAAAACTACGAACTCTCCATTCTATAGCAAATTTCATTTTGTCTTCCTTCTTCTTAAAAAAATATCCCATATTAGTTAGCTTTAGGTTCCATCGAACGTATAAATGTATTTAAAAATGTACAGTTATCTAGTTTAAGTTTGCAAAGTCGCGTTTCGAAGGTAAAACAAGTTCAATCCTCAGTTGTTTAAACAAAGCTGCCATTGGTACTTTTTTGAATTGGTCCGATGAAGACTAAGGTCTATTGTCAGCGATATGATCAATAATAATCGAGAACAATAGCAATTTGAAAAGAATTTACTTCAGACGAGACGAAAAAGCCCTACTATGGTAATAAGAGATGCTGCAAATTTTTTATTTTCTAAATTGTAATATAGTAAAATAAAAAACAAAATTGTAAATGCGCAATCAAAAATTAAATTTCTTAACAAAAGATATGAATTTCTTTCATTAATTTCTTTTGTATACCAATTTTCTTTGAAAATAAAAAGGAACACCAGGTTTCAAAACACATTTCACATTTCTTTATAACGAATTTTACATTTTTTTTGTTCAATTGAAGGTTCGCTATAAAGAATTTTGACTGTATATGTCCGTCAAAACTATAAAGTCGAAGTATTTTATTAATCACTTAAAAAATGCTAGTTAAAACGTTTTTTGGGGAAAAAAGTGAAGTAAGCCATCTGATTTCTTGAACAGTTTTGATTTTTTTAGAAAAAAAACTTCTCGAAAACATTTTTCCCCATTTTTTTTTTTTTTTTTTTTTTGTTTTGAATGCACTTTCCAGCACTTTAGGCGTTTTTCTGTTTTCATTCAGAAAAGAGCTCTGAACAAAGTTCGAGTTTATCGAGCTCGCTCTGAAAGTCCTCTGAACCAATGGTGTTCAGAGCGCTCTGAACTATTAATGAAACGAATTTAATATCCCATTAATTTCCTCTTCTTATGCCATTTTTTTTAACACCTAAAATCAATTTGGCGGCCATTTTATTGGTTTTTATTTCCAGCCGCCGCGCCTATAAAATATCGATTGAATTGGTATTGGTTGGTTTCGACGCGTATCACTTTTGACGTTTATATTTTCGTTTGGCTTTTAGCTCAGTCTGCCTCACCTATTTATTTGGAGCTCTCTGAACACACTCTCACAGAGCAAAGAAATACAAATTCTATGCTCTGAAGTCTTTGAAGCAAAAAAAGAAAAACTTATTTTTGTTTGACCACTTAGGCTCTGCTGTGAACTAAAAAAGAAAAACGCCTTTTATTGCTTTTTACCAGAAAGACAAAATTTAAAAAATTATTAAAATGTTTTTGAAATAATCAAAAAAAAAAACTTTAATTTTTTATGAAATTTTAAGTAGGTAACAAAGTTATTTCGTTTATAAAAGGCCTTTCACTTAAAAAATGTCATCGAAATCCTTTAAGTGGCTTAGGAGAAAATCTGATACGCAAAATTCGGCCCTATTGGAGTTACCGTTATAAAGAATTTTCCAGACAAATTTATTCCAACCAAAACATACATTTTACTCAAATTTTTTTAAGAAAATCGTATAAGCCGTTTTTGAGATACCTAAATGAGTTTGTAAATAAAAATCACATGGCAGGTACCGTTAATTTCGCAGCTAGAATGCTAGGTCTAAAAATCAATCTATCAGATGTTATAATAATACTGTGTTCTGTGTACCAAGCTTGAAGCAAATCGGTCCAGCCGTTAAGGGTGTAGGGTCCGATACAATCAGACGGACAGACAGACAGAATTGTCCGACCTATTTTTTCGGCTTCTCTATGATCGTAATGTCATGCTTGATTGTCCAAATAAAAATTTCCAACATTATTACATTCTTACGGGTCGGAATGAATAACTCTATTTTTCAAAAGTCGGTCAAAAACTGCACCAACAATTTTATAACTTATGTTCTCATTGCAAAAGGGCGGCAAATTAAATTTTTGCCCAGGGCGGCGAAAAAGCTGGATCGGGCCCTGGTTGCGCCTTTCTGTTAGTGTTGTGTTGGAATGAACTTGGATTACTTGTAGATTTTGTTTGAGGTATTGAGATGCTCATCCCCAGACATTTATCCCATAAGCAAGATGGCTATGAAAAAGGGCATAGTATATTTGCTTTTTTAAAAATTCTGGAATGTAGTTGCAAATCCTTGCGAAGATACCTGCTACACCTGAAAGTTTTTTCGAGAGCTTGTTTATGTAGTATTGCCAATTCAAGGACGAGTCAATCCATAAACCCAAGTATTTGAATTGTTCGACGTGTTCAACTAGATTGTTCTCAAAAATTATGTTGAGGGAGGTATTCCCACTGCTCTTCATAATATACTTGGTTTTCTTAGCATTCACCGAAAGCTTATGCATATTCATCCAATTACTGATGCTCTTAAGGTCACTATTCATGTTGGATTCGAAGACATTTGTTGATTTATCAGAGTACATAAGACATATATCGTCTGAAAACAATATAGGGGATCCTTTGAGGTTTGTTTTCGTTATATCGTTGATGTATAAGCAGAACAGCGTAGGGCCAAGGATGCTTCCTTGTGGCACACCAAAGTGTATAGTTTGCTCATCGCTTTTGTAGCCACCTGAAGAAATATATTGCGTCCGATTATTAAGGTAGGACTTGAACCAGTTGTATGAAGTTCCCTTTACTCCGCAGGAAAATAGTTTTCGCAACAAAATGCCATGATCAACCGTGTCAAAGGCTTTTGATAGATCAATAAAAAGAGAACTTGTGTTATTGTTTTCATCTTTTTTTTTTTGCAGATAAGATACCTTATCTATAAGAGCTGTGATATTGCTGGATTGTTTTCGGAAACCGTACTGATTTTGAGCCTCTAGGCAGTTTTTTTTACGTACTCTAGCAATTGTTCGTTAATGGCTTTCTCAATCACTTTGGACAAAACTGCCAAAATTGAGATCGGGGCGGTAGTTGTTAGGGTCCGAACTGTCTCCAGATTTGAATATAGGTATAATTTTGGCAATTTTCATCTTGTCTAGTACTTTTCCTTCTGAGATTGACTTGTTGATAAGCTTTGAGATAGGGATGCAGAGTTCATCTTTACATTCTTTTAAAAGAGTCGTGGAAATGTTGTCAGTATCCTTAGCTTTAGATGATTTTAAGCTAGATATTATTCTCTTGACTTTTACCGGTAACGTTATGTACATAATAAAGAGACAATCAGTTTTCTTAGGAGCAACAATGTTGTTAGATTGGCATTTTGATGCTAATGATCTACCGATGTTCACAAAAAAGTTGTTTAGCTCGTTCAGTTTATCCTTTTTAGCATTATCTGAGAGAGTTCTTAGCAATGGGCATTCCGTATTCTTTTTCCTTGTATTAAAAATCAAATTATTGATGTTTTCCCATGTCTTTCTACTATTATGAAGATCTTTTTCGAAGATTTTTCCAAAATGCTCTGATTTAGTTTTCCGTTTTTTTGATGTTACCTGGTTTCTAAGGCATTTATTTGTTCTTTGAATGTGAATGTTGGAGGGGTCCTTACATAATTTACCATACCATATGTTTTTTTCTTTTATTAAATTCATGATGCCATCACTTAGCCATGAGCTTTGTCGTGTTTTATTCGAAAGTTTCACTTTTTTAGAGGTCTTTTGAATTAAAAGGTTTAAATTTTCGATTATAGTCTTGTACATATCCTCATTAGTCATGAACCTGGACAATTTTATTGGATTGTTTTTCAGTTCAGTTCTAAGCATATTATAATCTGGAATTATACTACGTTTTCATTAGGGCCGAAATTAGGATATTTGAAAAATTGCTAAAAAAGTGTTTTCATCTAGGTTTCCACATTTGTTTTGACATCAGGCTATCTTCTTTCTTTTTCTTTTTTACAACCTTTTCATTTTTTCTTCTTGTTTTGTTTTGTTTACTACTTCCGTTGCCCTGGATTTTATTTCAAAATTGTTATTTTGTATTGTTTACTTCTGCCGTTTGCTTTGCATGTTGGTTTGTTTACTTTTGCCGTTGCCTTGGATTCTGTTTTAAATTGACATTTTAGAAAATATCTATTCAATTTGTTTCAATTTAGTTGCGTTTGATTTGTTTTCACATAATTTGCAACCTTGATTTCGTCCAAATCAAACAAAATTTTAATATTATTTTGTATGGAAAGTGGACTCAAATTTGGAAATTTTCAACGAAATCACATTTTTTGCCCTAATGAAAACGTAGTATTAAAGTAAAATTCATGAAATTTGATTTCGTTTTGTTATTTACTGAGTTGGTTGAAACCTCGATTGCTATTAAGTTGTCGTCAAAAAGGTCATGCTTTGTATGGTGCGCACAAATATTGTGAGTTGGATCGTTAATGAAGAAGTGGTCAATGTTCGAATTCTTACGTGTTGGAATGAATTTATTTATATTATAAAATCCAGACATTCTTAAAAGATTTAAATATTTTCTTTGGTTATCTCCTTCTAGCAGAATGTCGATGTTAAAATCTCCAGATATAAAAGAGTTTTTTTATTGATAACTTTGACATGCAATTTTCTAGGTTTGAGAGAAATGTTTCTTTTTGAGGAATTATTTGATTGAGCTGTCTGTAAACACACATAACTTCAATAATAAAACCATTGATGTTAATTTTTGCAGCACATATACTGTCCAGATCATCACTTTGTGAGAAAAGTTGTGTGTAGGAATGTTTTTCTGAAATGAAGATAGCTGCCCCACCCCCTCCTTTGTTTGGCCTGCAAGCGGTAATTTTAGAAAAATGTTTTATGTTGAAAAATGTTTCATTATATTCGTAAAGCCAGCTTTCGGAAACACAAATAACATCAATCTCATCTTTTAAATAATCAAGTATTGATTCTAATTCATCAATTTTATTTTGTATCAATCTGGCATTGATGTACAAGATTTTTGTAGTACTTGTGGTAGATAATTTTATGTTGTGTAAACTGTCAAAGAGAGCATTTTGTGGTGAGAATGCAATTTTATGCATTATATATGAGAATGCAATTTTATATAGTGAACATATTTAGATATATAGTGAATATATTTATGTATTCATATAAATATAAATTTACCTGTATCCATTTTTAGGTATTAACCCAATAGTGTTGGACTGCAGAAAATTTCTTCGGTACACCAGATTGCATGTAGATGCTATAGTCGTAGCTTCTAAGAACGGCTCAATATTGCTTTCAGTAAGAAAGAAATTTCTAAACTTCAGACATGCCTCAGTCAGAATTTTGACATCACTGATGCAATACTCCAGGAGTTCACGTTGGAGGTCAAAAACATCGTTTTGATGTTCTCCATGCCATTTTAAAAACACTTCACGTTCTTCTGATTTCATAGTATTTGGACTGTAGAATTCTAAGACTGGTAACTTTCCGATATAGTTTTTATTTCCTTTTGTATTGAACAAATGAGGAAAATAACCTTTTTTCAATTCAGACGATAGCGATAGTTGAAATGTTTTCTGAAGTTTGGAGAGCGCCATTGGGAAAAAGTTTAAGGAATCTATAAACTTAATATTTCCTATTATCATTAATATTATCTTACTGCCTCGCATGATCAATTCTGGACTTAAAGTTGTTTCTTTCAGTATATAATTTAATACGAATTGATGATCATACGATTGTCCGTTATGTGCTTATACAATGACATTTTTAAATTTTTGGCGAACATTCAGAATATGTTTTAAGAATTTGGGGATAACATTTTTTTCTTCTTCTTCTTCTTCTTCTTCTTCTTCTTCTTCGGATTCCTTTATGATATTCAATGAATGTCAGCACTTATAACAAAAGGTCAAAATTGTAATATCAAAACATTGATAACACTTTTGTTTAAAAACACACAAATTAGGCTCATGTATTTTAATGGGAGTAATAATATATGCATCATCTGTAGTATTAATAGATTTTTCTCCCATTATTCTTTCTTGGCGACTCTCTAAATCGTACAAAATGTAAAGAGTGTCTTTACATTTAGGTAATCTACTATCGGGACGTATATAGCACAAATGATCTTCTTCTACTTGTTTACTGCATAATTTACAGTAGTATTCGCCACAGGTATGCATTCGGTTTCCACTAAATGTTTTTAAACAAAGTTTGCATCTTTTAATTTGTTCGCAAATATTATTTGCTTTTGAGCTGCCTGTCTTGTGTTTGTCGAAACAGTTTTTCCCCCTATAAAGCGTCGATTACAATCTACACAAACAATTTCTTTTGCAAACTTTGGACACGTAGGTGTGCTTTGACATTGTGGACATGATTTTTGACATCTATGTTTGCTCTTCATATTGTAGGGTATATGACAATCTTTACAATAATAACCGCAACAGAATGCAGCAGTTAAGGATGTTATTAAATTAAAGTGCTTTTTGTGGTATAGCAAATTGATTTTTTTTTCTTCATCATAACCACCTTCAAATATACTTTCACGGCCTTTTGTTGCGTAATTGTATACAGTTAGTTTGTACCCTTTTAAATGTTTTTGGAACATTTTTAATTCGCGGATGCCACACCCTTCAGAGGGTATATTTATGCCTGCCTCATTAATTAATTTTAAGGCATTCTTTGTTTGAGTTTTTTCAATGTCCCTTCTTATTAATTTTTTGGTAAACTCACTCTCCTTATCGGCGTATGCTTTGCCAACGAATAGCGCTCGAGGTAAGCATAAATTATCCGTATTTTTATGGATATAATACCTTTTCGTTTAGTGCATTCCTCTTCGAATGTGTTAAACATAACAGAACTCTTTCTTTTGTTCCCGGAAACTGAAGGGAGCTTCACTGACGTAATGGTTAAACTAAAATCATCGGTGCTCAGTCCAACAGAATTGCTTTGGAAAATTTTACTGATCATTTCCCAAATGTCAGAAAACTTTATGGCAGAGCAGTCTCGAAAGTTTATCCATCCACTACCCCGTTCGGTGGAAAAACTCTTACCACTAAAAGTAATTCCTACTTTATCAAGGGGGTCCAAATCTTTCAAGGCATGTTTGAACATGTCGTTCAAACCTTCCCTTATCCATGAAGTAGGTTCTTTATTTTTGGGTATAGCTTTTATTCTAAATTCTATTTTTCTTCCCGTTACACCGAATCTTTTTATTTTAGTCACCATTTCATCTATAATCTCAAATCGCTATGAATGGGGAAAAAGAAAGAGGAAAAGTGAAAAAAACCATAATATATTAAAATAGAGACTAAGAATAACAGAATTTTCTATCTCTCTCACAAACCTTTCTTTTTTTTTTTTTTTTTTTTTTGTTTTTTTTTTTTTTTAATAGAGAGTTATAAAATAGTTTTTTTTGTGACTGTACAAAGTCGTCACTACTTATTACCTGCTCCTCTTTTTGATTGTTGATATTGTCAATGTTGTTAGGATTAATGATGTTGTCGTTGTTGATGTTGGTGCTGTTGATGCCTTTGTTGTTGTTGTTATTGTTCATAGTAATGCTATTGTTGCTGGTGGAGGAGTTGTTGCTATAAAAAACGCTATCAATATATTTATTGAAGAATAAAATACCCGGTTACTATATAAAGAAATAGTTTATTAAGCAAATTATAACACTTCAGCGAGATAAAATAAAGACTGCATGGCGTACATTTATGTGTTCGTTTTTATAGGCAAATTAGTTAATAATAAAAGCTTTAAGTTGTACATATGTGTTGATACGATACAATACGAGTAATTAGTTAAGATGACGTCAAAATGAGGAAGTTTCATTACAGATGTAACATTTTTCCACATCCTCCCACCGGCAAAATTGGCAGTTAATACAGCTCGAGTGGGTAGAGCAATTGAACGGGTCGTCTCAGCTTGGTACCATTTGACAATCGAATAAGGCAAGCTCTAACCCTATTGTCACGTCCTGGATAGACTTTTTCAACTTGAGCAAGTTTCCAATGAGTTCTCGATATGGCTGGATCGCTTAGCAGCACGACATCATTTTGTTTTATTTCCACAACCGAACCTCCTTTAGAAAAATGCAGAGAGCGAAGTTGCTGTAAATATTCATGTTTCCAACGCTTCCAAAACAGCTTCATCAAGCTAAGCCTGGAATTCCATTTTTGACGGATGTCATCTCCTCGAGAAGTGGCCGGTGACATGCATATAACGGGTGCTTCATGGAAACTCTTAATAATTTTTTCCAGCTGTTGAATCTCTCGGCGCAAAGAAAAGGCTCACATGGAATATCACGGGGATTAGTGTTTACTTGGTAAGAAAACACAAGTTGAGCAGGATTCTCTTCCTTGTCTTTTAAGGGCCAGCATTCAGGACCATCTAACAACCAAATTGGGCCATGCATCCAAAGATCTGATGTAACTAACAGATTTGCTGACACACCTCGTGTTAGTAAGTCCTCGGGATTCTGCTTTCCAGGACAGTGATGCCACACGTAATCTTCAGTGAGCTTTTTTATTTCTAAAACTCTATTGGCAACATATGGTTTCCATTTTTTAGCATCACCGGATATCCAACACAAAGAGATTTTCGAATCTGTCCAGGGATGAGGGCTGTTTAAAACTAAGTTTAGATTTTTGATTAAGTAAGAACATAATGTCGAAGCAATCAGTGCTGCTGTGAGCTCAAGCCTTGGTAAAGAGAGTTTATTTGTTTCCTTCGATCCTTTTAATGGTGAAACTCTGCTTTTGGCGCACAGAAACCTCACCAAAGACTTACCATTGATGCTTATTGTTTTTTAAATACGCCACCGTACCATATCCCTGAGGGCTTGCATCCGAAATATAAGTGAAGTTCTTTGTGTATAATCTCCTTTGAAAGCCATGTACATCTCGGTATCGTTATTTGTTTTAGCTCATCAATCTGAGTACAGAAAGAATTCCAGACCTTTTGAAGATCCCCAGGTAAATCATCATCCCATGACAGCTTTAACTTCCAGATATTTTGAAATAGTATTTTAAAATTTATAATAAAAGGGTACCCCTAAGGGATCGTAAGATCGAGAAATTACCTGAAGAACAAACCTCTTTGTTCCTTTCATTTGAAAACTGGTGGTAAGTTTACATACTGGGTCGATGTCCACAGCCATTTCATCCGTGTGTAGGTACCATAACATACCCAATACCTTTTGCTTGTCTAAAGTTGAGTTCGAAAAATAACTTCTTACGGTGGGGTTATTACAGTTCCATTTTCGTAAGTTCATTGAAGCGTCCTTGAGTAGAGATGTGGCTTGTTGACAAAATTCGATCGCTTCTCTTTCATCATCTGTGCTATGTACAACATCATCCATATATAGCCGTTCGTTTAACACCGAGCACGTTCTTGGAAATTTATGTTTGTTATTCTGCAGATGTTTCTTGAGTGTTGCGCTTAACATAAATTGGCTCGATGTTACCCCAAATGTAACTCGTGTCATCCTCCAGACTTGGAGATCAGGATAGTCATGCGCAGACTTTAATTCTTCCGAAAACCAGTAAAATCGGTGCACATCGTGGTCTTTGGGGTTAAACGAATCCTGGAGAAAGGCCTTCTCTATATCCACTACCATTCCGATGACACCAATTCTAAAGTTCAAGAGCATTTTAAACACATCTGGGAGCAAGTTTGATCCAGGCATCAAGGCGTCGTTTAAAGAAAAACATAGTTTTGCATGTGCCGATGCATCAAAGACGATGCGAACCTTTGTAGTATCTTTGTCATCTCTGTATACCGCCCGATGAGGCATATAGTATTTACGTACTTCTGTGTCATCATCCGTAGCCCTTTCAGCGATTCCAGCAGCTATGAGTTCACGCATTGCTTCATCATACCGCAAAAGTTCGGCGGGAGCCCTAGAAAGTTTTCGAATTAGTGACTTAAAACGAATCATAGCACCTATTTGATTGTCATCTAGCAAAACGTTAATGTTCTTCCAAGGCAAGCTAACTTGATATCTACCATTTTGTTTAACAATAGAATTTGTTAGATACTCCTCGGTAAAGTCTACCTCCTGTTTCCCTTCCGATCGTATTCCAATAGATTCCAGGTTCCAGAAGCGTGTCTCATCAAAATCTTCAAGGGCACTGACCTGCAAAACATTAACTTTGGTTAGTCCTGAATAAACCTTTTGGCTTCCGATTTCAGCCAGTTCCTGTAAGGTCCAGCCAAAAAGAGTATCAACGGCAATTAAATTATCAGAATTTCTTTCAATATTTCCCGTGACGAATTTCCAATAATGGTCAGCACCAATGAGTATCGAAATACCATCATCGGGTTGAAACGCGAATGGACGAGCATCAGCTAAATTAAATTTGAAAGTCTCATATATATTAGAAGCTGGAACTGCAAAAACATCCAGTCAAATTTCGGGAACAACTACAACTTCAATTTCCTTGAAATTTTGATCGAACTGGCTTTTTAATTTTAGAGAAACTATTTTACAAAAACTAGTATGCTGATGTTTTCCACCTCCGAATGTAATTATGCTTAGTTTTCGTATTCTTATTACGGGCAAAGCTAATTTTTTAGCTAAATCCTCTCTAATGAATGACATCTGGCTTCCATCATTTAATATAATTCTAACATAAGCACTTTTGCCTCCATTAATTGCAAACGCCGAGGCTGTCTGTAAATAAACACCAGTTAATTTATTTTGAGCACACAGATTTAAAGTTTGCTTTGACGTTCCACTATGGTTCAGCTCTTCACTCCTTGTAATATTTCGAACTGGTTCGTTCCGTTCTTCAGTCCGTTTATAATTTGGATCACATAGAGATTTCGCGTGCCACCCCTGACAAATGCCACATTTCAACCGTTTCAAAGTACAACGTTTAGAAGAATGCCCTCGGTATGTACATCGGAAACATCTTCCGTCTTCTTTGAGCATGTTCTTACGTTGATTAAATGAGTGTGGTCCATCAGAGTTTCTTGTTGTGTGAGATGGAGATTTACAAAAGAAACATGACTCCGTAGTAGTGGTTGTGGTAAATAGACCAGCTGCTGTTGTATATGTTTTATGTATACTCGTACATCGCGTGTCGTTCACTTTGAAAGAGTCTCTTTCTTAATAAATTTGAGAAGTTCTTGTAACTGTCCATCACCAAGAGAATGTTCGCTGACTGAGTGTGGCGGGGTAACAGTACCATTCGAAGTTGTCACCTCATTTTCTTCACCGTTTTCTTTCTCCTTATGTACTCGAAAAAAATCAGCCCGTAACTCGTTTGGTAAGCAACGCAAAAGCTTTGGCTTTAGCATGATTGCATAACTTGATGCTGGGACAAGTAAAGCAGTAAGTGATCTTGTACATGTCATAACTGTATTATAAAGATTCCGCAAGCCTTTTACATCACGCTTTGAGCTTATATGTGGAATATTCATCAGCTGATCCATATTTTTGTCAATCAATTTGTCGGTGCTCCCAAATTCGTCCAACAGCAATGCAATTGCCGCGTCGTAGCACGTGCCAATTGGAGTGAAACCTGCAATTGCTTCAGCTGCCTTACCTTTTAATGTTGATTGGAGATAATTGAATTTATCTGTTCCAGACAAGGAATTATTTTCGTGAACAGTTGTCCTGAACTGCTCCCAAAAAGGTAGCCTCTCGCTAAAATTACCGGAAAATGTTTTGAGTGAAAGCTTGTGAAACTTTACAGCAGCGTTCGATTGGTCACGATAATTTTGTGGGAGGATGCGTGTTGACCTCTCAGAAGAATTTTGCATGCGATGAACGCGATCCAACCTTTGTGTTAAACGTGCTAGTGTAGCGATAGCTTTATCTTCATATTCCGCAATACTTTCAGTATCTCGTACTAGATCATCGGCTTTCCCATTTGCCCGAAAGTCATTATTTACTTTTATTAATCCCTCAAGCGCCGTTCCAGGTCGAGTTAGGAAAACCGACAGTTCTTCCTCTATTGAATCCCATTTTTCAGGGTTCGCCGACGAAGGTTTAGAATCATCATTTTCTATATATTCGGTAGCGCTATTTACGATCCGCGTTACCTGCCCTCGATAAGCTGCACGGTTCGCGCTTTCGGCAGACATATTATTTTTTAAATGTTCGTATATCTCGAAGACGTTCAACTATTACTCGTTCCCGGGTTTCGGCACCAATATGAAAAACGCTATCAATATATTTATTGAAGAATAAAATACCCGGTTACAATATAAAAAAATAGTTTATTAAGCAAATTATAACACTTCAGCGAGATAAAATAAAGACTGCATGGCGTACATTTATGTGTTCGTAATAGTTCATAATAAAAGCTTTAAGTTGTACATATGTGTTGATACGATACAATACGAGTAATTAGTTAAGATGACGTCAAAATGAGGAAGTTTCATTACAGATGTAACATTTTTCCACAGTTGCCATTGTTGAGGGTGCTGCTGCTGCTGTTGCTGTTGTTGTTGCGATTATTGTCCTCTTTATTGTGGAAATCTATTATGAACGTCTGTTCATGCGGTCCCACGACTTCCAAACACAGATTAGGTAGCTCCTTTACGGCTTCATCGTCAAAGGAATCTGCACACCTCTTGGGCAAGAACACCACCCAATCCTTGAGCTCGACAAGCAGTTGCTTGCCATATTTTGTGGTGCACCTCCTTGCAGCCACAATTTCGTACTTCTCCTTGAAGCTTAAGTTTTTTAAGCTTACAATGCCTTTTTGTTTCACTATTTTAGAGTTTTGTTTGATTTTGTTTAAGATTGAAGACATTTTAAAATATTTTTTTAATATAGCTTGTCAAGTACGAGTATGTCAAGAGTAACTGAATTCAATTGTCGAGAATGCCCTGTATTTATACTTACGAAAAGGTAAAGACATTTAACTTAATCACTAAATGTGGTATTTTTATCAAATCTTACTCTAATCCATTTTTTTCTTTCTCAGACGACTATTCGGTTGTTAAATTTGAAATTCTTTTTAAATTTAACTTAATCTCTAAATGTGGTATTTTTATCAAATGTTACTCTAATCCATTTTTTTTCTTCGTCAGACGGATATTTGGTTGTTAAATTTGAAATTCTTTTTAAGTATTTCAAACCACAATAATTCTGATAAAAAACAAATTAAGTTTTTTTTCTTATAATTATTTTGTCTAATCTGTGAAATTCCAACCATGCATATTTTTACTTGTTTTTTCCGTTCCATTAAACTTAACTTAGGAGAAAATAAAAAACGGATACGCTTCTGAAAAATATGTTTCCACCACACATATGGTTTGTTTCTTTTTACATTCTTTTAAATATTTTAAACCGCTGTATTTCTGATAAAAAAAAAAACAAATAAAGTCATACCTTCAATATTTCTTTTTTTTTTGTCTTATAATTATTTTTTATAATCTGTGAAATTCCAACCATGCAAATTTTTACTTGTTTTTTTTATGAAACCACAGGTTCCATTAAACTTAACTTAATAAATAATGGATGCGTTACTTAAAAACAGCATATACCTTACAATCAATGCTAGAATATAAATTTTTTTATAACATACATATGTATATAACCTATTAAACAAAAAAAAGAAAAAACCTACAAATTACAATGAATCATATAAATATGTGAATGATAACCCCATTACACAATTCTATAATTTATATTTCGGCACACACTCCTAACAAAACAAATACTGATAAGCCACACAACGCCGGCACCTCACACATCACTCAACACAAAGGCTACCGATTTTTTTTATTTTTTTTGACACACACCCCTAACCGCAAAACAATACTGATAATCCACACAACGCCGGCACCTCACACATCACTCATCACAAAGGCTACCGATTTTTTTTTTTTTTTTGGCACACACCTAACCGCAAAAAATTCACAGGTCAAACCGTCCCCATTCCTACTCATGTAACAAAGCAAAGGGACCACTAAACTAATGAAGAAAAAAAGCAGTTGGATTCGAGAAAAAATATGATTGTCACCGTTTGTGACAAGTGCAAAAGATACCATATTCAAGGTCGCTGTCCAGCATATGGACAAAAATGTTTGAGATGCGGCAAGTACAATCATTTTGCATCAGCATATAGATTTAGGAGTGTGAATCATATTAACTTTAACATTAATGAAATGGCTCACGATGATGATGAAGATGAGTCATATATTGATTCGGTAGAGGTGGTCGGTGTTTTTTTCGGGTGGTAGCATTGGTTCGATAAATCAGGTTCGACAAAGTTGTGAGAGTTGGTATGAAAATATTACGGTAGAAAATAATTTGATTAAATTTAAATTGGATAGCGGGGCTGATGTCAACGTTAATATTAGTTTAATATAAACTGCGAACATAAAATCAAACCGGTAAAAACTAAATTAGAGGCATATGGTGGTTTTCATTTTTTTTTTTTTTTTTTTTTTATAATGCACACGTGCTCAAGGGGTTTGTTATAGCCCTTTTAATGATAATTCACAGCGCGAGCGATAGGAATTTAGGGAGGAAGGGAAAGGAGGTGTCGATGAACATTGATCTTGAATGTCTGCAGATCAAAATGGTAAGGAAAAATTGTGCCAGGCAATCTATTCCACATTCGTGTTGTACGGCTAAAGAAAGAATCCCTATATTTCACGGTACGTCCGAAATTGGGCTCAAGTGTAAACTGATGAGCGTTCCTAGCAAGACGAGTGTTACGGGGGAAATGTTTAAGGGGTGGAACGCAGCTGGCTACCTCGAGTGAGCATTTTTTATAAAAGAACCTGTAAAATAAAGAAAGACATGAAACATTTCGACGATGTTCGAGTGATGGAAATGTTTCCATAATGTTTCTCTCTCCTATCAATTTTAACGCTTTTTTCTGAACTCTGTCGAGCAGGTGAAGAAAAGTTTGAGAAGCACCTGCCCAGAGATGGGAGTTATACTCGAGTTTAGGGCGTATAAACGCCTAGTAAATTGTAGCCAGATCAGAATGGGTGAAAAACTTCTTGCATCTATTAAGAAAGCCTAAGCATCTTGCAGCACTCTTAGCAATCTCAAGTATATGATCATTCCAACGAAGGTTGTCACTGATACACATACCGAGTACTGATAGCTTTTCGGCCTCTTCGATGCAAGTACCATTCATAGATAATGGCATAAGGGGTATGTTTAGCTTCAACGACAAAAGACAGCATTGAGTTTTCGACGCATTAAACTCCACACGATTTCTAATACCCCAATTCACAATGCTGTTTAAATCGGAGTTTAATGAGCTTATCATACGGTGTCGTTGTAATAACACGTCCGAAGGCGAAGGCCGTGAATTATCAAACGTATATGAAAAGCTGAGGGTTGAGTCGTCAGCAAAACAATTTAATGGATTAGAAGTCACAGACAAGAGATCATTTATAAAAATGAGAAAGAGAGTCGGAGACAAAACGGAGCCCTGGGGCACACCAGCATTTATTTTGTGGAGATCAGACTTGAAACCGTCTAATACAACTTGTATTGAACGGTCCAGAAGATAGCTTCTTATCCAACGAATAAGAGTCTTTGAAATATCAAGCGCAATAATCTTGCTATCGCCAAAGCGATGCACAGATTTGTTCCACTGTTCGGTGAGATATGCCATCAGATCGCCAGTGGAACGATTGCTGCGAAAGCCGTATTGCCTGTCATTTAAAAGCTCCCGATCTTCGAGATATTTCTTGAGCTGACGATTTATCAGCGTTTCCATGACCTTGGAAAGAAGGGACGTAAGTGCAATTGGTCGGTAGGAGGAGGGGGAGGAGGAGTCACCTTTTTTTGGGACGGGCTGGACAAATGCTGTTTTCCATCTACTAGGAAAGATTCCTGAACGATAGGAGCGATGAAAAAGCTTACGCAGTGGTTTTGCCAGAGATGAAGAACACTTCTTCAGAAGAATAGGGGGTATACCATCCGGGCCAGCGGATTTGTGTATATCAAGATCTTGAAGTACTCTTGCTACTGTACGAGTGCGGAAAAATATCTGTCCCATAGAAGAATTAACGTTCTCAAGTACAGGAGGGGCATTGTTGCTTGCAGGCAACGTAGAACTTGCAGCAAAATGAGCTGCGAGCATATTCGCCTTCTCTGAAGAGCTGACAATAGGTTTATAGTCGACGATGAGCGTTGGAACTGATGATGACGTTGAGTTCTTGACATTTTTTACAAATGACCAGAAGTTTTTACTGCCTTTGGGACATTGCAGAATTTTTTGCCGTAACTTCTGGTCATGTAAAAATTTCGTTTTGTGTATAACGGAGTTGCACGAGTTCCTAACTTGTTTGTGTTTCTTCCGATTTTCCTCAGTTGGGTTGGCTTTGTAGGATCGGAAGCTTACTTCTTTCAACCTGATAGCTTCTTTACACTCTTCGGTAAACCAAGACTTTTCTTTTGGTTTGATACATTTTGTTCTGTGAGGGACAAAAGTTCTCATTCCAAGAAAAATCACTTCTGTAATCATTTCAGCACTGGCATCAATGTCATTATCGAGGAAGCATAATGACCAGTTAAAGTTGCGAAAGAAATTATTCAGACCGTCCCAGTTGGCTTTCTCGTATTGCCAAACGGTCCTAGTGGGAATTTTTTCTTTAACTGGATGGTTGGAGATCGATAAATTAGCTGAAATGACACAATGGTCCGAGGTGCCAAATGGAGAAGTTACTTTAATAGTATGATGGGATGGGAAGTAAGGAACAAGTCAAGAGTATGGGCGGAATGCCCATCAACATCCGGTATACGAGTAGGCTCATCGACAAGCTGGGTAAGATGGTTATACTCAGCAAAGATCTCGGTATACCTTCCTTCGAGTGTTGTCTGGCCAGAATATCGGAGCCAACTTGAATTGTGTACATTGAAGTCGCCCGTAATCACGACTTCAGTGTGAGGACAATGGGAAACAATTCGGGAAATTGAATCTGACAAAACGTCTAACTCATCACAAGTAGACATGCTGTCAAGATTCGGACTCCTGTAAAGAAAACAGTAATGAATGATATGCTTGCGGACAGTGAATTTGAGCCACAGGAAATTAAAGTTCGTATTAGAACAATGCCCATATTGGGGAAGGCTCTGGCAAGCAATATCATTCCTAACATAAACGACAAGACCATGGTGGGAAAAAAGTAATGGCACTAAGTTATATCCAACCAAACAAAATTCTGATAAATCAGTATTCTGTCCAACCTGGGTTTCACTTAATGCCAAAACAGCTGGCCTGTATTGCACAGTATGGGCGTACACAGAAAAGAAATTCTTTCTAAGCCCACGAACATTTGAATAGACTACACAAAAATCACTTACCATTCTGAAAGACTAAACACAAAAAATTCAACTTTGACGTACCTAAGTTCGACCGTGCAGTGTAGGCCCATATCATATTCCCACAAAGGGGTTAGTTTGTCTTCGCGTTCAATATAGAAATAGACTAAATGAGGTAGATTTCATGGAAGTCGGCAGTGATTCAAAACCCTTATTAGGACTTAGTTCGTGTGTAGACTTAGGGTTAATTCAAAAGGTACATGTAGTGGGCAATATTAGTGAATTTATTCACAAAAATAATGATATTTTTTCGGGCGATGGACGATTTCCAGATAAATGCTCATTAGAATTAAAATTAAATAGTGTTTCTGTAAGTAAACCCCCTAGGCGAATACGAATCGGTATCAGAAATAAGGTTAAGGAAGCACTTGAGAATATGGAACGTCGTAGAATAATCAGCAAGTGTGATCGACCTTCTGCTTGGTCACACCAATTAGTAGTTGTAGAAAAGGCCAATGGGTCTTTGAGATTATGCCTTGATTCCAGCGCACTTAACGTGAGCCTGAAAGATGAGCATTTTATAATTCCTACACCTGATGATTTTTGTGACGCAATGAGAGAACTTAAGTACTTTTCAGTTTTCGATTTAAAAGAGGGATTTTGGCAATTGAAATTATGTGAAAAATCAAAAGAATTGACAGTTTTTAGTACGCCATTCGGGTCGTATCAATATAATGTCTGTTGCAAGTCAGGGTTCCACGGGGGACTTACTTCGGGAAAGTAGAAGGGCGGCGGCACGCTTGTCGTTGCACGGCTATGCTCGACGAAAATGGGGGTGGTTCTTTGCCGCTTCCACTCATCCCTCCTGCTCGAATGAGTTCGAGTCGATCTTCTTTGGTGAGAATCTCGATTCTTGAATCTTTAACTAAATTCAACTACCTCAACAGCTCATATTTTTTTGCGTTTTGGATCATGGGAGTTCCAAAAACTGCGTAAAAAGGCTCAACATTTATTGCATCGTGCATAACACTTCGCAGAGAAAATGCAACGTTGCTTACGTGTTGATCCCAATGTTTTTGATCACTACCAAGGTAGGATCGAATTTTCGATAGAATGGATTGGTTCACCCTTTCGGAAGCGTTTGCTTGAGGTGAATGGAAAGCAGTACGACCATGGTAAACACCAAATCGCTTCAAGAAACTAGTAAACCGTTCTGATACAAATTGTTTACCATTGTCAGAGTGCACATACTCTGGTACACCAAAAACATGAAACACATTTTTTTCGAGGAATTTCACTACCTCAGATGACGTTGCTTTTCGTATTGCTTTCAAAAATACATATTTACTA
The DNA here is from genome assembly GCA_916050605.2 of Platycheirus albimanus. Taxonomy (NCBI): domain Eukaryota; kingdom Metazoa; phylum Arthropoda; class Insecta; order Diptera; family Syrphidae; genus Platycheirus; species Platycheirus albimanus. The sequence continues at coordinate 122,206,493 of OU696696.1, forward strand.
AAATGATCTAATACTATAAAGATATGTGTATTGCCCTGTTTTGTTCTTGGATACGGTCCAAGGAAATCAATACATAGGCGTTGGAATGGTCGTTCAGTAATTATCTGTTGTCCCATCGGAGGCCGAGTCGTTATTTTGACAGACTTACTACTTTTGCAGGTGTCACACGATCGTACCCACTTCTGAACATCGGTGGCCATCCCCGGCCAAAAATATTTTTGCCGTAGTTTTGACAGGGTTTTCGATATACCACCATGTCCCGACGCCGGTAAATCGTGTGCTGCTATCAACAGCCCCTCACACAACTCTTTAGGAACCCATAGCTTCCATGCTCGGTCGTCTTGTATTGCGTCGCCCGTTCTTATGTCTGTTCGTTTGTAAACAAATCCATCTGATATGCAAATATCAGGAAGTCTGTCTTGGTCGCGTTCAATTATTTTCTTCAGCTCAACATATTCCTCAGAAGAGAAATATGGTGAGCTAAAGTCAACTTCTGGTGTTGAATCTACGGTCGTGATCTCTTCCATATGTATTGTTGAGAGAGTATCAGGGACTACATTTTGGACACCCTTTCTATGCTCGATCACGAAGACAAAACCTTGGAGCTTAAAACTCCAACGGGCTAAACGTCCTCCAAGGTCTTTTTGCGTCATAAGCCACTTTAGACTTGCGTGATCGGTAATGATAGTAAAGGGTAAACCCTCCACCTAAGCCCTGAACTTCTTTACTGATAAAACGGCTGCATAGCACACAAGTTCAGTCACTGTATAATTCCGCTGAGCGGAATTCAGCTTCTGAGACATGAAAGCTATGGGTCGTTCATTTTTCTCTTCGTCCATCTGAAAGATCACACTCCCTACACCTGAAGTTGAAGCGTCACATTGGATATAAAAATGTTTAGAAAAGTCGGGATTTGTCAGTATGGGAGCTGTAACTAAACTCTTTTTGAGTAGTTGAAATGCAGTCAGTGCTTCGTTAGTCATTTCAAAAGTCTGTCCTTTCTTTAAGCAATCGGTCATAGGGGCAGCAATAGTGGCATAGTTTGGCATAAATTGCCTATACCACCCCGTCATGCCAAGGAACCTTCGGAGTTGTTTCGGTGTCTTGCGCACTGGAAACTCTTCGACCGTCGATACTTTGTCCTTTTCAGTCCGTATACAACCATCTCCAACAACGTAACCTAAATATTTGATTTCCTTGAAACGGAACTTACTCTTTTCGACGTTTATCGTCAAGCCAGCTTGACGCAAGCATACGGCAACTTCCTCCAGTACTTGAATATGCGTTTGGAAGTCTGGAGAACAAATCAAAAGGTCATCGAGATAGACAAAGACATTCTGTCGAAGACGACCAGGAATGACTTTGTCCATAAGCTTAGACATTCTCTGGGCAGCGTTATACAATCCGAACGGCATCACCGTGAATTGGTATAACGGTCGACCAGGGACTGTTTAAGCCGTCTTCTCCCTTGATTTCTCCTCCAGAGGGATCTGCCAAAACGCATCCTTCAAGTCGATACTGGAGATAAATTTAGTATCCTGAAGTCGGCTTATTATCCCCTCAATATGAGGAAGAGGATAAGCAAACTTCTTCGTCCTAGCATTAACCTTCCGTGAATCTAGGCACAGTCTGCTTTTGCCACCTTTTCTCACTAAAACTACTGGAGAACTCCAAGCACTGTTACTCTCCTCTATTACACCCAGCGCCAACATTCTGTCAAGTTCTTCGTACAAGAGCTTCTGTACGACTGGCGAAACTGGGAAGTGCCTTTGCTTAATGGGAATTTGTTCGTCATCCACTTCAATTATATGCTCTTCTAGGCTTGTCTTACCCAGCCCAAGTGTAGCAAAGGAGGGAAACAGTAACTTGATTCTCTCCAGCTGTTGTGCTTCCGCTAGAGAAAGGTCGCGAAAAGCAGGCTGTTCTTTCGATGACGGAGGTACGGCAATCTCGCTGACGATATTGGGAGCTATTTTAAACCTGCTCCAAAAATCTACACCCAGATATAGAGGTTGTTGAAGACTAGGGACAACGAAAATTTCCAATTCATGGGATTTGCCACCCCACGAGACAATGGATTTGAATCTACCTTCTATCTTTTGATGGTTCCCATCTGCAGTCTTAATCTCATTATTCATTTTCGTTAGCTGAATCTTATTTCTATTAACAAAATCTATTGCATTTTTCCCTAAACACGAAACTGACGCTCCACTATCTAATAATCCTAAAAATTCTACACCTCCCAATTGCACTTTAAGATATGGCCTATTATCATCCGAAATCGTCAAGATTGAAGCTTCAATTTGACTCTTTCTTCGTCTAAATATTGCACATTTCTCCCTAAGCCTTGATATTTTTAAATAACTCCTGCTCTTTATTCTTACAGAAGCAAGTTCCTCACCAAAAATCCGTCTCCTTGCTTCTTGGTATTCCAGTTTTCTCTGGTGAAGACTCTTGAATGGTTTAGGATTTTGGTAAGTATTTGCCTCTTCAGCCTTGTTTGCTCGTTCTAAAATTCTTATTTTTCCAGGTTCTTCTGTTGTATTTGATCTTCCGGGACAGGCTTCGTCGTCGGCGGCTTGTTCCCGGGTGCACTGCCGACGTTCAAGTTTCCCTGACAAGCTGCGCACTTAAAGGAGATTTTGCCCTGTCCACAACAAAAACATGTTAAGGTATGGAATGTTGAAGGGCAAACACCTGGAGCTTGCCGGGTCTCTCCCGAAAGATCCGTCCCCTTTCCCTGGTCAGTGTAAGTTTTTTTGTTATGTGCGTCATATGTTCTTCTCTCTTGTCTATTTTGTCCTATTGCATCTATCCCTAAATTAGTGTCCTCAACCTGACTTCCTACTCTATATTGCACATCAGTATCATGTTACTCGTGGACAAACCTCTTCATCTTTGCATTTCTTACAGTTAAATACTCCTCTGCTCTTTTACACTCCTCTCTCAAATCTCTAACACTACTTATAATACACCCGAAAATCAAAGTGGCAACTCTATCTTTGATGTTCGCCCTAACCATCGAGATTAAATCACTCTCTACTGCTCTGCTTTGCATTTGCAGTGTCAATCCTCTTATATCTGCATAGAATTCATCAAATGTCTCGTGGGGTTGCTGCTTTCTGTCCATGATCGCCCTGAGAATTTCATGGTCACACTTGTTAGTTTTGAATTGTCTAAGAAGCTCAGATTTAAGATCAAAATAATTAAGGAGTTCATCGCCCTGATTTTCTTCCAGAAGCTGCCAAAACCATCTTTCTGCGGGACCCGAGACAAGGTGATGGAAATCTGCGAACAGCTGCTCATCACTCAGTCCGCTCTTCTTTTGAAGAGTTTCCACTCGAAAGAGGAAACTTTCAACCGACAAACCCTTCGACGATCCATCGAATTTGATCCCCCACTTATGAACATCAACCCTACGATTGATGTTCACAAAAGAGGACTGATTCGACGGATGTGGCAAAGGCTGAGTCGGCTGAACCACTTCCGAGTGGAAAGTTCGTCTGGTCGGTTGGTTGTTGTTGTTTATGTCGTGTATAGGATTTTGTCCGTAAGTTTGTTCGTACATATTGTCTTTTCTGTATGTAGTGTTAAAGTTTTGTTGGTATGAACCGACCGTAGTGTTTTGTGTAAAAGTTGTATTTTGTCTAGGTGGTTGTTTTAATGTAGCGTTTCGTTCAAATGTTGAGTCTTGTCTTGGGTCGTTCTTGACTCTAATGTTCTGTCTTGAAGTATTGCTTATGTCTTGTTGAGAGTGTGGGTTGTAAAAGTTATCTTGGTGAAAAGTTGTGTCTTGTCCGATGTCTCGTTTAAATGTATTGTCCTCGTGACTTGCCATAGAGAGTCCCAAAGTATTTAGCTTGGAATGAACTGCTTGCATATTCTTGTCGACAAGCTTCATGACGTCGGTTAAACCCTCTGCCAGAATTCCAAGCGTCTTGGTTTGACTCTCTCTGACAGTCACAGAGGCAATTTGTTGCATCTTGTCGTAAAAATCTTCTGTAGCTAAAGAGAAGGATGTGGAAGGTCCTTGAGACATTCCACCTCTATCCTCTCCAGCTACAGAATGATGCATGTCTCTTACTTGTTGTTGTCTTAGTAGTCGGTCTCGTTCTCGTTGAAGTTCTTGTGTTTCTTGTAGTAATTTGTCGCGTTCGTTTGTAAATGTTTGTGTTGGATATGTTCTGTTTTCGTAGTTATAGTTTTGTAGGTGTCAATCATCAAATGACTCCTTCCTTGTCGCGTTAGTTTCCGTATGAGTTTGTTGCAGTATGTTGGGGTTAGTGTTGTTCGTAACGCTCATGTTTCGTATTATGTTTGTAATGTCTTCGTAAGTCTTGTCCATGTCGTTCGTTTGAGCGTTTTGTGTTGAGCAGAGGCTCGCAGATTTCGGTATGGTACCAGTTTTCTTTTCACCATCTGCCATCCCTTTCCTCTCTCCAATAAACCCACTCAAAAAAATTTACTCAAAAATTTAAAAATAGAAAAGAAAGACAATTTTCGCTTGAGCCACAAGAAAGAGAAAAAAAATGTAAAAAAAAAATAAACGCTTTGAAATGAATGTTCAAAACAAAACAAAGAAAATGTAAAGAAAACTGAATTTCAATAAAAAAAAAGTATAAAATTCAATAAATAGAAATAAAAAAAAATAATGATAAAAAAAATTAAAAAAAATTGAAGAATTGAATAAAAAAAGGTAATGAAAAAAATATAAAAAAATTAATTTAGGATTTTGTGTTGCCGGGATATAGGTTAATGTTATTGTTGTTGTTTTGTTGTGCCTCCGAAAATCCCGAGGCAAAAAAAAGTTGTTTTATTATTTTTTTTGATCAATATATTTCGGCACTAAGTGCCATCATCAGGATCTAGAATTTAAACCAATAGAACATACAATTTATATAAAAATAATTAAATTATACAATATAAAAGTACCTAAGATGAAATATCACAAAAGACTTTTCTTAGACAATTTTGACAGTGACTTTGGCATCTGTCAATGAATGCCTTAAGCTACAAAGCTACAAACAAAAAATTAGCAAGTTAAGGATATGTTAGCACTGGCTATAGATAATAATGTGCGATGTTGGCGTGATGGTGTTTACACGATGTGCGCAGTGCTATGAGTTGTCTTTGTTCTGTCATTGGCGTGTGTGAAGTTAATAAGATTGAAGTATGTGTTTGTGTAATCTTTTTGTCCGTTTTAAAATTACGTACATTATCTCCAAATTTAACTATTTGGTTAACCTCGTGAACCTGTAGTTTGAATTTGTTGCATTCAAATCAGTGTTGGATAGTTACGCGTAACTTTGAAATTTTAATAAGTTACATGTAACTAATGTTACTTATGTAACTAATGTAACTAATGTAACTTAATGTAACTAATTGTAACTAAATGTAACTTACTATAACTAATAGAATTTTTCAAATACAAAAACTCACATTTTATGTTAAATTGAAATTTAGAAGTTCCGTCCACAAACCCGTTCGAATGACGATTGACTATACTGTTTTATGGCAAAGCTGGATGATTGAGATTGCCGTAACATTTCCTGTGATTTAGTTTTCATCAGGAACATAGTAATTTCAATATGTATTCCTTGCCAGGTTGCCGTTGCCCTTGCTAATAAAAGAATTTTGTCAATAGTCGATTGGGATTCAGGATGAAATATGATTTTTTTTATTTTTTATTATTAAGTTAGAGTTAGTTTTATTTAGTTACAGTTAGTTACATTTAGTTACATTAGTTACATTAGTTACATTAGTTACGTCAAATATTGGGCGTAACTAATTCATATTAGTTACGCGTAACTAAACGAGTAACTTACTTCATGTAACTTTCTTGCCAACACTGATTCAAATTTTAAAATTTTGGCATTATCAAAATTAATAGAGTGGCCAGTTTGGTGTTTGTGATTGGCTAGTGCTGCAACGTTTTTCAAATTAGCGGTGCCAGAGTCTACCTTTTTACATTCGTTTGAGTGTTGTTCAAGTCTTTTGTTTAATTTTTGGATTGTTTCACCAATGTAATTTTTTGGACAGTCATTACAAGGAACACTGTAGACGACACCTGAGTTTTGAGTCAAAGGAAGTTTATGTTTCATGTTTGCAAAGAAATTGGAAACTTTATTCACTGGTTTCATAGTTGTTTTGATTTCCGGAACGAAATATTCACAAGATTTGACTAGAGATTCAGTCAGACCTGGAACATAAGAGATGGCCGAATAGATTTTATTTTTGGCCGTTTCAGCAGATGGTTGGATAATAGTTTCATCTCTTGATAAGTAAAGGTAGCTGCTTCTTTCAAATCTTTTGGAACCCGAGTGTGCACAAGTGTTGTTTGTTCTTACAGATGAAACGAGTTTTTTGATAACGTCAGTTGGAAAATTATTTTTCTTTAAAATATTTGTGATGCGATCAATATTGTCTTTCCAGTGTGACTTGTGACTGAATGAGAAAACTTTCCGAATAAAGTTTTTTGCTGTGTTTTCTTTCATATGTTTCGGATGTGCAGAATAAAAATTCAGCAGTCTATTTGACGCAATCAGCTTGTGATACCAATTTGTTGTTATATTACCATTCTGGTGATGTTTAATTTTAATATCTAGATAGTTGATCTCATTCGTTCTGCAATCTTCTGTTTCAAACGTGAACTTGATGTTGTTGTTATACATTTCGAGTGCATTTTTTAACTCATCAATTTTGTGCAAGGGAATGGCTGTGATATGGTCATCCACATAAGCTTTCCAGAATTGAGGTATGAAGTCAATGTTAAGAAAGGCATTGTCAATAACTTCTTCAAGCACCCATTCCACAAGTACCGGAGCTAATGATGATCCCATGAAAAGGCCATTTTTCATGCGTATGAATTTTCCTTTGAAACTAAAATAGTTGCAGTCTACAAGGCAAAATTTGAGCAAATTCATAAATTCGGTTTTTGGTATTGAAGTATGTGGTTTGATACGGGTATCGAAATTTTTCTTGACAATATCTAGTGCTTAATCAGTAGAAATATTATTAAAACAGTTTGACACAACAAAAGACACCAGTATATGGTCCGGTAAAATGTGTGTTCGGGTGATAAATTTTACAAATTGCTTAGAATTTTTAATGGAATATTTTGATTGAAATGATGTTTTTAGTAATGTTGCTAAATACCTTGCGAGCTTGTAACATGCTGAATTTATTGTTGAAACTATTGGTCGGAGAGGCAAGCCTTCCTTGTGAAATTTGAATTGACCGAAAATGCGTGGTGAAATTGCTGTGTATGTGCGTAATGAAGATGATTGTTGTTGCGTTATAAACTTCCTATTTTTGTTGTGTAATGAACTGATAAGACGATTGTTTTTATTTTGGAGTGTCTCGGTAGGATCTGTGGTTAGTAGTTCAAAATTTGTGGAGTCGCTAAGTAGCTCGTCCAATTTTCGATCAAAATCGCTGCGTTTTGCAATGATTGTTACATTTCCCTTATCACTATTTGAGATAAAGATATCATCATTATCCTTCAAGAATTTTGCTGTAGTTTTGGGGATTACCGGGATTGCAATACCATACGAAATGCTTGTTCTACTTGCACTTGGCCCAAAATTCGCGTTGCCGATTACTATCGTTCCTACGCTTGACTTGATTGCAGACATAGAACTTATTATCTCGAGATTTGCAACCGAACAAATCAAAAAAGCAATGAGAGCACACCTAACCTTTTTGATAACAAAAAACTTAAAAAAGAAAAATAGCTCCAATCGAATACAAAATTTTTTGATCTCGGCGGCCAAAACTACAGCAAAATTCTTGAAGGATAATGATGATATCTTTATCTCAAATAGTGATAAGGTAAATGTAACAATCGGGATCCGTTCAAAATCCCGAAAATCAAATTCCCGAAAGTTCAAAATCCTGAAAAATCAAAATCCCGAAAAATCAAAATCCCGAAAAATCAAAATCCCGAAAAATCAAAATCTCGAAAAATCAAAATCCCGAAAAATCAGAATCCCGAATGTTCAAAATCCCGAATGATAAAAGCTTATTAATAACAAATGTTACAGACACAGGCGCCTGCCTGACAAATTTACATACCCTTAGCGGAGCAGCGAAGCTGCGTGAGCGCGGTGTGCCCCCGAAAAAGGAGGAGAAAATCAAAAGATCCCGCGAAGCGGGCCACCCAGGTCAAATTAATTACAAATGTTACAGACACAGGCGCCTGCCTGACAAATTTACATACCCTTAGGGGAGCAGCGAAGCTGCGTGAGCGCGGTGTGCCCCCGAAAAAGGAGGAGAAAATCAAAAGATCCCACGAAGCGGGCCACCCAGGTCAAATTAATTACAAATGTTACAGACACAGGCGCCTGCCTGACAAATTTACATACCCTTAGCGGAGCAGCGAAGCTGCGTGAGCGGGTGTGTCCCCGAAAAAGGGAGTTAAAATACCAAGATCCCGCTAAGCGGGCCACCCAAGTACTGCTGATTATGAAAACTGTTGACACAGGCGCCTGCCTGCATCACTAATCCGATTTTTCAGTATTGATTGCTATTCGGGATTTTTTCGGGATTTTTTCGGGATTTTGATTTTTCGGGATTTTGATTTTTCGGGATTTTGATTTTTCGGGATTTTGATTTTTCGGGAATTTGATTTTTCGGGATTTTGATTTTTCGGGATTTTGAACTTTCGGGATTTTGGTTTTCGGGATTTTGAACCAGACCCGTAACAATCATTGCAAAACGCGGCGATTTTGATCGAAAATTGGACGAGCTACTTAGCGACTCCACAAATTTTTAACTACTAACCACAGATCCTACCGAGACACTCCAAAATAAAAACAATCGTCTTATCAGTTCATTACACAACAAAAATAGGAAGTTTATACCGCAACAACAATCATCTTCATTACGCCCATACACAGCAATTCCACCACGCATTTTCGGTCAATTCAAATTTCACAAGGAAGGCTTGCCTCTCCGACCAATAGTTTCAACAATAAATTCAGCATGTTACAAGCTCGCAAGGTATTTAGCAACATTACTAAAAACATCATTTCAATCAAAATATTCCATTAAAAATTCTAAGCAATTTGTAAAATTTATCACCCGAACACACATTTTACCGGACCATATACTGGTGTCTTTTGATGTGTCAAACTGTTTTAATAATATTTCTACTGATTTAGCACTAGATATTGTCAAGAAAAATTTCGATACCCGTATCAAACCACATACTTCAATACCAAAAACCGAATTTATGAATTTGCTCAAATTTTGCCTTGTAGACTGCAACTATTTTAGTTTCAAAGGAAAATTCATACGCATGAAAAATGGCCTTTTCATGGGATCATCATTAGCTCCGGTATTTGTGGAATGGGTGCTTGAAGAAGTTATTGACAATGCCTTTCTTAACATTGACTTCATACCTCAAATCTGGAAAGCTTATGTGGATGACCATATCACAGCCATTCCCTTGCACAAAATTGATGAGTTAAAAAATGCACTCGAAATGTACAACAACAACATCAAGTTCACGTTTGAAACAGAAGATTGCAGAACGAATGAGATCAACTATATAGATATTACAATTAAACATCACCAGAATGGTAATATCACAACAAATTGGTATCACAAGCCGATTGCGTCAAATAGACTGCTGAATTTTTATTCTGCACATCCAAAACATATGAAAGAAAGCACAGCAAAAAACTTTATTCGGAAAGTTTTCTCATTCAGTCACAAGTCACACTGGAAAGACAATATTGATTGCATCACAAATATTTTAAAGAAAAATAATTTTCCAACTGACGTTATCAAAAAACTCGTTTCATCTGTAAGAACAAACAACACTTGTGCACACTCGGGTTCCAAAAGATTTGAAAGAAGCAGCCACCTTTACTTATCAAGAGATGAAACTATTATCCAACCATCTGCTGAAACGGTCAAAAATAAAATCTATTCGGCCATCTCTTATGTTCCAGGTCTGACTGAATCTCTAGTCAAATCTTGTGAATATTTTGTTCCGGAAATCAAAACAACTATGAAACCAGTGAATAAAGTTTCCAATTTCTTTGCAAACATGAAACATAAACTTCCTTTGACTCAAAACTCAGGTGTCGTCTACAGTGTTCCTTGTAATGACTGTCAAAAAAATTACATTGGTGAAACAATCTAAAAATTTAACAAAAGACTTGAACAACACTCAAACGAATGTAAAAAGGTAGACTCTGGCACCGCTAATTTGAAAAACGTTGCAGCACTAGCCAATCACAAACACCAAACTGGCCACTCTTTTAATTTTGATAATGCCAAAATTTTAAAATTTTAACGCAACAAATTCAAACTACAGGTTCACGAGGTTAACCAAATAGTTAAATTTGGAGATAATGTATAATGTATATAAAACGGACAAAAAAGATTACACAAACACATACTTCAACCTTATTAACTTCACACACGCCAATGACAGAACAAAGACAACTCATAGCACTGCGCACATCGTGTAAACACCATCACGCCAACATCGCACATTATTATCTATAGCCAGTGCTAACATATCCTTAACTTGCTAATTTTTTGTTTGTAGCTTAAGGCATTCATCGACAGATGCCAAAGTCACTGTCAAAATTGTCTAAGAAAACTCTTTTGTGATATTTCATCTTAGGTACTTTTATATTGTTTAATTTAATTATTTTTATATAAATTGTATGTTCTATTGTTCTAAATTCTAGATCCTGATGATGGCACTTAGTGCCGAAATATATTGATCAAAAAAAATAATAAAACAACTTTTTTTCCTCGGGATTTTCGGAGGCACAACAAAACAACAACAATAAAAAAAATTGTTTTCCAAAGAAAAGATAAAAAAAAGATTGATAAAAAAGTATGTATTTAATGAATGCGCTAAGGTGTGTGAAGTTGGCAAAGTTTTCCTCTCCCTCAGCAACTCCGGTAGTTGTCCTAGTTAATCGTTAGCTTTGTCTGTCTATATTGCGACTGGTGCGCCTGAAATTCAGTGTGTGCTTTGGTTAATCCCTCTCCCATAACCACATCTTACTACCTGGCAGCCTGATAGAAGGATGGCCATGAGTTCAGAAAAAACCTCCACACGAACAAAGTTTTCAGATCCAGAACTTCTACCTCGCAAAGAGTCTGGTTTAACCTGACTCTATGGGCAGCAAAAGCCTGAAATCCTACAACTTTGTTCCACTTCTGGCGTTATCACACATCTCGGACTACCTCACAAGATCTTCTGGCAAAGGCCTGAAGATTGGACAGCCGTTCGAGATATGTGACACTACCAAAAGTGCGTCCTTGATTTGTGTAAAAAGATAGGAAAGTAAAAAAAATAAAAATAAAAAAAAATTAAAAACGCGGGAGGCCAAAACAAGTCCAAGGCGACGACCTTCAAAAAGAAAATCGTCTCCTTGAAGTTAATTTGGGCCTCGAATCCGTAAGGTCTCGTTGGGCGCCATTGTTGCGAGTCAGGGTTCCACGGAGGACTTACTTTGGGAAAGTAGAAGGGCGGCGGCACGCTTGTCGTTGCACGGCTATGCTCGACGGAAATGGGGGTCGTTCTTTGCCGCTTCCACTTATCCCTCCTGCTCGACAATCAAAATTATCGTGCCAGAAAAAGATGAAAGTTATAGGAAAGGAAGAGGAGTTTGGAAAGGAATGAAGCTACGTTAAAAGGTATGAAAAGTTACCACAAATCGAAGGACTTTGACGCTACCTGAAGGAACATGTAAGCTTTTCAAAATCAAACTAACCTAACTAAACCTACCTAAAATTCAAAATAATTAAAAGAATGAAATTTCCCATCACCAAAAATCATAATAAAATGAAACCCATCACCAAAGATAATAAAAATGAAATAAAATCACCTCCACCAAAGTTAAATTCGTTGGTACGAATTTAAACTTATATAATCACTTAAATCTACCTTATTCTAAACCCTAAAACTAAAGCACTTTACTTTTCTATTTCCCTCAGATACCGTACTACCGAATTCCAAGCGCTCGCGCTCGCCAGATGCTATTGACGAAGGCCTGCCCAACCCACCCAAGTATCTGAAAGATACTTCCTGATGTTATTTCCATGGCCGATGTTCGGAAATAACCCCTTAAATGACCAACCAGTCGCAGACTGTGTGTTATGTAAAGTTAGTATGTCAAGTCATACTACCGGAAGTCTCATCAGGACGGCCTTGTCTGCCTCCACACACCTTAAGCTGAAAGTATTAGCAATCCATAACTCAAAAAAAAATGTTCTGATCACTTTACAATTTTATTGTTCCAATCCATAAAAAAAATTGGTTTCTCCTTTTGCTTTTCTTCCTCCAATATTATAAACTTATATTTAAAAAAAATTATAAATTCAAAAAAAAAAAAGGTATAAAAAGAAAAAAATTCAAAAAAAAAAAATAATAATAAAAAAGGAGAGTAAAAAAAATGTATTTAACTTCAACACCAAAACAAGAAAATCCTTTAAAACCCCTTTTTAGTTTGAATAAAAAAAAATATATGTTTTACAAAAGGAAATCACTTACAGTAGTTTTATGCGAAGTCCCTCGTTGTCCTGCCGGCAGCACGTTGAAGAACTTCTCGTGGATCTTATTCCCACTTTGCTTAACAAAATTGATTTGGTTTTAATTCAAATTCACTTTTCTTTCTTAATCTCTCCTTTAAACAAAAATTTACAAAAAAAAAACTGACCTATTGATAAAAAAAACTAAATTTCTTTAAGATGGTGGAGAACCAAAATTTTGTACACTCTTTTTCTGTTTGATAAAAAAAAATTAAATTTGTCTTCCTTCTTCACTTTTCCACACTTCTTCAATTTTCCTTCTTGGCTCAGCGAGGCTTCCTCTTTTTGCACTAAATTCCTTTTTTTTCTATTATGGACCCTTCCAGATAGTTAATATATATACTTTCAGTATATATATATCATCATTTATCAGGCTTCAATTTTAATGCTTTCGAAGACTTTGCTCTTATTAGATTTGTATAAGAGAAAGCTTCTAGAAGATTTAGTTCCCACTGTCTTTGCACAAAGAAAAAAAAAATGGCAGAGGCTCAGGCCCACTGCGATGTTCTGGCAGTTTCCAAAAGAATTGAACCCAAACCTGAATTAATAAAAATTTCACTATTTTCACTTCAAAAACATAATTTAACTTAGGAAAACATACCTCTGCTGTCTTGAACAAAAAACGTTGAAATTTCTTGTCTGTAAGAAATCTTTAACGCACAAAAAAAATCCTACACGAATAAAAATAAAGTGCACGACTAGGTCGTACGAACTTGCTCTAATGTGTTAAAATGATTTTGGGTGCTTGAGATTTTGGGAAAAAAGCGTTGAAAAAATCATATGAAATTTTATAAATCACTTTAAAATCAATACTTAAAACGTTTTATGAAGAAAATGAAGTTAGCCATCAGGTTTCTTTTACGTTTTTGAATTTTGACGAAAATTTTTTTCAAAATCGTTGGACCAGTTTTTTCAAAAAACAGTTTTTTTTTTTTAAACTTTTCGAAAATATATTCCAATTTTTTTTTGAGTATGCCAACTTCTAGCACTTTGTAGTTTTTATCAGATTAAACCGTTTTTGGAAAAAACAAAAGTTAAAAAAAAATTTTGAAACTTTTTTTAAAAACTCAAAAAAACATTTTTTGAAAAATTAAAGAATGTGTATTATTTCGTTTATGAAAGGGCTTCTACATTAAAAATTTCATCGAAATCCGTCAAGTGGCTTACGAGAAAATGGGATTTCAAAAAATCGGTCCTATGGGAGGTACCGTTATAAGACTTTTGCTGAAAAATCTATTCCAACCAAAACATAAAGTTTGCACAGAAAACATCATTCAGAAAGTTTTATAAAAATCGTAGGAGCCGTTTTTGAGAAAATTTAATTTTTCACAAAAAATCGTATGGCAGGTACCGTTAGTTTTGGAGCTAGGATGCTAATTCCAAAAGCCCCTCTGTAGGACGTCATAATACTATTATGTACCAAGTTTGAAGCAAATCGGTCCAGCCGTTTAGGCTGTAGGTAACTATACAGACAGACAGACAGACAGACAGACATAATTGTCGGACCCACTTTTTTCGACTTCTCATCGTAATATCATGTTTGATTGTTAGAATTTTTTTTTTTACGAATGCATAACTTGCCTTATAGTACCTATAATCACAAGTAAAAATTATTCTGTAATGTTTCTTACGATTTAGTTTAGGTATTTTCCTCAAAAATTACCTATTTCACTTTTAGTTTTTTTTTTTCTTTTTCTTGAATTGAATTCGAATATTCCCACCGTTTGAAAAATATTTGTTTTTTTAAAACTCGATTTGAAATCTTATCGGTTGTTACCAAAGAAAAAAAACTTTAAGCTTTATCGACGCAATCACAAGTGACTATGACCATGAAATCTCCTTGAGACCCAGTCTTCACATACATAATGTACATAGTTACCTCTTCATCTGAGTAGGACAACCGAATATTTTTCCTTTTTTTTTTTAAAGATAATGATCTCCTATCCTTATCATTAATTTGATTACCCACACATCCTTATTATATACCTCTCTTTGTCCCAAATCATTTTTACTTACATTACTATTATACTTAATATAATATTAATACAAATAACAAAAAAAAAAAAAAAAACACTAACATAAATACAGACCTCTACAAGCATATCGTAAACACAACGTATCGACGTAACATAACAGTTCAGTTTTGATCATGAATGAAATGTTCACTGTATGCGTTCATTTCATTCATGAAAAAAACTGAGCGAAAATTCTTTGCGCATGTCTTGGATCTTGTTTTGAACAAAAGAGACAAAACTAAATAAAACGATCTAAGCATGCGCATAAACAGGTCGGCTATATGACATAAAAAAAAAATTGCAAATTTGCAATTGAACTGTCAAATGAAACCAAAACAAAGTTGGCAATTTGTGTGCGGTGGAATATACTGGTGAGTATTTATTAAATATTTCCAATAAAAATCATTCAAAATGGTCAAAACCATATTCCCAGATGTTCATCGATTGATATATGACATCTGGAAATAATTTTTTGTATGATTTTATTGATTAGGGAGCCAGCATTCTGCTTCTCAAAATTTCATTTGCAAGGGCACATGGAATTTTGAAAAGCAAAATGCTTCAGCCTACCAAACCCATCCTTGGTTTCTCTCTTTTGGCAAACATTAATGTAAACCACAATTTTCCTCCTTTATTTCTAGATTGGACTATCACATGAAGGATGAAGCCAACACAATGGGTGTTGAGGACGACGAGCCCTTCACCCCATAGCAAGATGGAAAATATTATTCCTGATGAATGAGGGAGCGTTTGCACCCCAGGTAGCTTGCAGGCGCCGTAACATGTCTTACCTTTCGGTATTAAAACGGCACCTGAAAAGTTTCAAAAGCTAAATTCGAAATACTTTTGCAGGTAACCGGGTACATTTGTCGATATTGATGATGTCATAGTGGGAGGAAGAACAAAAGAGGAGCACGATGAAAATGTTAAGCGAGTATTAAAAAGAGCTCGTGACGGCAACGCGTAAATTTAACAAAGATAAATTGCAGTTTTGAGTAAATAAAACTAAATACTTAGGTCATGTTTTCACTGGTGATACGATTTGTCCAGATCCAAATCGGGTTGAAGCTATTATAAAATTAAAAGAACCGCAAGACAAAAAACAATTAGAAAGCATTATGGGTATGTTCAATTACCTGCGGGCTTTTATACCCAACTATTCAAATTTAAATGCACCACTTCGGGAATTACTAAAGAAAAATAATGAATTTCAGTGGTCTTCAAGTCATAGCAAAGTTTTCAAAGATATAAAAGATACCCTTGCCAAACATTCCATTCTTCACGTTTTTGATCCAAAGAAGCAAATTTTATTTCAAACTGACGCTTCTCAAAATGGATTCAGGATGGTAAGCCTGTGCTTGACTGACACTGAAACAAGGTACGCACAGATCGAGAAAGAATTATTGGCTGTTGTGTACGCTTGTGAGAAATTCAAAAATTACATTTATGGGTATCATTTTACTGTTAACTCTGACCATAAGCCTTTGGTAGCCATAGTAAAAAAAGACGTGGGTGAAATTCACTCGAGTCGCTTACAGCGCATGAAATTGAAACTCTCAAAATACGATTTTGACATTAAGTATGTTCCGGGCAAGTTTTTATATGAAGCTGACTTGTTATCACGGAATTACAACAAGGATCCTTTAATTGATATGGAATCACCATTAAAAGATCTCATTCACAGTATCAATATGAGTGATCCAAAAAGAAAGATGTTCGAAGATGAGACTAAGAAAGATATTGTACTACAAACTCTTCCACGCCTTTATGAAGATGGTTGGCCATTAAATAAACAACAAGTTCCAGAAAATGTAAGGTTCTTTTGGCAATTTAAAGACAGAATATTTGTAGACGACGGTTTGGTTCTTTATGAAAATCGAGTTTTTGACGCACACAGTTTAATAAACGAAATGTTGGATGTACTTCATAAGTCTCACACGTGTATAACAAAGACTTTGAATTAAGCTAAGGCCAACCTTTACTGGCCTTATATGGCTAGGGATATCGAAGCAATGATTTTCAAGTGTCGAAAGTGTGAAATATTCAGACCAGAAAAGAAAAAGCATTCATTGATATTCATACTTTGATTGTCATGAGTCAGTCGAATTTTTGATCTCAATAAAGAATGTTTAAACTATTTAAACAGAGTCTTTAATTTAAAATACAGAAATACATCAAAGCCTACCAGAAAAATCATCTCGCCTCCAACTATCCACGTTGAAGCCGGTATGCGGCCGTCATCGACAGATTTTCTACCACCCTCCGAATCAACTCATCACCGCCCAGAACGATGGACTACCATCAACAAAGCTAAAAATATGAATACGGTACTAAAATGGGGACTGAATTTTGATGGTGCAGGCAACCCGTTGGAGTTTCTTGAACGCATCGAAGAACTGGCTTCATGTGAGGACATCGCATTGGATAATTTAGTCTGGGCATTCCCCGAAATCTTTCGTGGAAACGCTTTGGAGTGGTTCAGGATAAACAAAGATGAGTTTCAGACCTGGAATCAGTTCCACGCCTCGTTTCGCCGCTTCTTTCTCCCCGCCCGACATATCCACAAATTGGAGGATGAGATAATGCGCAAGAAGCAAGGGCCTCGCGAAAAAGCTAAGGAATTTATCTGCTCCGCCCAATATTTGATAAAGCAACACCCGCGGATGAGTCTTGAGGAAAACATTGGTCGCATTTACGACAGTCTGAGGGCCGAGTACCCGTTTTACATCAAACGTCGTGACTTCAAGACACTTGACGAGTTAATGGAGTTGGCTGAAGAATATGAATATATTCGCCTGGAGGATAGAGCAAACCGGCCCAGTGTGCCTTCAGCCACTCCCATGCAAAGCCGTTGGACACCGCCAGAGGGGAGGCTCACTCATCCCCCTAATCAAAATAGACCAGCGAACCCTTTTGCCATGCCAGACGTACCCTACGATAGATCCACACATTACTGGAAATGCAAACAACGAGGACATAGCAAGGTCAATTGTAGGAGGCCATTTCGACTTTTTTGTTCCTACTGTGGGACGGTCGATTATCGAAAGACTGCCCATGTCATCCGTCCGTAACAGCTATGATATCGTCACATAGTTCCAGCCCTGAACTCCTGCCGTTAACCATTCCACCGAAGCCAGCTGACGTCCAATTGTTAATTCCAACTCCAACAGATCCTGAAACAAGCCCTGAACTCCTGCCGTTAACCGTTCCACCGACGCGACGCCAGCCGACATCCAATTGTTAAGTCCAACTAAAACAGATCGTAAAACAAGTACACCTGAACAAAAAATACTTGGATAGATCCCCGATGTTTTATTTCTGTAGAAATATCCGGAATTGCGATAAAGGCTCTTATTGACACAGGGGCTACTAAAACTTTTATTAGTCAACCTTTGCGCAATAAACTCCGCCGATTAAGGACGCCGGTTCACTACCAACGATATGCGATCCACCTGGCAAATGGAAACACAGTCATTACACGCGAACACTATTTTGTAACCATGCTGCTAGGGAACCAACCAGTTTCAGGGGAAGTAACTTTGCTAAAAGATCTTACTGAAGAAGCAGTTATAGGCATGGATTTGCTAGTTCGAGCCAAGTTAACCATGTCGATAGGAGGAGAACCCCTGCTAAATGAAGTTCACCCGTTCGAATCAACCGGAGCAGAGAAACTTGGCCTAATTGGTAGTATTGAGCTACAGGAAACCGAACAACGACGACTTAAAGAGTTTTTAAATACCGAGCGGTATTACACTCGCAATCCTGCAATGCAGCGTATAATTGACGAGGAAATCGACGAACACTTACGTGCGAGGCGAATCGAGCCTTCCTACAGCCCTTTCAGTTTTCCCATTGTTCTAGTGCAGATATCGATTCACCGGCGGTTGCGGTTCCCATTGCTTTAGAAAGCACTACCCCATCTTGCTCTGAACCGAAAAGTGTTTCAAATTGTTCTAATACTAATACTAATACCAATAATATCAAGGATTCTGAACCTCCCAAAAAAATAGAATCTGTTCCGAAGCCAAAATTAGTATTTGTATCCCGACTTGACCCTGAACTCCAACCCAATGACATAATTCAACGTCTTGTTGTTAATAACTGCATCTCGAGTGCGTCAGCTATAAAATGCAATAAAATCAGTAAGCCTGACAGTTTTGTGCCATCGTTCAGGATAACTACTCGTCCAGCATTTTTCGGTCTTCTCTGCGACAGTAAGCTTTGGCCTCCCGGTACACTAGTCAAAGAATTTTTAGTTCGATCAAAAAATCTCAATAATCGAGTTGCTAAAGTATCGGCTCCAAAAAACTTAATAGGATAACCCTCTTCTACCAAAATGTAAGAGGGATACGCAGCAAAACTGATGAAGTTTTTAAGAACTCCCAAGCTTTTCCACACGATATCTTTGCTTTCACAGAAACATGGCTCAATAGTTCATTTTTGGACACAGAAATTTTCGACGATGAGTTTTCTGTTGTTGTTACGCCAATACCGCCGTGCTTTCTTTGTTTAAGAAAAGATCGGAATAGCGGGAAGTTTAATAGTAAAAGATGCTTTTCTTTAACTTTATATTTTCTTTTATTAAGTATTATTGTTATTATCTAAAGGTCCGCCGTCCTTAGCGTCGCTGCAACCTTGTCGATACAATATTCTTAAATCAATTTCCACTATTCTTTCCTCATCGATCCCTATTTATACAAATTATTACCACTGATACTGCCTACCATACACTTTCCCTTTCCAACATTACCATTTCCTTCTATTGCAAGGCATGCACTTGCACATCCTAGTTTAAGTGCATGCCCATTTGACCTAGAACAAAAGAACCAATATCTACATACATTCAATAAATCATCGATTTATTGTAACCATATGTCGCAACCTTTATACTCATTATTTCTTGCCGCACAATTCGCTTTAACTTCATTTATTGAATATTGTCTCATCATCACAACAACTCCGAGGGCAGTGCATTTATGCTAGCGCGATCGTATTTCAGTTGTGGTGATGAGTAATGAATGAACGTGTGCCTGGACAGAGTAGTGGACAAATGGTTGGAATCAAATATCGATGGTATGATTTGTGTGTTTTAGAACATAGTGAGAATATGGTGTCGTTTGATCTTATCACTTTGCTTGGAGTGAAATGCGTTAGGTATGTGGACTTGGATTGTGCATGAATAAGCAGCGTAGGTAATGGGTAGGTGGAACGTTGTGATCACAACATCCCACCCCCCTTAGAAAAAGAAAATTCTGGCCTTGAAGAGGTAAGGAATTTTCGTTAGGGCAACATCGATGAGAAAAGAATAATTTATATACATGAAATAGGAATAACATTTCCTTCTCAGGTGTTTCTTGAATTATTATTGTTTTATAATTTTACAATGTTCTAGTTAGGTTTTTCATATTGGCTTACTTATGACTAAACAATTTTTTTTTTTTTCTAAAATTACTTAAATTTATTACATCAAAGTATCTATCTATATTCAAGTAAAAAATATACAATTTATATGACTTCATTAGTTTCACGTTTTGTATATATATATATTATCTGAACGGAAATACATTTAATTATCTTAAAACAATTTTTTTTTTTTTTTTTATACACCAGTTGTTTTTAAAACTAATTTAGGTTCTGGGACTGGGAGTGGTTCATTTTTAATTTGTATTTCAGACGGTGATGGGGGATCTTCTAAAGGTTTAGGGAGGTCGACAGTTTTGGCTATATTATTTTTTCTTTTAAAGTGTTTGACTAGGCGACGTAAGCAGACTGCCAATATTAGTAAAAGTATAGCATAAATTACTGTATAGTGGTGAATGTCGTGGGAGCTTATAGGTTGAAGTGAAATGTTTTCTTCTGATTGTTGTGTCGATTACAACACCGTGCTTTCTCTTTCGAGGGAAGAGCGTTGGAACCGGAGAGATTAAAAACAACTTCTTTTTCTATTTTTCCACAAGTGGATATATATGTTTTATTTAAGTTTTGTTTAAATTTTATAGTTTAGTTTTAAAGATTCTTAGAACGGCCCGCTGTCTCAATGCTTATAGCTGCGACTGTTTACTAAGAACTCTAAAGTTAATCTCTGCCTATACCCTTTCCAACCACTCCTTTTATATTTTTATGGATATCGATTCTTTCCCAATCATTATTATCGATCACACGCATTTTCAATACTCCTATGTAGTTGCTTATTTTATGTTGCACAATTCCCATAGCCAGTCAGTGATGACATATTAATAGTGCCTCGGCACCAGTGCTATCATTTCCCTATAGGTCAGCAATAACCCACTTATGAATAGTATTCATAAGTTGTGTCATCCACTGCCAATGCGATGCAAGCAGAATGTTCTGTTTGCATGCATTGGGATTTGTCATCGCCTCTTTCGTCACACTTTCGAAGGGAATCTCCATTGAAAATACTTTTGTTAAGCCGGCATGAAATTTGACGCTGGCGCTGGTTTGATAAAAAGAATAGAGGAAGTGTACCGATTATGGAATACCAAAATATAAACTCATTTTTAAACACGAAAAAATCCAATTTTATTCAATCTTTTCAATTGAGATTTATAAAAATATTATATATTACTTAAAAAACAAAATAAAAACTTAAAAAAAATATTACCCTTCATTTAATAAATAAAAAATAAAAAAAATACAAAATGAACACTTTAAAAAAAGTGACCCTAATATGGACCACTGTGGATTTATGTAAAATACCTAGTGTAACTTAATTTGATGTGCAGAAATCACAAATGAAATTATTTGATTCTGCGCCAGAGCAATCCACATGATACCATTTTTGGCAGGGCAAGCATTGTATCCATTCCTCGCCGCCTTTATCATTAGTAAACATGCCCAAACAATACCCGCACTCTGCCTCACCGTCTGGATCACATGTTTGCAATGTAGATGCAAATTCATCATTTGAAGAATCGGATTTAAATGAAATGTCATCATGTTCCGATGAAAAGGACGAATCTGAATACTGTTCCTTCTTCTTAGGCTTTTTTACAGTCTTGTTCTTTTGAAGGCCGCTTGTTGATGGTTGATCGGATATAGTTGGTCCTTTCAGAGCGTCGTCTGCGTTCTTTAAAATTGATTTAGAAATCTTCGGTGATGTTCGTGAAATGTCATCCCGTTCTGATGAGAAAGGTGAATCCGCCTGCTGTTTTTTTTCGGACTTTTTCATAGTCTTCCTCTTTTGAAGACTGCTTGTTGATGCTTGGTCAAATATATTTGGTCC
Organism: Platycheirus albimanus; assembly: GCA_916050605.2. Classification (NCBI taxonomy): domain Eukaryota; kingdom Metazoa; phylum Arthropoda; class Insecta; order Diptera; family Syrphidae; genus Platycheirus; species Platycheirus albimanus. The sequence goes on from OU696696.1 coordinate 122,228,312, forward strand.
TTTCTTTGCCTGATCCTTTTTCTGCTGTGTTGCTTTAGATATCTCTAGGTCAGATTTGTATGGCGATGGCGATGCTGTGATCTTGCACGTGAAGACGGATTTCCTTCCACGAGCTGATGTTCTTTTCTTGAGAGAAGGGTAAGGTGAAATTAGTTCGGGGCTTACAAATAGACTCGGAGGGCTTTCTTGGCTTTGTGGGCTTTGTAGGATTTGGCGGCTTTGAAGTCTTTGGGGACTTTGTTGGCTTTGTGGACTTTGGCGGCATTGGGAGCTTTGGAGTTTTTGGGAGCTTTGAAGTCTTTGGGGGCTTTCGAGGCTTTGATGGCTTTGGGGTTTTTGGAGGCCTTGGGAGATCTGTGGGCTTTGGGGACTTGGCATGAAAGCGTTTATTTCTTCAACCTGTGGAACGTTTTCCTGCTCCAAACCTTCCTGCTCTTCACATATAAAATCGGCATCTGTGAAAATATTCCGGTTCAAAGGATAGATTCCCGTAGCCTTGAAACCATTAACAGCTAATGAAGCGGTTTGAATTCGTAAGTAGGCTTTTCCAAATAGCTCCATTATATCATAGTTGCTCACAGGTCGACCGGAATGTAAGAGCCACTGTCGGATTTCCTCACTGTAATAAGTTTTTAATCCCCCATAACCGTTTTATCCAATGGCTGCAGTTTGTGAGTAGAATGGGGTGGCAAACACAAAATTGTAACATTGTTTTCACGCGCAGAGTCTATGAGATCGATGTTGCGCGTATGGCTATAGTGTCCGTCTAAAATTAATAGGACTGGATGATCTGCTGTTGGTTTAGCAAATTTCAAAAAGTGCTGAAACCATTCAAAGACAATATCGGTCTGTATCCAGCCTGAGGGGTGACATTTGGCAAAAGAACTTGCTGGAGCTCCCTTCATTAGCAAAATATCCATTTTTTTCCTGGGGAAGATTATCATTGGTGGAACAAAGTCTCCAGCTGCGTTCATACACAAGCAAATTGTTATGAGACGCCCTCTTTCAGCGGATGTTAATGCACCAATCTGTTTTTTTCCTCTTGTTGCGAGAATTTGTGGAACTTTTGACTGGACAACGGACAGCCCGGTTTCGTCCACATTATAGATACTACTCGGTAAAAAATGCTTTTCTTGATATTCTTTCTCCAGCGAGTCAAAGAACGATGTGACATTTTGCTTGTTAAATCCATTCATTCGTGCAAATGATGTCCCTGTTGGTTTCCGCAAAGAAACAGTATCTTTGTGACGGTTTAAGAATCCATTAAGCCATTTGCGTCCAGCCATTTCATCTTTAAAAAGGTGCTCCAAATTATTTCGACAAGCCAACTGAAAAGCCAATCTTTTAACATCTTTTCGTTTCAAACCGTAGTACCTCTTCTCCATTCCAAGAACGTACTGCACAAGTTGATTTTCTAAGGCTGGAGTAAGAACGGTTTTTCTACCAAGCGGTGCATCGATAGCTCCATCAGAAGAGGAATTGAACAGTCTAAAAAGTGTCGTACGAGGAACATTAAAAACTTGTGATGCTTTCAGGAAGCCCATTTCTTTTGACTTGACGGCTGCTATGGCTTTCTTCATTGCCACCTTGTCCCAGATCTTTCGTTTTTTTTCTTTTGGTGCCATCTGAAAATTACAGAAAAAATGAAGTTAAAAATGTTCGCCGGTTCTCAATATGGAATACTATTCCATATTAGGAACACTCTTATATTCCATATTAGGAACAACACCATTAACTGAATAATGTAAAAATTCACTCTTTATCTTACCGAAATATCCTTAATACTTCTTCTTATTTGAAAAGTTAAAGTTTTCTTAATGACATGAGAAAAAAAATACGTTAAAAACTAAACGGTTAAAAAAATATAACAAAAATAGACTCACGATAATATGTTATGCACCTTACTGAAAAACAACTTTTATTTTTTGCGCACGTCCACACTGACTGGCTAGAACAAGGATACTAACAACGAATATGCGCATGAAAAGAGAGCTTGAATTGAAATCAAGAGATACATACACAATGTGGTTTTCATAATATTGCACTATTCCATATTAGGACCGTATTCCATAATTGGTACACTTCCTCTACTTTGTTTAGCCGACGCGACGGCGAGCGTAAGCGTATGTTAACAAAGTTGAATTCTAATGAATTTAATAATTTATGGTCTTGGGAATGGTATGCAAGAAAGTGCTGGGAATGATCTTGCATGTGATTGAGATTGAGAAGTAATCGATATAATGGGGTGTATGTAGTGGGATACTACATCCCTCCCCCCTTGAAAGAAGAAAATTATTATCTTGAAGAGATTAATTTTCTGTTGTTATGGAGTGGGTGTAAAGGAGTATTTACATTTTGTTTCTTTTTTTTTTTTTTTTTACAGATTTCTTTATTTTAGTGGATAGTAATTTTAAAAATAAAAATTTGTTTACAATTAAAGATTTTTTTTTTTTTGTTTATATAATAATATAAAAATGTTTACAAATACACATAAAATATTTTTTTTTTTTTTTATATATTTCTATTGGATAAATATAGTTAAAAACTTTTTTTTTTCATTTTCGTAAAGTTATGGTTGGAGTTTCAATTTCAAGTTTGGTTTCTACATTGTTCTTACATGAGTTTCTATTTAATCTGTAAATTCTGTATTTCTTACATGATATTAATATTAACATTGTTATGACTATAATGTAAATAAGAGTGTAATGATGAATGTCGTGTTCACCTAGTGATTCTAGTGGCTTTAATTCTTCATATTTTAGTTCGCTTATACTTTGAGAAAGAGTTTTTAAGTCGTTTTGGCTTGACAGTCTTACAACAGCTGTCTTTTTGGTGTCATAAAGGAAATTGTTTGAGGAATTATTTATGAGACTTGAAATATTTAGAGTTGGAATATAAAAATTATTAATAGTTGACGATTTTTCATTGTATGCGTGTAAAGTTAGATCTTTCGTTTTTAGATAACAATTTCCTGATAGTTCTATAATCGCGGATTCTTGAAAAGTGTATGTTGTTATATTATTTTCGCAGATTTCGTTTACAACATAAGGTTCGAGTGTTGAAAACAACCATCTGTTTAATTTGTGCATTTGTATCCACACCGTGGTTAGGTTTGCTTGTTTTATTTCGCATGATTTGTCTTGTATGGCGTTACCGATTAGAAGTTGCACTTCGCATTGTGATCTAGTCACATCTGTGTCATACAAGGGGTGCGTTATTGGACAAAGATATTTTGTGTTTTGCGTTTTACAATTTACAAGATCCTGAGTATTTAAAAGGGAATAAAGTTCCCTTTTGAAATCTATTACTATATAGTCGTCTTTGGGTTGAATAAATATGAAGTTATTTTTGTATCGTATGGGAAAAGGAATAATTTTGTATAATTGGAAATTGTCTATCAATGGAAGTGGAATTTTGAGTTCATAAATTATTTTTTGTTCATTAATTGCAACTTTAGTATTACAGATTTGATAGATTGAGAGAATGTTTTCTTCGTTTTCTAAAAGAGGTAGCCTTAAACCATTAGGAAGTTTTTGTTTTATATAAGTGAAAGCAGTTTTTAGTTGTTCAGGGGAAACAATGGCTGGGTGAGGTTTGCCATGTTTTACATCTGAGACTAAATCAAGGATTTCGTCGATAGTGTTTTGGTATCTGACAATTATAAGTGTAACTAATGAAGTTAAAGACTCTATTTCTAAAAATGTATTTTGGTTCTTAGTCAGATTTGTGATATTTATCATAAATTCTTTTACATTTTCGATTTTTGAATTTATTGCGACCATTTGGTTTTCAATAGATTCTTGAGTTTTTGTGAAAATATTTTTTGTAGTTTCTAAGATGAAGGTTTGGTTTCTTATAAGGGTGAGTAAGTGGTTTTCATTAGTTTTTAATTTTTCTATCTGCCTGTTGTAGTATTTGGCATCTTCTTCGTCTAAAGTACCAAACAAGGTTTTACTTATCGTTCCTATTACATTGACTAATGCTCTTTTGTTCCGCTTGCTTACTCCTAGGATACTGTATTTGTTCTGGAGATCGGTCATTAAGTGGTTCATTTCCGAGATTGCTCCGTCACAAATTATGCCAAAGTTATGATTTCCTTGTAGTAGTTTGCACAGAGTATTGATTTCTACTACGTAATTGGAAGCGTGTTTTAAGGCTATCATAAGTTGAGTTAAATCGTAGTATACTATTAGTTTCCATTCTTGGCTGTAAAGTTCGGTTGTTGCTATTTCTTCGAAGTATATCCCAGCCTTTTTATTAAGTGGCGTTATTGATATGTAGCCGTAAGCCGTGCACAAAAGTCCAATGAGTAAGGATGTGATTTTCATGTTCTGTTTCAATAGAGTGAAGTGAATTCTGTTTTTTTTAAAAAATCTCTTCGTGAAAAGGAAAAAGGGTGTTGTGCTAGTGTTTGTGTGAGTGAGTACCTACTTGTGTAAAATTAAAAAAAAAATTTTGACTGAAGGATTGATTTCGGCCTGTAGCACTATTTAATCGTCAAACAGTTTTAAATTGTTATTATGTACTACTTTGGTTTTTCTTCCCATTTTAATTATCGTGTTTTCTGTGGAAAGTATTTTAACAACTTCATAGGGACCTACACATAAAGAGGTTAACTTGTTTTGTCTGTCATTATTTTTTAAAAGAACTTTGTCGCCAACGTTAAAGCTTTTAACATTTGATTTTTTGTCGAAATATTTTTTTGATGCCTCTTTTTTTTGATTAATGGTTTCTCTTGCAGCTTGGTACCCGTGTTGCAAGCGCGCTCTCAACTCATTTGCATAGTTATCGTAATTATAAGAAATTTTAGGTGCTTGAGTCAGTGTGCTTGGAATATTAGGTGGAAAACCATAAAGAAGTTCATAGGGTGTAAACCCTGTACTCGAGTGGGGAGTAGTATTATATACGAAAATCGCATAAGGGGTCCATGTGTCCCATGTAAGCGGATCTTGATTAACATAATGTCTTAAGTATTCAATTAAAGTTTTATGGCTTCTTTCTAGAGCTCCGTTAGTTTGAGGGTGATATGGTGCCGTGTTTAATTTTTTTATTTTTAGTAGCGTGCACATTTCTTTGAACATCGTACTAAGGAAGTTTGCACCTTGATCAGTTAACAGCGAAGACGGAATGCCGTGTTGACAAACGATTTTCTCAGCGAAAACTCTCGCTACTGTTGAAGCTTCTGCATTGGGAAGAGCATATGCCTCTGAGAATTTTGTAAGATCGTCTTGGAAGGTTAATAAGTATTTTTGATCATTATGGCTTATGGGCAGGGGGCCGACTATATCTAAAGCAATTCTTTCGAATGGTCTTGAGCTAGTCGTTGTTATCTTCATAGGTAAGGGAGGATTTTTCCTACTTTTATTAAGTTGACATGATGCACATTTGCGAATATAGTTAGTAATATCCTGTTTCATGGTAGGCCAGTGGTATTTATATCTGATTCTCTTTAGAGTTCGTGATATACCCTGATGACCTCCGAAGGGTGAATCATGATATTCCAAAATTGCTTTCTGTATGGTTTCTGGATCACTCAGGATAATTCTTTTATTGGTAAATAAAAAGATTTCTAAATCTGCTTTCTCAAAAACTTTTTCTATTAGCTTTTTGAGGTTTATTCTGGTATTGCTATCCAAATTTGGTAACGAAAAACCCATTAATTTTAACCTTTTGTTTTCTATCATATTCTTTATGTGTATCAGGCATTTTTCTGTTACTGATTCATCTTGGGAACTCCTAAAGGGTATTGGTAAAGTAATAACGTGACAAATTTTGGTTTCAAGATTTTTACCTATGTCTGGCTTTACGAAGGTTGGTATTAAATGCTGGAGTTTTTGTTCGTCGGGCGAGTCTACTAAAGGCAATATTATTACCTTGAAAGGGATTTTTTTTTCTTGATAGATTTCACCTTCTTTTTCTATTAAAGAAAAACTGGTAATTTTTTGTATTTCGTCTTGCGACGAGTGGGTTGGTTGCATTGATTCGATAGTTTTTTCTTCTTCTAGTGCTCTTTTTTGGTTCCGTGTTAATACCATGACGTTATCTTTTTGTTTACTAGGTATACGACTTAGTGCGTCAGCGTTTGAATTGATTTTCCCTGGTTTGTATTTTATTGTATATTCATATTCAGAGAGTAAAATTCTCCATCTAGCTAGCCTAGACATTGGGTCTTTAAGTTTCATTAGCCATTCCAGAGGTTTATGGTCTGTACATATAAAGAATTTTTTACCGTAAAGGTATGGTCGGAATTGTTTCACTGCGAAAACAATAGCTAATAATTCTTTCTCAGTGGTAGTATACCTGCTTTCGGCATCATTTAGTGTTCGACTTGCGAAACAAATTGGCTTGTCTTTCCCAATCTCACCCTGTGAAAGTACAGCGCCTAGTCCTACATCACTGGCGTCTGTTGTGACTATAAAAATTTCTTTAAAATTAGAGTATATAAGAATTGGGGGGTTAATCATTTTTTCTTTTAAGATTTGAAATGCTTCGTCGCAAAAAGCGTCCCATTTGAACGTGATGTTTTTCTTAAGTAGTTTTGTCAACGGTTTAGCTATACTAGAAAAGTTATTAATAAAACGCCTATAATAGCCTACAAAACCGAGGAATGATTTGATTCCCTTTTGATTTTTTGGTGTAGGATATGTTTTGACCACTTGAATTTTTTCGGGATCTGGTTTAAGACCATCTTTAGAAATGATGTGTCCTAAATAAATTAATTCCTTTTTAACAAAATTACATTTGTCAGGTTGTAATTTAAGGTTATGCTGACGTAGTCGGTCGAAAATTTTTTCTAGTCTTGCACTATGATCGTTTAGATCGTATCCATGTACAACTATATCATCAACGTAAACAAAACAATGTATTCCTTGTAATCCCATAAGTACATTATTCATCGTTCTCTGGAAAGTAGCGGGTGCATTTTTCAAACCAAATGGCATACGATTGTATTCGTAATGTCCATAGGGTGTACTGAATGCAGTTTTTGGTTTGTCCTCTTCACTAACCTGAATTTGATGAAAGCCTTTTGCGAGATCAAGGGTGCTAAAATATTTTGCTCTGCCTAGTTGGTCCAAAATATCGGAGATATTTGGTATAGGATATGCATCTCCGACTGTAATTTCATTTAATTTTCGAAAATCCACCACAACTCTCCAACGTTTGACACCTTGGCTATCAGGTTTCTTAGGTACAATTAAAAGTGGCGAGTTCCATGGGCTGGAACTTGGTCTGATAATATCATCTTTCAACATTTCACTTACTTGTTTTTGAATCTCTTGTTTCTGACTGTCTGGAAGTCTATATGGTCTAACAAACAGAGGAGGTTTACTTGTATCTGTTTTTATTTCATGATTCATTATATCTGTGTACGAAAGGTGGTCTCCTTCGAAATGAAAGAGATCATTGTATTTTCTACATAATTTTAATATTGAGCTTTTTTCTTCATGATTACAGTGATCAAGTTTTATGGAAGAAGTAACCTTCTTTAGTCTATTCTTTACGGGGTCTTTTCCAGAATTAAGATCTACAGTATTGAAATTTGAAATGTCGTCCCACTCGTAATCAATTTGGTTAATATCAATTTTTTTTTCATTTTCCGATGTATTTAAAACCAAAATTTTGACCATATCTTGTTCTGGTCTTACAATAGTTTCGGCAAGGTAAACATCTGGAATAATTTCTTTTTTGTATATAATTGCATCTATATCATGTTCAAATGGAATTCTAATTATTTGTTCACAACGGGGTTTCAGAGTTATATAATTTGTTAATTTTTTATAATTATTAATCCTAGTCTTACTGTTTGCCGAGTCTTCTTTATACACGGTCTTATTAACTGCTGGGTTTTCTGACACAGTCTTACTTTTTGCTGTACCTTTTAATTTATTTATATGCTCAGTCTTATTAATTGCTGAGTCTTTTCTCTCTGATTCGTTTAGAACAATTTCCAAATATCTTCCATTATAATTTAATTTACATTTATATTTTGATAGAAAGTCGTTTCCTATAATGCCATCATATTTTAAATTGATATTTTCTGTTAATACGTGAAATGGGTGATTTATGGGTATGGGGTCAGTTTGGTTTTCGGGTTCGAATTCAAATGTACACTTCATTTCTCCGAGTGAAATTATCGAGTCTCCTGCTATTGTGGTAATAGTGCATTGTTCGTTTTTAGTTTTGCTTGTTGAATCATTGTGAGGCCTTTTGAGCAAGCTCACGTCTGCACCTGTATCGAGTAACAGAGTGGAATATTTCTTTACTGCAGGTTTCAATGGTACTCGTATCACTGGTTCGAGAAATTCGGGACAGAATTCAACAAAGATTTTTAATTCCGGCGTGCATGAATCTCGGCTGTTGTCGACGTTCGGGAAGGAACTCCGAGCATGTCTTCCCGAACTTGAAAGTTTTCCGACGTACCTTCGTCGTTGGTTTGATTCAAAGAGGCATGTCTGATGTCATGCCTATTATTTGGAAAGGTGGGGTTTTCTTTAAAGGGATTTCTACCAGGATTATTGTTATATTGGGGACGTGTATTATTTTGTTGGGTTTGGCTGAAAGTCTGGTTCGCATGAGCTTGACGTACTCTGCACTCATTAAAGGAATGATTGGGTTTCCGGCAATACCCACAGGTTAAATGGTGCGTTTCTTTTTTTATTGGCATATTGAAATTTGGAAACGTATTATTTTGATAACATGTTTCCTTCATATGACCAATTTTGCCACATGTTTGACAGACGGGTCTTGGTTTGTAGGAATAGTTATTGTTATTTCTTAAATTTTGTGGTAGGAAATTAGGCGTGCGTTCAATTCGTGCAGAATGTTCGCTTGCGTAATTTATAGCCTTTTTTAGTTCTTTTTCTCCGTGTGCTTGAACCATTAGTTTGAGGGTTTGGTTTCTTAAACCATCCTCGAAAGCTTGTATCGCTGTTTTGTCGTTTTCACTAACTAAGTATGTTCTAACCACAGCTTCACTCGTACTTGCGAATGTGGCGGAATTTAGTGAAGTCAACAGGCTCGCTATGCGCTCACCGAACTCTTTTACGCTTTCACCGATTTTTTGTTTAACGTTTATAAGTTCAGTTTGTGCTACGGAACGCGATTTTTCTTCCTTGTAGTGACTTTCTAATTCAGTCACTAATTCCTCCCATTTATTAATGGTTTTAAATTGGATAATGTCGTAAGCTGGACCCTGAAGTCTCGTTTTGACTATATCCAGGAAGATTTTCTTTTCTGGTTCGGTTTTTATTGAATCGAAAAGAATTTTACCACACGCGACAAACTTGCTTAATTCAGACGGATTACCACTGAAGGCAGGAACGATGTTATAAACATCAACTAAATTTATTTTATATTCCATCTCTTTTTCTAAAATTTCTTTTTGAAAATAGGGTAGCTCTTTTGCTAATTTTAAAAATTCCCTAGACCGACTCCTAGTGCAAACGAACGAAATCGTGAAGAATTTACAAAGTTTACTTTTAAATGAATTATATGAGTTTTTTTTTTTATTTTTCACTGTGTGTTTTTGTGTTTTTTTTTTTTTTTTTATGTTTTTGTAGAAAAAATAAAAATTTGAACTTACGATTAATAAAATAATTTCTGCTGCCCTTATTGATTGTTGTTGTTGTTGCTGCTGCTGTTGCTCTGAGGTTGTTGCTGCTGTTATTCTTGAAGTAATTGTTGTTACTGCTGTTGCTCTGAGGTTGTGGCTGCTGTTATTCTTGAAGTAATTGTTGTTACTGCTGTTGCTCTTGATGTAATTGCCCAGTAAGCTTCACGCCCTACAGATGAATGTTACCCTGGGTCTTAATTCACTGCCTGTCGTTTGCCAAATGCTTTCGCTCTAACGCTAGCAAGGTCTTACGGTTACAGGTCTTCTAACACTATTTTTATATATTTTTACTTTTTCTGGTGTATAGCCCCAGAAACGCATCGAGAAGAAATATCTCTCGTATTTGGTTTTTTGCAGAAAAAAAAAAAATATTTTTAGGTAGAGGATTATTCTTGGATATCCCACCGCTGCCACCAATTTGTTGTGTCGATTACAACACCGTGCTTTCTCTTTCGAGGGAAGAGCGTTGGAACCGGAGAGATTAAAAACAACTTCTTTTTCTATTTTTCCACAAGTGGATATATATGTTTTATTTAAGTTTTGTTTAAATTTTATAGTTTAGTTTTAAAGATTCTTAGAACGGCCCGCTGTCTCAATGCTTATAGCTGCGACTGTTTACTAAGAACTCTAAAGTTAATCTCTGCCTATACCCTTTCCAACCACTCCTTTTATATTTTTATGGATATCGATTCTTTCCCAATCATTATTATCGATCACACGCATTTTCAATACTCCTATGTAGTTGCTTATTTTATGTTGCACAATTCCCATAGCCAGTCAGTGATGACATATTAATAGTGCCTCGGCACCAGTGCTATCATTTCCCTATAGGTCAGCAATAACCCACTTATGAATAGTATTCATAAGTTGTGTCATCCACTGCCAATGCGATGCAAGCAGAATGTTCTGTTTGCATGCATTGGGATTTGTCATCGCCTCTTTCGTCACACTTTCGAAGGGAATCTCCATTGAAAATACTTTTGTTAAGCCGGCATGAAATTTGACGCTGGCGCTGGTTTGATAAAAAGAATACTTTGTTTAGCCGACGCGACGGCGAGCGTAAGCGTATGTTAACAAAGTTGAATTCTAATGAATTTAATAATTTATGGTCTTGGGAATGGTATGCAAGAAAGTGCTGGGAATGATCTTGCATGTGATTGAGATTGAGAAGTAATCGATATAATGGGGTGTATGTAGTGGGATACTACATGATTTTATTTTATTTATTGGTTTTGATATGAGTTTAAGTCCGTCTTGGCTAGAAAATTTTACAAAGGCAATCTGGGTATTTTTTCTGATTTCTGGAAGTGAAAAGTTTTTCAAATATGACGATATATTTATTGGTGGTATGTATGAATTGTGAGAGATTGTATCTATTTCGGTATATGAGTGGATTATCAAATCTTTGGATTTTATGTAGAAATTTCCCATTATTTCTATGGTAGCTGTATCATGAAGGGTGTACGTTGTCAACTCATCTTTGCAAATCTCGTCTATCTCATAATTCTGAGTGGTGGAGAATAACCACTTGTTGTGAGTGGATAATTGCAACCAAATGTTTGAAAGATTTGCTTCTTTTATTTCGCATGATGGTGGTAGAGTTTTTGCTTTGCGTAGTAGTTCAACTTCGCAAGAAGCAAGCTCTGAATTTGAGTTAAAAAGATTATGTGACATTGGACATAAAAATGTTTTTTCTTGTTGATTACAGTTTGTCAAGTCGTTAGAGTTTAGGCTGCTATAATACTCCTTGTTGAAATCTTTTATCAAGTAATCAGTAGTTGGTTCTATAAATACGAAATGGTTATTGTGGCTAGTAGGTAGAGGGATATTTTTGAAAATATGAAAGTTTTCTATATGTGGGAGTGGTATTTTGAATTCGTAGATAATTTTTTGTTGACGTATAGTCGCACTAATTGAACTGATTTTGTAAAAGGTTAGAATGTCGTCTGTAACCAGAGACGAAATTTTGGTTCCCCTAGGGAGATCCTGTTTTATTTTGGATAATATCGACTCAAGTTGAAGGGGATTAATAATATTCGGATGTGGTTTGCCATGATTGACATCGCTTATTAAATCAATTATTTCGTCAAATGTGTTTTGGTGACGCATGAGTATCAATGTAATCAAAGTTGTTAGGGATTCAATTTCGGATAGCAAAAATTGTTCTTGATTTGCATTGTTAACTTGATTTGCAAGCTCCCGAATCGCTTCTAATTTTGAGGTAATAACGAGGAATTGCTTCTCCATAGCTAATTCCGATTTATTAAAGACGTTAGACGTAGTTTCTAAAAGTATAGTCTGCTTCTTTACTAATGTTAACAGATGTTTCTCGTTAGCTTCTAACTTCTTTATTTGTTTGTCATAATACTCAGCGTCTTCTTCACTAAGAGTCCCAAATAAGGTTTTGCTTACTATTCCCACAGCGTTTAATAAAGCTCGTTTTTGCCTGTTGTTACCATCTCCTGTTATAAGATTTTGTTTTGCCCCCAATAAAATATGATTCAGTTCACTAGACGCGCTAATGCACAAGATATCGCAACTTGTTCTATTTCAGAAACGTAAAGTTGGGCACTGTTAAGGGCTTTGGTAAATTTCTCCATGTCGTAGTAAACTATTAGTTTCCATTCGCTGGAGTATAATTCTGCTTTCCTCCATTGCTCAAAATATATGCCTGGGTTGTCCCTGATCGGGGTTATTTGTATGATCCCATAGGTTGTTGAAACCAATTTGAGCAATAGTATTAATACTATTGGTCCCATAGTCTGCAAAATATTTAGATTTAGTGTGTGTTTTTGGGTTCGTGTTTTATAGAAAAAGAAATGGAGACGTTGTTTTTTTTTTTTTTTATACTCTATATTTTTCACTATACGTTTACAGAATCAATCATCAGTTTCTGGATTGAATCCAGGGTAGAAAATAACGCGCGTGTTTGGCTGATTAGGCCGTCTCCATTCCTGTAGTACATCGATGGAAGGGTGGGCGCGTCGGCGCCTTATTATATAGGATGGGCTAAGGCTTAGGTTGAAGTCTTCCTCTTGAATTCCAAAACTAACTCTGTCTCCGAATTTAATGTTTGTGACTTGTAGGTGGCTTATTTTGGTCCCATTGACAAAGGTTCCGTTTGAATACTCACAATCTTTGATTTTAACCCTTTCTTCACTTGTATCTATTTCGATTATCGCATGAATAATCGAAACGATTTCGGTGGGTATGGATATTCTGTTCGGATAACCGTTGCCAACTTTAGTGAACCCTTTCCGTAGAGGAATTTCTATGTTGGACACCACGTTGTACAATAACCAATATGAATCCGGTACATAGGTAATGGACTCCATTCTGTGGTTAGGGAATACGAGAGAGAGAGGAGGGGGAATTAAAGTTTTTGTTCTTAAAAATGTATTTTATTCTATAAATTTCATAATATTATTGTTATGAACTACTTTTGCTTTCTTGTTGATTTTAAGAACGGTATTTTCATCAGATAGTATTTCAAGAACCTCGTATGGACCTTCCCAAAGCGATGAAAATTTATTTTTTCTAGTTTGGTTTTTTGAGAGAACTTTTTCACCTACGTTAATATTTTTGGGTTGGTCAGATTTGTCATACTGGGTTTTTGAGATTATTTTCTTTTTACCCAGAGCTTTGTTTGCTATCTGATAACCGTGTCGCAATCTCGATTTGAGCTCGTTAGCGTAGGTTTCATAATTATAAATAGTTTTCGGAGTCTGAGAAAATGTGCTAGGAATATTAGCAGGAAACCCATATAAAAGTTCATAAGGCGTGTAACCTGTACTGCTATGTGGTGTAGTGTTATACACGAACAGTGCATATGGAATCCATGTATCCCATGTTAATTGATCTCGATTGACGTAGTGTCGAAGATACTCGGCGAGGGTTTTATGACTACGTTCTAGTGCTCCATTGGTTTGAGGGTGATAGGGTGATGTGTTAAGTTTTTTGATTTTTAACAAAGCGCATAATTCTTTGAACATAGTACTTAGAAAATTAGTACCTTGGTCGTTTCGGCATATTATTTTTTCTGAAAACACTCGTGCTACTGTTGAAGCTTCTGCATTTGTGATAGGAAAAGCTTCTGAAAATTTAGTGAGATCATCTTGAAATGTTAAAAGGTATTTATGATTGTTGTAGCTTACTGGCAGAGGACCAACTATATCTAAAGCTATTCTTTCAAAAGGCCGCGAACTAGTTGTTGAATTTTCATAGGTACTGGAGGATTTCTTTTATTTTTGTTTAGTTATCAAGATGCGCATTTTTGTTTGTGTTCGGTAATGTCTTTTCTCATATTGGACCAGTAGTATTTTTGCCTTATTCGTTTAAGTGTTCTCGACACACCTTGATGACTGCCAAAGGGTGAGTCATGATAATCAAAAATGGCTTTTTCTATAAGTTCGGGTTCGTTTAAAATGATTATTTCGTTAGTATAAAGATAAATTTGTAGGTCTTCTTTTTCGAATACTTTTTCTTATAAAATCTTGAATGTGTTCTTGGTGTTGTTACTTAAATTTGGTAGTGAGAAACCAATCACTTTGAAATTTGAATTTTGGATCTCTTTCCTTATAGTGGTTAAAAATTTTTCTGTGACTTGTTCGTCGTTAGTACTTCTCATGGGTATTGGTAGTGTGACAATGACACCAAAGTTTGTTGTGATACTTTTACCTATATCGGGTTTTATAAAATTTGGTATTAATTCTTGGAGTAAGTTTTCATCTGGGGAATCTATTAAGGGTAAAATTATATTTTTAAATGGTAGCTCCTTATTTTGGTGAATATTACCAGTTTTTTCGGATAAAATAAAACTAGAAATTTTTAGTAAATCGTCTTGCGATTGTTGGGGTGATTGAGATATAATTGGTTCGTTTTGTTTTTCTAAGCGTTGTTTTTGGTTTCTTGTGAGCACCATTACTTTATCGTTTGTCTCAATTGGTATTCGACTGAGAGCGTCAGCATTTGAGTTTATTTTACCCGGTCTATAAATTATTTGTTATTCATATTCATCCAGCAATATTCTCCACCGAGCGAGCCTAGATGTTGGGTCTTTGAGGTTCATAAGCCATTGTAATGGCTTATGGTCTGTACATATTTTAAATCCTCGTCCGTAGATATAAGGGCGAAATTGTTTGACAGCGTAAACGATTGCTAGTAATTCTTTCTCTGTAGTGCTCTACCGAGTTTCGGCGTCATTTAGGGTGCGACTGGCGTAACAGATTGGCTTATCATTGCCAATCTCTCCCTGAGATAATACAGCGCCAAGTCCAATATCGCTAGCGTCGGTTGTAACTATGAAATCCTTTTTAAAATCGGGGTACGCTAAAACAGGGGGTTCTATTAGTTTACTTTTTAGTGTTTGAAAAGCTTCATCACAAAATGCATCCCATTTAAAAACTACGTTCTTTTTTAATAATTTTGGCAATGGTTTCGCTATGGTTGAAAAATTAGCCATGAACCGCCGGTAGTTACCTGTGAATCCTAGAAATGATTTTATTCCCTTTACGTTTTTGGGTGTGGGGTATGTTTTTGCTGCTCTAATTTTTTCAGGATCCGGTTTAAGTCCGTTTTCAGAGATAATATGTCCGAGGTACATTAATTCTCTTTTCAAAAAATTACACTTGTCTGGTTGAAGCTTTAAGTTGTGTTGGCGCAAGCGGTCAAATATTCTTATAAGTTTGGAGTTATGGTCAGTTAGATTGTATCCGTAGAGGACTATGTCATCGACATACACAAAGCAGTCAAATCCCTGTAAACCAATCAGTACAGAGTTCATTAAACGCTGGAAAGTTGGTGGTGCATTTTTTAAACCAAATGGCATACGATTATATTCGTAGTGTCCGTATGGAGTGCTGAAAGCAGTTTTACACCGGTCTTCACTATCCATAAGGATTTGATGAAATCCATTTGCAAGATCAAGGGTGCTAAGGTATGTTGCTCTGCCTAATTGATCTAGGATATCTGTTATGTTTGGTAAAGGATATGCATCGCCAACTGTTAGTTCGTTAAGTTTACGAAAATCGACCACGACTCTCCATCGCTTATTGCCTTCCTTATCAGCTTTCTTTGGTACCAGGAGCAAAGGGGAATTCCACCGACTAGCACTGGACTGGATAATGTTGCTTTGCAGCATCTCGTTTACTTGCTTGTGGATCTCGGTTTTTTGTGTGTCAGGGAGTCTTTATGGTCTGACAAATAATGGAGGTTTGTTTTGGTCTGTGAAGATTTTATGGTTAAATGTTTCTGTAAATGAGAGGCTATCGCCTTCGAAAAAAAATAAATCATTGTATTCTCTACATATTTTGAGAAGTGATTCTTGCTCCTCCGTATTGCAGTGACTGAGATCAATAACAGACTTTAACAGATTCAACCTACCTTTAACTTAATTATTTACTTGGTTAGACGCTGAGTTAAAATTATCTAAGTTATCCCAATCGAGATCAATATCTTTCATATTTATTCTTTGCTCGGTTTCCAACGTATTCATCATTAAAATCTTTATATAGGAGTCTTTGGGTGTTGCTAGGGTTTCGCCTTTATATAACCCTGGCATAAATTGTTTCTTTTTAATGAGTATATCCCCAGGTTTGGACTCTTGTTTATTTTCAAAAGGAAATTTTACTATCTGCTGACTTCGTGGTTTTAAATTACTTACTTAAGGTGGCGCGGACAGTCCATTGTGGACCACGGCCTCAACCAACAATCCTCGCCAGCTAGGCCGGTCCCTAGCCAGTGGCCTCCAGTTGCGCACACCAAGTTGGTTGAGGTCGTTTACCACTTGATCGCGCCACCTTAGATGGGGTCTTCCAGAACTGCGTCGGCCCTCCGGGTTGGAATTGAAGACTCGTCGGGCAGGAGCGTTTTCGTCCATACGCTCCACATGGCCCAGCCATCTAACCCGCTGAATTTTCAGCTTCTTAACCAAGTCAATGTCGCTGTATAGCCCGTACAGTTCGCCATTGAATCTTCTCCTCCATACTCCATTGATACATACAGGCCCGAATATCACCCGAAGAATCTTTCTCTCAAAGCACCCCAGCCTGTATTCATCCGATTGTGTCAGTGTCCACGCTTCTGCCCCATACAGCAGGACTGGGATGATAAGGGTCTTGTATAGTGTCTCCTTGGTCCTTTGAGAGAGGGCTTTACTACTAAGATGCCTTCTTAGCCCGAAGAAACAGCGATTGGCAAGAGTAATTCTTCGACTGATCTCTTCACTGATGTTGTTCTGAGAGGTTATAGTGGAACCCAAATAGACAAAGTCCTTGACAACCTCAAAGTTATATCTGTCTATTGTGACGTTTTGTCCGAGCCTACGGTGATGATCTACTTCACCCGAGGACAGCATATACTTTGTTTTATCTTCATTTACAGCCAGACCCATTCGAGCCGCTTCCACTTCAATACTTGCGAATGCTCCACTGACAGCGCGCTTCGTTCTTCCAATAATGTCAATATCATCAGCATAGCCAAGTAATTGAACGGATCTAAAAAAAATTGTACCGCTGGTGTTGACATGCGAGTTGCGTACGATTGCCTCAAGAATGATGTTGAAGAGGTTACATGACAGCGCGTCACCCTGACGTAAGCCTTTCTCGACATTAAATGAGTCGGTGGTGTCTTACCAACCTTGACGGAGCAGCGCGAGTTCTCCATAGTTATCCTGCACAATCGAACGAGTTTTGCAGGGACGCCAAGAAGCGACATGGCTCTGTATAGCTCGTTCCTGTTTACGCTGTCATAGGCGACTTTAAAATCGATAAAGAGGTGGTGAGTATCGATCTGGAATTCTTGGGTCTTTTCCAAAATCTGCCGAAGTGTGAAAATTTGGTCGACGGTTGACTTACCGGGCCTGAAACCACACTGATAGGGGCCAATCAGTTCACGTGCGAAAGGGTTCAGACGTTCACACAGAATGGCCGACAAGATTTTATAGGCGACATTTAGGAGACTTATACCTCTGTAGTTGGCGCAGCTTAGAGTATCTCCTTTCTTGTGGATAGGGCACACAATGCTGAGTTTCCATTCGTCAGGCATATTTTCATCCGACCAGATTGTACAGATGAGTTGTCCTTTTTAAAATCAGGGTACGCTAAAACAGGGGGTTCTATTAGTTTACTTTTTAGTGTTTGAAAAGCTTCATCACAAAATGCATCCCATTTAAAAACTACGTTCTTTTTTAATAATTTTGGCAATGGTTTCGCTATGGTTGAAAAATTAGCCATGAACCGCCGGTAGTTACCTGTGAATCCTAGAAATGATTTTATTCCCTTTACGTTTTTGGGTGTGGGGTATGTTTTTGCTGCTCTAATTTTTCCAGGATCCGGTTTAAGTCCGTTTTCAGAGATAATATGTCCGAGGTACATTAATTCTCTTTTCAAAAAATTACACTTGTCTGGTTGAAGCTTTAAGTTGTGTTGGCGCAAGCGGTCAAATATTCTTATAAGTTTGGAGTTATGGTCAGTTAGATTGTATCCGTAGAGGACTATGTCATCGACATACACAAAGCAGTCAAATCCCTGTAAACCAATCAGTACAGAGTTCATTAAACGCTGGAAAGTTGGTGGTGCATTTTTTAAACCAAATGGCATACGATTATATTCGTAGTATCCGTATGGAGTGCTGAAAGCAGTTTTACACCGGTCTTCACTATCCATAAGGATTTGATGAAATCCATTTGCAAGATCAAGGGTGCTAAAGTATGTTGCTCTGCCTAATTGATCTAGGATATCTGTTATGTTTGGTAAAGGATATGCATCGCCAACTGTTAGTTCGTTAAGTTTACGAAAATCGACCACGACTCTCCATCGCTTATTGCCTTCCTTATCAGCTTTCTTTGGTACCAGGAGCAAAGGGGAATTCCACCGACTAGCGCTGGACTGGATAATGTTGCTTTGCAGCATCTCGTTTACTTGCTTGTGGATCTCGGTTTTTTGTGTGTCAGGGAGTCTTTATGGTCTGACAAATAAAGGAGGTTTGTTTTGGTCTGTGAAGATTTTATGGTTAAATGTTTCTGTAAATGAGAGGCTATCGCCTTCGAAAAAAAATAAATCATTGTATTCTCTACATATTTTGAGAAGTGATTCTTGCTCCTCCGTATTGCAGTGACTGAGATCAATAACAGACTTTAACAGATTCAACCTACCTTTAACTTAATTATTTACTTGGTTAGACGCTGAGTTAAAATTATCTAAGTTATCCCAATCGAAATCAATATCTTTCATATTTATTCTTTGCTCGGTTTCCAACGTATTCATCATTAAAATCTTTATATAGGAGTCTTTGGGTGTTGCTAGGGTTTCGCCTTTATATAACCCTGGCATAAATTGTTTTTTTTTAATGAGTATATCCCCAGGTTTGGACTCTTGTTTATTTTCAAAAGGAAATTTTACTATCTGCTGACTTCGTGGTTTTAAATTACTTACTTAAGGTGGCGCGGACAGTCCATTGTGGACCACGGCCTCAACCAACAATCCTCGCCAGCTAGGCCGGTCCCTAGCCAGTGGCCTCCAGTTGCGCACACCAAGTTGGTTGAGGTCGTTTACCACTTGATCGCGCCACCTTAGATGGGGTCTTCCAGAACTGCGTCGGCCCTCCGGGTTGGAATTGAAGACTCGTCGGGCAGGAGCGTTTTCGTCCATACGCTCCACATGGCCCAGCCATCTAACCCGCTGAATTTTCAGCTTCTTAACCAAGTCAATGTCGCTGTATAGCCCGTACAGTTCGCCATTGAATCTTCTCCTCCATACTCCATTGATACATACAGGCCCGAATATCACCCGAAGAATCTTTCTCTCAAAGCACCCCAGCCTGTATTCATCCGATTGTGTCAGTGTCCACGCTTCTGCCCCATACAGCAGGACTGGGATGATAAGGGTCTTGTATATTGTCTCCTTGGTCCTTTGAGAGAGGGCTTTACTACTAAGATGCCTTCTTAGCCCGAAGAAACAGCGATTGGCAAGAGTAATTCTTCGACTGATCTCTTCACTGATGTTGTTCTGAGAGGTTATAGTGGAACCCAAATAGACAAAGTCCTTGACAACCTCAAAGTTATATCTGTCTATTGTGACGTTTTGTCCGAGCCTACGGTGATGATCTACTTCACCCGAGGACAGCATATACTTTGTTTTATCTTCATTTACAGCCAGACCCATTCGAGCCGCTTCCACTTCAATACTTGCGAATGCTCCACTGACAGCGCGCTTCGTTCTTCCAATAATGTCAATATCATCAGCATAGCCAAGTAATTGAACGGATCTAAAAAAAATTGTACCGCTGGTGTTGACATGCGAGTTGCGTACGATTGCCTCAAGAATGATGTTGAAGAGGTT
Source organism: Platycheirus albimanus (assembly GCA_916050605.2). Lineage (NCBI taxonomy): Eukaryota > Metazoa > Arthropoda > Insecta > Diptera > Syrphidae > Platycheirus > Platycheirus albimanus. The sequence goes on from OU696696.1 coordinate 122,248,262, forward strand.
ACATGACAGCGCGTCACCCTGACGTAAGCCTTTCTCGACATTAAATGAGTCGGTGGTGTCTTACCAACCTTGACGGAGCAGCGCGAGTTCTCCATAGTCATCCTGCACAATCGAACGAGTTTTGCAGGGACGCCAAGAAGCGACATGGCTCTGTATAGCTCGTTCCTGTTTACGCTGTCATAGGCGACTTTAAAATCGATAAAGAGGTGGTGAGTATCGATCTGGAATTCTTGGGTCTTTTCCAAAATCTGCCGAAGTGTGAAAATTTGGTCGACGGTTGACTTACCGGGCCTGAAACCACACTGATAGGGGCCAATCAGTTCACGTGCGAAAGGGTTCAGACGTTCACACAGAATGGCCGACAAGATTTTATAGGCGACATTTAGGAGACTTATACCTCTGTAGTTGGCGCAGCTTAGAGTATCTCCTTTCTTGTGGATAGGGCACACAATGCTGAGGTTCCATTCGTCAGGCATATTTTCATCCGACCAGATTGTACAGATGAGTTGGTGTATGCTCCTCACCAAGTCATCTCCCGCTGCTTTGAAGAGTTCAGCCGTAAGGCCATCAGCTCCAGCAGCCTTGTTGGACTTTAGTTTAGATATTGCTATCCGAACTTCTTCTTGGTCGGGAGGACGGAAATTTTGTTCATCATCATCCAAATCGAATGGATCATTCTGCCTGATAGCGATTAGTTGGTTGTCTTCGCCGTTTAACAGTCTGCAGAAGTGTTCTTTCCAAATTCTCAGCACCGACTGTGTATCTACAACGACATTCCCACCCTCGTCTCTACATGCTTCCGCTCGGGCTTTGTAACCCTTGGACGAATGCTTTACCCTTTGGTAGAACTTTCGAACATTGCTTCTGCCGTAGCACCCCTCAATAGATTCAACCATTCGTTTTTCCAGTTCTCTTTTTTTTCTTCTGAAAAGCCGATGTTCCTCTTTCCTCTTTTGCTGGTACACCGCACGGAAAGCGCTCTTGGCAGCTCTAGTTCTGGCATTCAGAACTGCATGATAGGCTTCGTCTTTGGCCAAGTGTGCGAGCCTGCACTCATCATCAAACCAGGCGTTTCGTTGTGGTCGCCTAATGAAACCCAAAACATCCTTGGCAGCGGTTTTGATGGCCATTTGGCAATGTTGCCACTGGGCCTCTGGGTTTGGCGCAGGCGCCGGGCTTGTCAAGAGATAAGAGGAGTCCTGATGGCATTCCTCCTATAATATTACAAAAATGTTCGCCCGCTTTAGCTTCTCCCTTGCAATTCCTTTTCAAGCTATCCCTTAAGTCCGGTAAATTTCCTCAAGTATGGAAAGATTCATTCATTACTCCCGTCTTCAAAAAGGGTAATAAGTCCGATATCACCAACTACAGACCGATTTCTAAACTGTCTTCTATTCCAAAGCTTTTCGAACAAGTAGTTTGTGATAGCATAACGTTTTTCTGCAAAAATTTAATCTGCCATCAACAACACGGCTTCATGCAGAAGCGGTCTACTGTCACAAACTTATTAACCTTTATGAACAATTGCTCAAGGGCATTAGAGAGTGGCCATGAGCTGGATTGTATCTACACAGATTTCTCAAAAGCTTTTGACCAACTCTCACATGAAATCATCATTTTCAAATTGAAAGCTTTAGGTTTGCCTGTAGGATTTGTTAATTGGATATATTCATATCTCCGAAATTTTCCCAAAAAAATCAGGAGTCCCACAAGGCAGCCATCTTGGTCCGTTACTAGCTATAAATGACGTAACTTCGTGTATTCATTCTAGTGAGATCCTTGTTTTCGCTGATGATATGAAAATTTTCAAATCTATTACCTCAGCTAATGACCGCGTAGAATTGCAAGCTGACATCGACAGATTTGCTATCTGGTGTAGCAAGAATTGTTTAAGCCTGAATCCAGCGAAATGTCAGACAATGACATTTTCAAGGTACCAAGTACACACGATTATTACATTTCACAACAAGTTTTACATCGCGTTTTTAGTTTTAAAGATCTGGGAGTAAACTTTAGCCCAGACTTGAGTTTCACGGAACACATCAGCTTTATTGTTAAAAAAGCTAATTCCATGTTGGGATTTGTTAAAAGATGGTCGAAGGAATTTCAAAATCCTTATGTAACCCTAGCTTTATATAACTGTCATGTTCGCCCCCATCTAGAATATGCATCGAAGGTATGGTCTCCTTTCTGCGAAGTTCATAAATCTAGGATAGAGGCAGTTCAGCGTAATTTTATTCGATTTGCTTTAAAAGGTCTCTCTTGGGCAGATCCATTCAACCTCCCACCTTACGAACACCGGATTCAACTTCTACAGATTCAAAACATGTCCCAAAGGCGTATTTAAAATGATGTTATTTTTATTCGCCAACTTTTAACGGGATCTTTGGACTCACCCGATCTTCTATCATGTGTAGGTTTTAATTATCGCGGAGGGGCTCATCATCTTCGTAGATTAGAGCTATTGCATTGCCCCCAACACCGTACTAATTATGGCATGAATGAACCTCATACCCGCATGTGCAAACTTTTCAACTCAAATAAAAGTATTGTTGATTTTAACATTAGTAAAAACTGTCTAAAAAAAACATTTAAAAACAGTGCACCACGCTCATAGCTTATGTTTAGTATGTTCTCATGTTTTTGTATCTATTTTGTATAAATGTATTTGTTTATTTATTTTTTTATTTTGTGTGCTTGTGTTATGCTATTTGTATATTCTGCTTACTAACAACTAACACCTGCAATAAATGATGCAGCCAGTGAGCACATAATATGTGTTGGCTAATCTCTGATTGTAAGTTAATGCTTGATATAAGCTTCTTACTTTCGAGAACTGATAGTGTCAAAAAAAAAAAAAAAAAGAATGGGACATGGCGAATTTGTGTGGATTATAGGCAGCTTAACGAAAGATCTGAGAAAGACGCATGTCCTCTACCACATATTCAGGCCATTTTAGACAAGACAAGTGTAGCCAGGCACATTTCAACCATTGATTTAAAGCAGGGGTATTGTCAAGTACCTTTGGCCAGAGAATCCCGCCAGTTCACCGCGTTCATCGTTCCGGGTAGAGGATTATTTCAATAGAACGTAATGCCACGTGGATTACATTCCGCACCTGCCACTTTCCAACGCGTGTTAGACACAATACTCCGCGAGGATTTTTCTCATGTTGCCTTTGCGTAATGACATAATTATTATCAGCAAGGCCTTCGACGAAAATTTGCGACACCTTAAAACCCTGTTTTATCGTCATACCGCCGCCCAGTTAAAAATCAATATTGAAAAGTGTGAGTTTTGCAAATCAGAGCTTTAGTATTTGGGGCACGTTGTTAGCAATCAAGGCATCCATTACGACCCAGACAAGGTCAGTGCTGTACAGGAGTTGAAGGCGCCCAGGACAGTGAAGGAATTACGACGGGTTTTAGGAATAACATCGTGGTACCGCCGTTTCATTCCAAACTTTTCCATTATAGCAACTCCACTCACCAGTCTCCTTAAAAAGAACATCAAGTGGCAATAAGGAGTTGAACAGCAGGAAGCGTTTGAAACCTTAAAGGCAAAACTAACCAGTGCACCTATTCTAACATGCCCAGACTTCAACGTTCCGTTTACCGTTCAGACTGATGCCAACCAAGATGGGTTGGGGGTTGTGCTAACCCAAAACATTGATGGACTAGAAAGGGTCATTTCTTACGTGAGCCGTACCCTGACCGAGTTGGAACGTAAATATTCCACCACCGAAAAGGAATGTTTCGGTATTCTATGGGGAATCCATAAAATGCGACCCTATTTGGAGGGGTACCATTTCTCAGTCGTGACTGACCATCACTCCCTCAAGTGGCTCCACACGCTGCAGAACCCTTCCGGCCGGTAAGCTAGGTGGGCCATAGAACTGCAGCAGTTCGATTTCTCGGTCCAGTACTGGAAAGGAGCCATGAATGTGGTAGCAGACACAATGTCCCGAGACTTCCGTAGACTTCCTAGCCGCTTGCGCTGATGCTAGATTTGATTGGGTAGACCGCCAAAAGTCTTTAATCTCCCGCAACCCCGAAAACTTTCTAGACTACAAAATTTTATCCGACAAACTGTACCGAAAATATTCTGGGCACCCCCTTTCCGATCCGGCAAAAGAATTGAAATGGTGTTTCCCAATCCCCGACCGTCCAGGAATTTTATTTGATAGTCATAACGCCGTTACCGCTGGACACTTGGGCATCGCTAAGACGACAGCCAGGATGATGCAATCACTTTATTGGCCTGGGATGCTAAAAGACATCGCAAAATACATTCGCCAATGCCATTCCTGTAACCAGTACAAAACCTCGCAGCAAAAACCAAGTGGGCTCATGCACACTCTGCCTGTCACAACACCTTGGGAGGTAGTGTGCGCCGATTTTGTTCGGCCCAGAATTGAGACGACCGCAGGCATATGAAACAGCATGCGCAAACTAGGCTGCTTCTTCCGAACCGAATGCGATGCGAAGTGAAAGAATGAAAGAGATGTACGAATTAGTTGCCTTCAATTTAAAGAGAGCAGCCGACACTCAAGGCAAATATTATAATTTGCGCCATAGAGCTTGGAGACCAGCCATAGGGGAAGAGGTGTATAAGAAGAATAGAGTGTTCTCTTCTGGAGCAAAACAGTTCACTGAAAAGTTAGCACCCCGCTACGAGGGACCGTACGAAGTCATTAGATTTGTCTCGCCCGTAATAGTTGTTCTCCACACTAAAAATCCCTCTCGCATACGTACCCCCACCATAAGAGCACACTTAAAGGACTTAAAGGCAATTAACAAAAGTGACCACGAAAGTAAAATCAGTTGTGTTCAAACCATGGATCCGAAAACATCGCAGAAAAGAAAGGTCATCAGGAAGCCAAAACCCAACCAAATGGGTGAGCCATGGGAGCGCCAGCCAACCCGTCCCAGATTTGAAACCGCGCCAGTTCTGCCAGCCACCACAGCAGTTACACGCGATGTCCTGAGCAGGAAGTCCCCGAACGTCCGTCAGTAGTAGTCCACCAGCAGGACTTCCAACAACAACGCACTGAGTCCAAACGCTGGTACAAGGAGAGGAAACCAGCAATGGACAACCAGTCCAGCACATCCAAGGGAGTTCAGCACCCGGACGACGATTTTGTTCTGATTCCTCGTCCTAGTCAGCATTTTCCGTCACTTTCGCACCGTTATTAGCATTTGCCTGAAACCCACAGGGAAACCATCGCAAGATGCCACCGCGTTGGACATGGGGTCCTTGCCAAGAGCCTATATGTCTAAAGTGTCATCGTCCAACACTACCAAAAACACCACCAATTCTCCAATACCAGACGATCATTTCAAATTTGTGGACATCAGGTCACGTCCTCGTTTTCACCCCTACTATGGACGGCAAAACTTTTTTATACACCGGTCTTTCGGGGACATACGAGTGTGCATAAAAAAGCCCGGCACCGCAAGGCTTTCAATAGGCACGCACTTAAGGATAATATCGTACAGTCTCCCCCTTAAGACGAGGCCAACAGAGAAGCAGAGGCCCTACGTCTTAGCTCCCAAATCGACTAACTCCCGCGAGGCAAAATGAACTAACTCCCACCAAATTTTGTAGTAGGATTTAGTTCATAATATTAGGAAAAAATTCAGTTGGGACATAGTTCATTACGAACTTATTCCCAATGAACTAGGCCCAACCCATCAACCAGTGGGAGTTAGTTCATGTTGTGCACAAAGAAGAAGTGGCGCTGTTTTCGTGCTGAATGTTTGTAGACAAAATAGGATAAACCTGTAAGAAATTTAATTTTTAAAAAAGAATTGAAACTTAAGTAACCTAACAGAGTGACGAATAAAATAAAATTCGTGCAGTGTTTGGAAAATTATTTTGGTAAAAACTCGCATACCAAACAATTTAAAAGGAACAAAAATTATATGAAAAAAATGAACAAGGGCGTTTGAAGCGTGGCGCAGGGGGCCCGGTCACGCCGCACCCACGCCGCACCCGCGTCCACACGTGGGCGGGTTTTGGCTTCCTGATGACCTTTCTTTTCCTTGGGGGTTGGGTACGAAATCCCGATTGCCGGCATCCTGAACGACATAATCCCGACTGCCAAAATCCCGATTGCTGAAATCCCGAATGACAAAATCCAGTATCCAAAATCCCGATTCCCAAAATCCGGTATCTAAAATCCTGACTGACAAAATCCCGATTTTTGCACTACTTTTGTTTGGTACTATCTACTACTATTTAAAAAAAAAAAAAAAATGTGTATGCTCGTTTTGATTTTTTTTTTGTCGATGTTTACGATTTGAGGTACCATTTTATAAGTATTTTTATTGGAGTGAAGTGTTTTCTAAGTAAAGTGAAGTGCTTTGACGTAGACTATTATCCCGAAAGACTAAATCCCGACTGAAAAAATCCCGAATGACAAAATCCCGACGAATGAAATCCCGACCGACAAAATCCCGAATAACGAAATCCTGACCGACAAAATCCCGACATACAAAATCCCGAACGACATAATCCCGAACGAAAATAAAGCGAGTGCGAAAGTTCTGTGTATGGTCCCGTGTTGAGTTTTTTGTGTGTGTGTAAAATCGATTTTCTTAAAATGGATTCCAATATACATGTAGAAGTTATGAAAACCGCTCTTTTCAGGGCGAAAAAATTTTCAAAAAGAGATATAAATTGATATTCAACAAAATGATGCAAATAAGAGTTCAGATTTCCAGTTTTCTTATATAATAATATTTTATAATATAGTAAGAATTTTGCGAGATATCAAATAATATAAAAGCAATCTTTAGTTTTTGAGCATAAGAGTAGGTAAAAGTAAGAAATTCGCGCGAATTTCTTACTTTTACCTATTCTTATGCTCAAAAACTAAAGATTGCTTTTATATTATTTGATATCTCGCAAAATTCTTACTATATTTCACAGTTTTCGTAATCAATTGGGTGGATGGCCCGCTTCGCGGGGTCTTTTGATTTTCTCCTCCTTTTTCGGGGGCACACCGCGCTCACGCAGCTTCGCTGCTCCGCTAAGGGTATGTAAATTTGTCAGGCAGGCGCGTGTGTCTGTAACATTTGTAATTAATTTGACCTGGGTGGCCCGCTTCGCGGGATCTTTTGATTTTCTCCTCCTTTTTCGGGGGCACACCGCGCTCACGCAGCTTCGCTGCTCCGCTAAGGGTATGTAAATTTGTCAGGCAGGCGCCTGTGTCTGTAACATTTGTAATTAATTTGACCTGGGTGGCCCGCTTCGCGAGATCTTTTGATTTTCTCCTCCTTTTTCGGGGGCACACCGCGCTCACGCAGCTTCGCTGCTCCACTAAGGGTATGTAAATTTGTCAGGCAGGCGCCTATGTCTTACAGTTTTCGTAATCAATAGAACCTGGAAGTCCCGAAGGATATAAATTAATCAAAAGAAGAAAAAATACATTTTTTGTGTTTCAATATTTTTTTGGATTTTGGTCTCTCGCTCATGTTTTCGTCAATAACTTTTGAAATGTTTGAGCTTTCGTTCTAATTCATGCATATTATTAAAGGTAATGAATGTACCTTTCCAATGATATATAATGTTTTACTATTTGTACGCATATTATGCTTTATATATTGGTTTTAAAACGATTAAAAACGAAAAAAAATCGGATAATTTAGTCATTTTGTTTTTTGGCTGTAACTTCGTTAATAGACGTCCTAGAGGGTCGATTTTTACTCCGTTTTTTGTCAATAACTTTTGAAATTTAGGACCTATTTTGATAATTGTTGCATTTTCTGATAGGTAATGAATGCCCCTTTCCAACTATTTTTTTTTTATTTTTCAAAATAAATAAAAATTTCTTGATTTTCCAATTTTTTCAATTTTTTCAAGGGAAAAATCAAAAAAAATCATTCAAAAAGGGTAGCCAGATTATGAGAATCACCAAGAACCAACCAAAAATTATTTTCTAAGGCGCCTAATTAAAAAAAAAATCCCGATTTACAAAATCTCGAAAGACAAAATCCCGAATGAAAAAATCCTGAGCGACAAAATCCCGAATGAAAAAATCCTGAGCGACAAAATCCCTATTGACAAAATCCTGTATGACAAAATCCCGACCCAAAAATCCCGAACGACAAAAATCGTAATTAATGGCATGAAATCGGGGTTAAATTGCAATAATATCATTTAAAAACATGAGAATCAACCAGAACGAACTAAATATAAACAAGATTTCTCTAAATAGTGTAAAATTAAAAAGTTCTAAAAAGTACTAGAAAGTACTGACATTCGGGATTTTCAAATCGGTCAGTCGGGATTTTTTTGAAAATCGGGGTTATGTCGTTCGGGATTTTTGTATTCGGGATTTTTGTATTCGGGATTTTGGTTTTCGGGATTATGTCGTTTTTGTCCCCGAAAATAGTCGGGATTTCTTGCAATCGGGATTTTGGAAATCGGGATTTCGTACCGTTCCCCTTCCCCGATGGCTGGTCTCCAAGCTCTACTGCGCAAATTATAATATTTGCCTTGAGTGTCGGCTGCTCTCTTTAAATTGACGGCAACTAATTCGTACATCTCTTTCATTCTTTCACTTCGCAGCGCAATCGGTTCGGGAGAAGCAGCCTGGCTTGCGCATGCTGTTTCATTTGCCTGCGGTCGTCTCAATTCTCGGCCGAAATTGAGATGTGCGGGAGTGAAACCGGTAGATGTGTGGGTGCTGTTGTTAATGGCAAAACAAAGCTCTGGCAAAAATTCGTCCCAATGGCGGTGGTTGTTATTCACATATTCTATCATGGTTTTCAGAACTTTGTTTACTCCCTCGTCAATAATACGCTGCATTGCAGGATTGCGAGGGTGATACCGCTCTTTGAACGGTTCTTTATTCTTTAGACGAATAGTGTGTACAGCGGCATTACAGATGGGGTTAAGTGTCTCATATTTAGGCAGCTCGGTATTTAAAAGCTCCTTTGGTCGTTGTTGTTCGGTTTCAGGTAGCTCAATACTACCAATTAGGCCAAGTTTCTCTGCTCCGGGTGATACGATCAGGTGGACCTCATTTAGCAGGGGCTCTCCACCTATCGACATGGTAAACTTGGCCCGAACTAGGAAATCCATGCCTATAACTGCTTCTTCAGTAAGATCTTTTAGCAAACTTACTTCCCCTGAAACTGGATGGTTCCCTAGTACCATGGTTACAAAATAGTATTCGCGGGTAATGACTGGGTTTCCATTTGCCAGGCGGTGGTTGTTATTCACATATTCTATCATGGTTTTCAGAACTTTGTTTACTCTCTCGTCAATAATACGCTGCATTGCAGGATTGCGAGGGTGATACCGCTTTTTGAACGGTTCTTTATTCTTTAGACGAGTAGTGTGTACAGCGGCATTACAGATGGGGTTAAGTGTCTCATATTTAGGCAGCTCGGTATTTAAAAGCTCCTTTGGTCGTTGTTGTTCGGTTTCAGGTAGCTCAATACTACCAATTAGGCCAAGTTTCTCTGCTCCGGGTGATACGATCGGGTGGACCTCATTTAGCAGGGGCTCTCCACCTATCGACATGGTAAACTTGGCTCGAACTAGGAAATCCATGCCTATAACTGCTTCTTCAGTAAGATCTTTTAGCAAACTTACTTCCCCTGAAACTGGATGGTTCCCTAGTACCATGGTTACAAAATAGTATTCGCGGGTAATGACTGGGTTTCCATTTGCCAGGCGGTGGTTGTTATTCACATATTCTATCATGGTTTTCAGAACTTTGTTTACTCTCTCGTCAATAATACGCTGCATTGCAGGATTGCGAGGGTGATACCGCTTTTTGAACGGTTCTTTATTCTTTAGACGAGTAGTGTGTACAGCGGCATTACAGATGGGGTTAAGTGTCTCATATTTAGGCAGCTGGGTATTTAAAAGCTCCTTTGGTCGTTGTTGTTCGGTTTCAGGTAGCTCAATACTACCAATTAGGCCAAGTTTCTCTGCTCCGGGTGATACGATCGGGTGGACCTAATTTAGCAGGGGCTCTCCACCTATCGACATTGTAAACTTGGCTCGAACTAGGAAATCCATGCCTATAACTGCTTCTTCAGTAAGATCTTTTATCAAACTTACTTCCCCTGAAACTGGAGGGTTCCCTAGTACCATGGTTACAAAATAGTGTTCGCGGGTAATGACTGGGTTTCCATATCGTTGGTAGTGAACCGGCGTCCTTAATCGACGGAGTTTATTGCGCAAGGGTTGACTAATAAAAGTTTTAGTTGCCCCTGTGTCAATGAGAGCCTTTATCGCAATTCCGGATATTTCTACAGAAATAAAACATCGGGGATTTATCCAAGTATTGTTTCTTTCAGGTATCCTTGTTTCAGGATCTGTTGGAGTCGGACTTAACAATTGGACGTCGGCTATCGTCGGTGGAGCAGTTAACGGCAGGAGTTCAGGGCTTGTTTCAGGATATGTTGGAGTTGGAATTAACAACTGGACGTCGTCGTCGGCTGGCATCGGTGGAGTGTTTAACGGCAGGAGTTCAGGGCTGGAACTATGTGACGATATCATAGCTGTTACGGACGGGTGACATGGGCAGTCTTTCGATAATCGACCGTCCTCCCCACAGTAGGAACAAAAAAGTCGAAATGGCCTCCTACAATTGACCTTGTTATGTCCTCGTTGTTTGCATTTCCAGCAATGTGTGGATCTATCGTAGGGTACGTCTGGCATGTCAAAAGGGTTCGCTGGTCTATTTTGATTAGGGGTATGAGTGAGTCTCCCCTCTGGCGGTGTCCAACGGCTTTGCATGGGAGTGGCTGAAGGCACACTGGGCCAGTTTGCTCTATCCTCCAGGCGAATATATTCATATTCTTCAGCTAACTCCATTAACTTGTCTAGTGTCTTGAAGTCACGACGTTTGATGTTAAACCGGTGCTCGGCCCTCAGACTGTCGTAAATGCGATCAATGTTTTCCTCAAGACTCATCCGCGGGTGTTGCTTCATCAAATATTGGGCGGAGCGGATAAATTCCTTAGCTTTTTGGCGCATTATCTCATCCTCCAATTTGTGGATATGTCGGGCGGGGAGAAAGAAGCGGCGAAACGAGGCGTGGAACTGATTCCAGGTCTGAAACTCATCTTTGTTTATCCTGAACCACTCCAAAGCGTTTCCACGAAAGATTTCGGGGAATGTCCAGACTATAATATTATCCAATGCGATGTCGTAACATGAAGCCAGTTCTTCGATGCGTTCAAGAAACTCCAACGGGTTGCCTGCACCATCAAACTTCAGTCCCCATTTTCGTACCGTATTCATAATTTCCGCTTTGTTGATGGTAGTCCATCGTTCTGGGCGGTGATGAGTTGATTCGGAGGGTGGTAGAAAATATGTCGATGACGGCCGCATACCGGCTTCAACGTGGATAGTTGGAGGCGAGATGATTTTACTGGTAGGCTTATGGACAGCCTGGTTTGATTGGGTTCCCACGTTTTGCCAGTCCAACTGCGAAATGTTAGGGGTGGAGGTGGACGAAGTTGTGGTTTGCAAGCACTTATGTGCCACTGTCTTCTGGTCCGAGGGATCGGTCGCGTCTGGTTCGTTAAATACTCGATCCTATACAATCCCCGGTGGGCATTTTGTTTTGTCTGGTAATCTGGTAGTCAGGAAAAATGGAAATCGTTGACTGGTTTTGGTATTCGGTTTTCTGTATTGGTATACGGTGGGTCTGGTTATCGGTTTCTGGCAAAAAGTAAACATTATTCAGAAACTGATAATATTCGGGTGTCAACGGTGATTTCTCGAGGTCAGGTAGTTCTTTCTTGACTGGACGGATGTAACCTCTATTGAGGTCCCTGCTCGTTCGCCATTTTATTTTTATACAATTACATAAAAAACGCAGCTAGAGTCAATGGCTACAGTCAAATAATCATCGGAAAGATAATCCACCGACATTCGATGAAAAGTCAAAGACACAACTTGACAACGTTTTTTACACAAAACAAAAGACTTGAAAAAGAAAATCAAAGAGTAGTTTTGACATTCTCTCCAGAGATAACTTATACCTTAAAAGCGTCATTTAATAAAAATGGTATGCAGCTTGTCTATTCTAACCCCTTTAAACTTAGAAATATCCTACTCTCTACGAAAGACAAGAAGGAATAACTTGACAAAGCCGGGATCCATGTTATCAATTGTAATGAATGCGACAAAAAATATTACGGCCAAGCTAAGCGCAGTGTTAAAACAAGGTTTAAAGAGCACAGCAACAACATCAAAAGCAATGAACCAAGGAAATCTGCCTTTGCACTGCACGCACTACAAGAACATCATCTAACAACAACAATCGATAATGTAAAGCTTTTGAAATGCGTGAACGAGAGCCGCAGACTTGATGCATACGAGAGCCTTTACATACATAGAGATGATTCAGCGTTGAATGCAGATTTGGGGAATATAGAGTCTTATTTGTTTACTTTGTAATGTTTTTATTGTAAAATGCTTTCTTTTTTATTCGCTTTTTCATAATTTCTCTTTCCTTAAAAGCTTTTTTGTTAAAAATCATGTTAATGTATTGTTTTTATTTATTTTTTACATTCATGTATACGATTGTGCAATTTAATTTTTGTAGCAGCTTCCCCCTCAGTCGTGTTGCTGATGATGGCTAGTAGACTAGCCGAAATGCATTCAATAAAGCTCAATTCACAATAAATTTTTTAAAAATAAATTTAATTTTTTTGTTTTTTAATAAAAAGTGTTTGTTTTTAAATAAAGACATTGTTGAATTAAAACTTGTAATTTCAATAAAATGGTGTTTCCACTTTTCATATGAAGATAATAAAGTGTGCGAGCCTGCACTCATCATCGAACCAGGTGTTTCGTTGTGGTCGCCTAATTAATCCCAAAATTGCAGTAGCTGTGGTTTTGATGGCCATTTTGCAATGTTGCCACTGGGCCTCTGGGTTTGGCACAGATGCCGCGCTTGTCGAGAGATAAGAGGAGACATGGTTGGCAAAGGTTGTGGCGATCTCTTGCGATTCTAACTTCGCAACATCAAACTTTCTCACAGTGGCTGATCGATCCTGCGGTCTGGTGGATATCCGCATACATAAATTTCCACTTATGGCCAAATTTTTAAAACTGTTTAGACCAATTTCCGCTATTATCATTTTCTTTGAAGCATTCTACATATATATATATATATATATATATATATATATATAACATACAAAGTTTCATAAAAATCGGGGAAGCCTTTTTTGAGTAAATTAGAAAAAACGAACGAAATTTGGCCAAAACCGAGTTGGTCTTTGTATGGGAGCCACCATTTAAATAAGAAAAACTGGAAAAAATTGAATGCCATCTGATGGGGAGCTGTGAGAAACTATTCCAAATAAAGTTTGAGTGAATGGCCATTTGAAAAAAAGCGATCAAGAGCAAATCTCCGTTATATGTATTTTTAGCCAAAAACTAAAAACCCAGTTCTCTTAAAAACGCTAATAGAATATAACACACAAAGTTTTTTCAAAAAATTGTTGGAGCCATTTTCGAGCAAATTAGAAAAAACCAAAAAAAAGTTGGCTAAAACTCAACGGCTCTTTGTATGGGAGCTACCATTTAGAAACGCTTCACTGAAAAATTTATAAAGCCATCCAATAGAACACTATAAAGAACGATGCTGAACGAAGTTTGAGTCAATTCAGTCAAGCCAATGCAAACTTATGGCCATTTGAAAAAAGCCGTTTAAACCTGATTTTCGTTACGACCATTTAAGCCAAAAACAAAAAACGCTATTTTGTTAGAAATATCTTAGGTAAGTTAAATTCTAAGCTTAATTAAAATCGTTAGAGCGGTTTTCGAGCAAATCAAAAATGAAAAAAACCGTTACATGAAAGGTACCAGTTTAAGCCGGGCTAAAACAAAACAAAAAAAAACCTCGACAATCGTTTTTCTTCAAACTGCTATATACCAAGTTTGAAGAAAATCCGTTAAGCCGTTTATGCTGTAGCATGACGTGAAAAAGCACACATCCGCACAGACGCACGAACAGACGGACGGACGGTATGGCGAAAACCACTTTATTGGGTTTCCCTACCATCGTAATGCCATGTTTGAATAAATCTTCAATTTTTGTTTCGGCATGAAACCAATACTTGCCCTATAAAGCAAGTAAAAAATTATTTAACAGTACGGGCCTGTCTCCAATTTTTATATCATTTTTTGGGGATTTAGGGAAAGGCTTTATTTGGTATACCCTGACCCACGTTAAAGTTAATATTGCGCTGTTAGTGAAACGATAGAAACTTTGTAAGAGACTAAGTTCCTAGAAGAAATAAAAGCCTTTGCAAATGTGTGTAAATTGCCTTGATATCTTATCTTAATTTTAAGGTATCCAGCTTTTTTCCGTTTTTCCTGCCCATGCAAATTTTTTGACTTTCGGGTCAATTTTCAATATTTCCAATGAACGCAAAAATTGTTAAAACAAAAGTCGAAAATGCAAAAAAAGGAACAGATGTCATGATAATTGAAAAAATCTACGCAGGTACAATCTGGAAAGAAGGGCCTTATTGCCTTAAGCCGAAAATTTTATGAATAAAAGCGATTTTTCTAATTAAGGTTAATTTTATTTTATTTGTGAACCAAAACAATAAAGATCCAAAGATTTTATGATACTTTGGAAAACTTACAGAAGGTAAAACAGGGTTTTCTTATTTAGTACGAATCTTGTCCTCCAAACTCCATCGATACATACAGGACCGAATAACAGCCTTAGAGCTATGGCAAGAGCAATTCTTCCACTGATATTGTTCTGATTGGAACCCACATAGACAAAGTCCTTGACAACTTCAAACTTATATCTGTCGATCGTTACGTTCTGCCCGAGCCTACAGTGATATAATATTCTGCACCCGTGGACAGCATATATTTTGTTTTATCTTCATTTAAATCCAGACCGATTTTCGCCGCCTCTATTTTAATACTTGTAAATGCTCTTATGACAATATCATCAGCATTGACATGTGAGTTGTGTACGATTGCCTCAAGAATGGTGTTAAAGAGGTAACATGGTGGCGCTTCATCTTGTGTAGGGAAAATTCCATCCCTTAATTAACGAATTTCTATACTTTCGGAAATTTCAATCTGAAATAAGTGACATTTCAAACTTTTTGTTTGAATTGTCGGCAAGTAGCACCTGCGAAGAGGAAGACCAGGGGCCGAATTACCGCATCCGTAGGTGAGCAATACGTCACTGAATTATTTGCATTTGGCATTACTGCTTACGATATCGAGCTCGGTATCGAGTATCGAATAAAATTTTTGGCATTCCCTTGTCAGTAAACGTGTTTTTTTACTCGATTGATGCGAGGCAATCGTTAACAAGTCACCAGTCACAGATAGGAACAAAAAAAAATTCTGGCTGATAAAACTTAAGTTATTTTATTTTTAATACATAATAAAACAAAATATCAAACGTGAAATGTTTTAGGATCAACACCATACTAAAAATATCCTTTGTGGCAGAGCATCCGTATATTTGGCCAGAAACATTTTCCCGCATTCTGCTCAAGGGAAGACAGTGTCAGGCTGTATAAAGGGACAAAACCAAACTCGGTCTGCAAGGAGGATATACTATCCGAAAATTTGTTCCAGACAAGAGTGACAAAAATGCCCTGAAGAAACACATTGAGCTTGAAGAAAAAAACTTAAAATTTAAGAACGACTCTTGGAAATTAAAGAGAATAAGCATAATGTTTTTTTTTTAAGTTAAATGAAATTGAATTGCAAGTAAAGAAACTTCAGTTGGAACATTTAAAAACAATTCAAAGTTTTTATTGTGAATGTGCTAAATACTTTTTTTAATTATTATAAAATATTATTTACAAAAAAAAATAAGTAAAAATACAATAACAGCTGTGACAAATAAGTATATGACAGAGGTCTAAATGACGTTTTTAATAAAATGTAATAGATTCACCCTAGTACAATTAAGAGTGTGCTCGATACGTGATGCTTCGTATGCCATCATCCCGATGTGTTGTTTACGTAAATCAGTAACGTATGAATGTTACTCACTTGCTCACTGATGCCGTAATTTGGCCCCAGGATATAGTAGAAATAAAAAAATTCCTGTTGAAGTCGGCTGTCCCATCAATTCTTTTCGATTTGGATAGCGCTGAGCTTCACACAAACCTCAAACGGAGCAGCTAACACCATCAGATAGATTGAGTTGTATTTAAACCCAATTAAAGTAATTAAGGTGAGTGATGTGAATTTTCGGGGTTTACCACGATATCTAGAAAAAAAATCTAGAGCCAAAAAATCTAGAAAGAGAAAACCTAGAAACGAAATATAGAATTACCAAAATCCAGAAAGCCCAAAATCTAGAAAAATTTAATATCGAAAACCAAAAATCGAGGAAAAGTCTAAATTGCACAAAATCTAGACTTAATATTAAGTTTTGAGACAAGGATTACAATTCGCTCGCGTCAATTGTAACCATTGTCTCAAAACTTAATTTTAATTCTAGATTTAGAATCCCTCAAAACAATCTAGAACACTTTTTTTTCTAAATTATTCTAGATTTCCATCTTTCTAGATTTTTATCCGTTCTTGATTTTTATTACTTCTAGATTTTGTCTTTCTATATTTTTACTTGCGATAAGGCAAGTTATGCATTCGTCGAAAAAAAAAGTTTACGATGATAGTGAAGACGAAAAAAGATTCTTTCCGTCTGTATGTCTGTCTGTATGTATAGATACCTACAGCCCAAACGGGTGGGCCGAATTGCTTCAAACTAGGTACATAAAATTTTTTAGGTATTGTACAGAGGGGAAATTGAAATTTTTTTTTTTTAGCTCGAAAAATAACTTTACCTGCCATACAACCGTTACGTTAAAGCTTATTTTTCTCAAAAACGGCTCTAACGATTTCTATTTAAAAAAACAGTGTTGCTTTTTAGGTACGACCAATCATATGGCTGAAAAAAAAGTTTTAAAAAATGGCTAAGAACGGTACTTTCTATAGGACCGTTTTTTTTGCTTTCGACTATCTCGAAAACGACTCAACCGATTCTTGCGAAATTTCACACAAATATAGTTGTAGGTAGCTGAATTTGTATTGCATACCAATATTTTTGAAAAATATTTTTTTGTATTTTTAAAAGCATTTAAAAAAAAATGTAAAAAATTAATATTTTGAAAACTGCTTATAAAATTTTTTTCTAAAAATTCTAAATAAATGTATTTTTTTCTCAAAAACCGTTCCACAGATTTTTATAAATTTTTTCTCATAAATTCAAATTTATCCAAGAAATAAAATGGCGCACTTCTTTTCAGCTGAAATTAGTTTAAGTATTTATTTAAGAATTTTGAAAATTTTTTTTCATCAAAATCTCAAGCCCTTAAACCACTGTCACTCACTAGAGCATGTTCGTGCGACCTAGTCGTGCATTTTATTTTTTTTTGTGTGATTGGATTCCATGAAGGGTTTATGACAATAAATTCATTTTTTAAAAAGCAACATTTTGTAACCGATTTTCAATTTTAGTTAAAGAAATTAATTTAAATTCATAGATTTTATTTATTATTGAGAGCTCGGTTCACTCTCTCAATTTGTCCATTAGCTTGTGCGGAAGCCGTCGCTATTTTGACATGCTCTCTGTTATTATCACTCAAAAACGAACTGAATTCATAAGAAGTGAAACATGTTCCACGATCACTGACTATTCTTCTTGGTCGACTATAATATTCAAAATATTTGATAAGACAACCACTCGCTTCCTTGGTACTAGTAGAGTTCACCGCATACAACTTGACATGTTTTGTAAAAGCATCTACAATAGCAAATAAATGCTTGCGTTTAGAAAGAATGGACGGAAGAGGCCCAAAATGGTCAACGTGTATCGTATCGAACGAAACCGGTTTTTTCGGAATATTATGAAGAGCTCGGTTTTTACAATGAGACGGAATACAGTGTATGGCAATTTTGTATAAAATTATCGACTTTTTGTTTCATTATTCGGAAACCAATAGTTCATTTTTATTTTGTTTATGCATTTGTAAGTGCCCAAATGGAAAATTTTCTCATGTGCTGAACGAATAATACTGTTCTCTAGTTCTTTCGAAACATAAAGAAGCAATTTTCCATCATCGAGTCTTCGATAAACAAGTCCGTTTTCCAACGAATAATTAGGAACTGCTTTTAATTCCAATTCTTCACGCAACTTAATGATCTTATCATCTCGATTTTGCATGACCTGCAACTGGAAATCAATATCTTCGGAACTTATAACGGCAATGGTACAGTCAGAATTAAGAGCCTTCTCTTCGGAAATCAGATGGTAACGACTCAGAGTATCAACATGAGTCATAGATGAACCACTACGGTGCTTAATGGTTTAGTTATATTTTTCCAACATAAGTGCCCAATGAGAAATTCGTGAATTCATTCCTTGCTTTTCCAAAGTTTGTGCCAAAGAGTTACAATCGGTAATAATATGGAACGGAATGCCATCTAGCTGAACATGAAATTTTCGTAAAGAATATATAAAAGCTAAGGTTTCTAGCTGATAGCTATGAAACTTAGATTCTGACGCAGCTGTTCGTTTTGAAAAATAACCAACTGGGTGAAACTTACAGTCATCTTGTCTTTGCAATAATATAGCACCATATCCTTAAGAACTTACATCGCAATGTAGTTCAGTTTCTTTTGTGGTGTTGTAAATAGCCAAAACAGGACTTGAAACCAATTCTTCGCATATAGATTTAAACGTCTCTTTGCAACAGGTATCAAATCGAAACGGAACATTTGGTTTTGTGAGTTCTCTTAAGGGTTGTGAAACTGTTGAGAAGGATCTAATAGATCGGCGAAAGTAAGAGAAAAGCCCAAGACACTTGCGTACTTCTTCAACACTGCTCGGAAACGGCAGTCGTTGAATTGCTTCTAAATGTTTATTATTTGGACGAATGCCCTTTGCGGTTATAGAAAATCCTAAAAATTCGATTTCAGTAAAACAAAATTGGAATGTACTAAATTTTAATTCCAATCGGTACTCAGCAATGCGATGTAAAACTCGCTTTAGAAGGTCTAAATGTTCCGGAACAGTTTTTGTAGCTAAAGTTATGTCATCGAGATAAACAACAACAGAACCCTCTAGAATAAACTCACGTAAAATAAAATTTATAAATCTCTGAAAGACAGACGGACCATTTTTAAGACCAAATGGCATTCTTAGGTATTCATATTGTCCATCTGGGGTAACAAACGCCGTACATTACACAGACATTTCATCCATTTTGATATGATGGAAGCCATTCTTAATATCTAGGGTAGTGAATTAACGTTTCCCTTCAAGACAGAAGGGGCATTGTTGCTTGCAGGCAGCGTAGAACTTGCAGCAAAATGAGCCGCGAGCATATTCACCTTCTCTGAAGAGCTGAGAATTCGTTTATGGTCGACGATGAGCGTTGAGTTCTTGACGTTTTCTACATATGACCAGAAGTTTTTACTGCCTTTGGGACATTGCAGAATTTTTGCCGTAACTTTTGCTCTTGTAAATTATCATTTTTTGGATAACAGAGTTGCACGAGTTCCGGACTTGTTTCTGTTTCTTATGATTTTCCTCAGCTGAGTGATCTTTATAGGATCAGAAGCTTACTTCTTTCAACCTGATAGCTTTTTTTTACTCGTCGGTACACCAAGACTTTTCTTTTGGTTTGATACCTTTTGTTCTGTGAGGAACAAAAGTTCTCATTACAAGAAAAATCTGGCTTCATGTTGTGCAATGACCTCGAGCATTGTGAACCGTGTTTCCGAAAAATCTGTAAATTTACTAAATTTTGGTAATTTTTTTAGTTTTTAATTTTTTGTCTTCTCATAGTTTCTGGGTGGAAGTCGGAAGCTTTTGAACAAGGAACCAAATAAGAACTACATCCCAAGAATCCACCGGCACTTCCATGTTTTCGAGTGCTTGAACATATTCTCTTGTCGTATAGAGAAGATCCTTAAGACCAGATGCGGTTTCCCGGGTTAAGGTAGGTTGACCGAAAAGCGTCTGCATTTGGATGTGGACCATAATGCGTTTATGGTCATACCTGTCCTTCAACAATTCCCAGGACTTTTCATAACTTGCCGCTTCAACAGATATGTTCTGCAAAAATCGTTCTGCATCACCCACCAAGCACGATTGCAGAAAATGGAGCTTGTCAACATCCTCCAAGATTTTGTTTTCGTGGACAAGTACTCTAAACCTGTCATGAAAATCCCGCCAGGTAATATACGAGCCGTCTAACTTGGGCAAATCAATCCGTGGCTATCGAATTGTGGAATGACTTGCTGCTGCTGCACTTGATGATTTCGCCGATTTACCATCAATTGTGATTAATGGCTTGGACTTTGCGATGGCATCTACCAAATCTGCTCTATATTCAATGTAAATTTCATAAATTTGGTCATAAACTACCACTAATTCTTCCAATTTAAGGTGATCCTCAAATAATTTCCCCCACTATCGCTTCATGATATACTTTCGACGAGGCCATGTCTTCTTCAAGTTTGTCCAACCTACCTTGACCATATGCAGCGTTCTTACGTTCTTTAGGCGCTTTTTAAAATTGGTAAGATCTTTTATAACTTTTTTTAAAATGCCCTTCTGCAGTTCCCCGTATTTATATGTAATTCTTTTCTGACATATTGACAGGTTAACTTTGAAATGGACAAGTTTAAAAACACGTAAAACAAAGACTCACTGCTTGTCTCCTGTTACTGCTGCCTCAATTTAGATTGCTATGATGCTGCTACCATGGCTGCTGCTGCTGCGGTGGACTCTGTGACGTCGTCGTGGGGGTGGAATTGTATTTGGGGGTATTATTTCGCGAGAAAGTGTACACTTTTATTTAGTTTAAGCTTATTTGCCTTTTAATTTTATGTTGAAAAATAAAAATTCAAAATGTTCACCCGTATAAATTTTCAATAAATGTTATTTTTCAAAATTATTGTCACTATGCCAACACGAACTTCAAAATGAATATTGTTCTAAATTATTTAAATCGCTTGTAATAAATTTTTAGTTTGATTTTTCAAATACACACAATTGTTCTACGAGTATACTATAATATAAATTTATAAAAAAGGCTGAAAGGACCAGTGTTTAAAGTCTCGTATGTTTAATTTAAAAAACCAGACCAAAAAAATTTATTTCTAAAAGCATCAAAATGAAAAACAATCGACTAGTTATAAACTTCTTTTAATCAAAAAATTAAGTCATATTATGACCTATTATACAATCGAAAAATACATTTATTCCATTTATTTTTCTGATCAATTTGACATTTACATTTGAATTTATTGAATTACGTTGAAAGCATTTATAAGGCTTTAAATGAAAAGTTTAAGGGGGCGCTTTCATAATAATATACTTTATTTGCTGTACTTTCGTACTTTCGTACACTTGATTCAAAGGTGCAATAGACATCCTCTGCGAACTGTAAATGAACGTTTTCTTTTCGTATCCACCTGGTCAAACCAAACAAAATCTAAGACATCCAAGAACACCAAAAGCACATGGAACGCCCATTACTATCTACTTAGTGTTCTACCACCCGAGACATTTCATCGTATACCATCAGCCAACTTCTAACCATCCCACAAAGTACACCAAGGAAAAACCAAGGGACGGTTCTGTCGTTCAGACCAGCATCAGAGCCAGATTAAATTGCTTATTTAACTATCAAAGCATAAGTTTGATTAACTACTACCAAGTGAACACAACTTTTATCTTCGCTCCGCTTTTATTTTGGTTTTGATCATTTTTTGCCCTGAGTTTTACTACCAATCAGTATGTTTTTGCTTGCCTAACTATTTGTTTGCATTAATAAGTGCTATAAACTATTTTAACGTCTGTTTAATTGTGTTATTCAATCATCATTTTGTTATAAATTGAATCAAGTTATAATTTGATGAGAGAGTTGCACACATATATCTACATATGTATATATTTATAATTTTTTAAAAAAGAGAATAATTTTTGCTGCTCTCATTGTGTGCATGTATCTGACTTTTCGCTTCCGTAATGATCTTTGACTCTCGTCTCCCTGGTGAGTGAAACATTTATATATGTTCTGCCTATGAAGCACTGTGGTGCGTTCGTTTTCTCCACATTGTTGTTATGTCAAAAATAAGTGTTGAAGTGTCATGTTAGAGATTGTTACGATTGTAACAATTTCATTTAAGAACGACTTCTGTTGTTCTGTCAAATGAAATTTAATTATAAAAAAAGCAAAACATTTCACTCGAGTTTGACCAAAATCACATGGAGCTTACGTTTTTCGAGATGTTTTCATTTAGTAATTTTGTGAAATAGTTTTCAACAAGAAAGTTGTCTTGATCTCAAACAATTTTTAGCTAATAATCCACATTTTACTTTAATTAACAAAATGTTCAGAAAGATAAAGTGCCTTTATTTATATCTGTCCTCAAGTTTTGATTTTGTAACTTTATGCAACAAAAATCTTCGAAGCACGCCTCCTTTCTGCTATCACACTGAAGAAAGTCCTTGATGCCATCAAGGATCTCCTTAATGAAGGAACTTTCGAATGCACTGATTCTGGAATTCAAGTAAGTTCATGACTTCCTTTAATTGTGTTTTTAATAAAATGTTTTCCATCATTTCAGCTGCAAGCGATGTACAACTCCCACGTCTCCTTAGTGTCTCTTAGTCTTCGCTCAGATGGTTTTGACAAATATCGCTGTGACCGAAACATCTCAATGGGAATGAATCTCGGCAGCATGGCTAAAATCCTTAAATGTGCAAACAATGAGGACAACGTAACGGTTAAGGCTCAGGAAAACGCCGACACAGTCACAGAATCAAGAAAAAGTTTCCGACTATGAGATGAAACTGATGAATCTAGATCAGGAGCAGTTAGGAATTCGAGAAACTGAATGCAGTTGTGGGGTGCGAATGCCTTCGATGGAACTTGCTCGCATTTGCAGAGATTTGGCGCAATTCGGTGAATCTGTGGTCATCTGCTGCACCAAAGAAGGTTTCAAATTCTCAGCTTCAGGCGATGTTGGATCGGCTAACGTCAAGTTGGCACAAACATCAAATGTTGACAAGGAAGAAGATGCCTTCACAATTGAAATGCAGGAACCAGTAACGCTTACATTTGCTTGCCGCTACCTGAACGCATTCACAAAGGCGACTCGTTTGTCAAACCAAGTGTAGATGTCGATGTCAGCAGATGTTCCCCTTGTAGTTGAATATCGTATTCCCGATTTGGGACACATCCGCTACTACCTGGCGCCAAAGATCTAAAACGATGAGAGCTTAGTCGAGGGGACGCTATCTTCTGTTAAAGTTCATGTTTATCTAGATTTGCACAATTTTTTTTTCTACAAATCCTCTATTTTTGATATCTTAACTGTATGTAATGTAAATCCGTAAGAATAAAAAAAAAGAAAAAACAATACTTTGTATTTGTGAGTTAAAGAACACAAACGAAGTCATTTTTTATTTAATTTAACACTATTATAGGTTTATTCTTTACATTATTGATTTTTAGCGGTGCCGTGAAATAAGGTAGATAGCAATAAGGTCGAATCGGTTTTATTTCGCAAAAAAATGGAAATAGAGGCGAATTTGCGTTTTTTTCTTAGTCGACTATATTTCCAACAAAAATGGTAATAATGTCGATCACCATTTCGGTTTCATTTCCAGTCAATGCACAAGGGAATTTCTTTCGATGATATTTCCATTTTGTTCGATGTTATTTCCATTTAAAAAAAAGTCAATTCTACATTATTACCAATAAAATGTATGTTTATATCTTCCGAATTACCGCATCCGTAGGTGAGCAATACGTCACTGAATTATTTGCATTTGGCATTACTGCTTACGATATCGAGCTCGGTATCGAGTATCGAATAAAATTTTTGGCATTCCCTTGTCAGTAAACGTGTTTTTTTACTCGATTGATGCGAGGCAATCGTTAACAAGTCACCAGTCACAGATAGGAACAAAAAAAAGTTCTGGCTGATAAAACTTAAGTTATTTTATTTTTAATACATAATAAAACAAAATATCAAACGTGAAATGTTTTAGGATCAACACCATACTAAAAATATCCTTTGTGGCAGAGCATCCGTATATTTGGCCAGAAACATTTTCCCGCATTCTGCTCAAGGGAAGACAGTGTCAGGCTGTATAAAGGGACAAAACCAAACTCGGTCTGCAAGGAGGATATACTATCCGAAAATTTGTTCCAGACAAGAGTGACAAAAATGCCCTGAAGAAACACATTGAGCTTGAAGAAAAAAACTTAAAATTTAAGAACGACTCTTGGAAATTAAAGAGAATAAGCATAATGTTTTTTTTTTAAGTTAAATGAAATTGAATTGCAAGTAAAGAAACTTCAGTTGGAACATTTAAAAACAATTCAAAGTTTTTATTGTGAATGTGCTAAATACTTTTTTTAATTATTATAAAATATTATTTACAAAAAAAAATAAGTAAAAATACAATAACAGCTGTGACAAATAAGTATATGACAGAGGTCTAAATGACGTTTTTAATAAAATGTAATAGATTCACCCAAGTACAATTAAGAGTGTGCTCGATACGTGATGCTTCGTATGCCATCATCCCGATGTGTTGTTTACGTAAATCAGTAACGTATGAATGTTACTCACTTGCTCACTGATGCCGTAATTTGGCCCCAGGATATAGTAGAAATAAAAAAATTCCTGTTGAAGTCGGCTGTCCCATCAATTCTTTTCGATTTGGATAGCGCTGAGCTTCACACAAACCTCAAACGGAGCAGCTAACACCATCAGATAGATTGAGTTGTATTTAAACCCAATTAAAGTAATTAAGGTGAGTGATGTGAATTTTCGGGGTTTACCACGATATCTAGAAAAAAAATCTAGAGCCAAAAAATCTAGAAAGAGAAAACCTAGAAACGAAATATAGAATTACCAAAATCCAGAAAGCCCAAAATCTAGAAAAATTTAATATCGAAAACCAAAAATCGAGGAAAAGTCTAAATTGCACAAAATCTAGACTTAATATTAAGTTTTGAGACAAGGATTACAATTCGCTCGCGTCAATTGTAACCATTGTCTCAAAACTTAATTTTAATTCTAGATTTAGAATCCCTCAAAACAATCTAGAACACTTTTTTTTCTAAATTATTCTAGATTTCCATCTTTCTAGATTTTTATCCGTTCTTGATTTTTATTACTTCTAGATTTTGTCTTTCTATATTTTTACTTGCGATAAGGCAAGTTATGCATTCGTCGAAAAAAAAAGTTTACGATGATAGTGAAGACGAAAAAAGATTCTTTCCGTCTGTATGTCTGTCTGTATGTATAGATACCTACAGCCCAAACGGGTGGGCCGAATTGCTTCAAACTAGGTACATAAAATTTTTTAGGTATTGTACAGAGGGGAAATTGAAATTTTTTTTTTTTAGCTCGAAAAATAACTTTACCTGCCATACAACCGTTACGTTAAAGCTTATTTTTCTCAAAAACGGCTCTAACGATTTCTATTTAAAAAAACAGTGTTGCTTTTTAGGTACGACCAATCATATGGCTGAAAAAAAAGTTTTAAAAAATGGCTAAGAACGGTACTTTCTATAGGACCGTTTTTTTTGCTTTCGACTATCTCGAAAACGACTCAACCGATTCTTGCGAAATTTCACACAAATATAGTTGTAGGTAGCTGAATTTGTATTGCATACCAATATTTTTGAAAAATATTTTTTTGTATTTTTAAAAGCATTTAAAAAAAAAATGTAAAAAATTAATATTTTGAAAACTGCTTATAAAATTTTTTTCTAAAAATTCTAAATAAATGTATTTTTTTCTCAAAAACCGTTCCACAGATTTTTATAAATTTTTTCTCATAAATTCAAATTTATCCAAGAAATAAAATGGCGCACTTCTTTTCAGCTGAAATTAGTTTAAGTATTTATTTAAGAATTTTGAAAATTTTTTTTCATCAAAATCTCAAGCCCTTAAACCACTGTCACTCACTAGAGCATGTTCGTGCGACCTAGTCGTGCATTTTATTTTTTTTTGTGTGATTGGATTCCATGAAGGGTTTATGACAATAAATTCATTTTTTAAAAAGCAACATTTTGTAACCGATTTTCAATTTTAGTTAAAGAAATTAATTTAAATTCATAGATTTTATTTATTATTGAGAGCTCGGTTCACTCTCTCAATTTGTCCATTAGCTTGTGCGGAAGCCGTCGCTATTTTGACATGCTCTCTGTTATTATCACTCAAAAACGAACTGAATTCATAAGAAGTGAAACATGTTCCACGATCACTGACTATTCTTCTTGGTCGACTATAATATTCAAAATATTTGATAAGACAACCACTCGCTTCCTTGGTACTAGTAGAGTTCACCGCATACAACTTGACATGTTTTGTAAAAGCATCTACAATAGCAAATAAATGCTTGCGTTTAGAAAGAATGGACGGAAGAGGCCCAAAATGGTCAACGTGTATCGTATCGAACGAAACCGGTTTTTTCGGAATATTATGAAGAGCTCGGTTTTTACAATGAGACGGAATAGAGTGTATGGCAATTTTGTATAAAATTATCGACTTTTTGTTTCATTATTCGGAAACCAATAGTTCATTTTTATTTTGTTTATGCATTTGTAAGTGCCCAAATGGAAAATTTTCTCATGTGCTGAACGAATAATACTGTTCTCTAGTTCTTTCGAAACATAAAGAAGCAATTTTCCATCATCGAGTCTTCGATAAACAAGTCCGTTTTCCAACGAATAATTAGGAACTGCTTTTAATTCCAATTCTTCACGCAACTTAATGATCTTATCATCTCGATTTTGCATGACCTGCAACTGGAAATCAATATCTTCGGAACTTATAACGGCAATGGTACAGTCAGAATTAAGAGCCTTCTCTTCGGAAATCAGATGGTAACGACTCAGAGTATCAACATGAGTCATAGATGAACCACTACGGTGCTTAATGGTTTAGTTATATTTTTCCAACATAAGTGCCCAATGAGAAATTCGTGAATTCATTCCTTGCTTTTCCAAAGTTTGTGCCAAAGAGTTACAATCGGTAATAATATGGAACGGAATGCCATCTAGCTGAACATGAAATTTTCGTAAAGAATATATAAAAGCTAAGGTTTCTAGCTGATAGCTATGAAACTTAGATTCTGACGCAGCTGTTCGTTTTGAAAAATAACCAACTGGGTGAAACTTACAGTCATCTTGTCTTTGCAATAATATAGCACCATATCCTTAAGAACTTACATCGCAATGTAGTTCAGTTTCTTTTGTGGTGTTGTAAATAGCCAAAACAGGACTTGAAACCAATTCTTCGCATATAGATTTAAACGTCTCTTTGCAACAGGTATCAAATCGAAACGGAACATTTGGTTTTGTGAGTTCTCTTAAGGGTTGTGAAACTGTTGAGAAGGATCTAATAGATCGGCGAAAGTAAGAGAAAAGCCCAAGACACTTGCGTACTTCTTCAACACTGCTCGGAAACGGCAGTCGTTGAATTGCTTCTAAATGTTTATTATTTGGACGAATGCCCTTTGCGGTTATAGAAAATCCTAAAAATTCGATTTCAGTAAAACAAAATTGGAATGTACTAAATTTTAATTCCAATCGGTACTCAGCAATGCGATGTAAAACTCGCTTTAGAAGGTCTAAATGTTCCGGAACAGTTTTTGTAGCTAAAGTTATGTCATCGAGATAAACAACAACAGAACCCTCTAGAATAAACTCACGTAAAATAAAATTTATAAATCTCTGAAAGACAGACGGACCATTTTTAAGACCAAATGGCATTCTTAGGTATTCATATTGTCCATCTGGGGTAACAAACGCCGTACATTACACAGACATTTCATCCATTTTGATATGATGGAAGCCATTCTTAATATCTAGGGTAGTGAATTAACGTTTCCCTTCAAGACAGAAGGGGCATTGTTGCTTGCAGGCAGCGTAGAACTTGCAGCAAAATGAGCCGCGAGCATATTCACCTTCTCTGAAGAGCTGAGAATTCGTTTATGGTCGACGATGAGCGTTGAGTTCTTGACGTTTTCTACATATGACCAGAAGTTTTTACTGCCTTTGGGACATTGCAGAATTTTTGCCGTAACTTTTGCTCTTGTAAATTATCATTTTTTGGATAACAGAGTTGCACGAGTTCCGGACTTGTTTCTGTTTCTTATGATTTTCCTCAGCTGAGTGATCTTTATAGGATCAGAAGCTTACTTCTTTCAACCTGATAGCTTTTTTTTACTCGTCGGTACACCAAGACTTTTCTTTTGGTTTGATACCTTTTGTTCTGTGAGGAACAAAAGTTCTCATTACAAGAAAAATCTGGCTTCATGTTGTGCAATGACCTCGAGCATTGTGAACCGCGTTTCCGAAAAATCTGTAAATTTACTAAATTTTGGTAATTTTTTTAGTTTTTAATTTTTTGTCTTCTCATAGTTTCTGGGTGGAAGTCGGAAGCTTTTGAACAAGGAACCAAATAAGAACTACATCCCAAGAATCCACCGGCACTTCCATGTTTTCGAGTGCTTGAACATATTCTCTTGTCGTATAGAGAAGATCCTTAAGACCAGATGCGGTTTCCCGGGTTAAGGTAGGTTGACCGAAAAGCGTCTGCATTTGGATGTGGACCATAATGCGTTTATGGTCATACCTGTCCTTCAACAATTCCCAGGACTTTTCATAACTTGCCGCTTCAACAGATATGTTCTGCAAAAATCGTTCTGCATCACCCACCAAGCACGATTGCAGAAAATGGAGCTTGTCAACATCCTCCAAGATTTTGTTTTCGTGGACAAGTACTCTAAACCTGTCATGAAAATCCCGCCAGGTAATATACGAGCCGTCTAACTTGGGCAAATCAATCCGTGGCTATCGAATTGTGGAATGACTTGCTGCTGCTGCACTTGATGATTTCGCCGATTTACCATCAATTGTGATTAATGGCTTGGACTTTGCGATGGCATCTACCAAATCTGCTCTATATTCAATGTAAATTTCATAAATTTGGTCATAAACTACCACTAATTCTTCCAATTTAAGGTGATCCTCAAATAATTTCCCCCACTATCGCTTCATGATATACTTTCGACGAGGCCATGTCTTCTTCAAGTTTGTCCAACCTACCTTGACCATATGCAGCGTTCTTACGTTCTTTAGGCGCTTTTTAAAATTGGTAAGATCTTTTATAACTTTTTTTAAAATGCCCTTCTGCAGTTCCCCGTATTTATATGTAATTCTTTTCTGACATATTGACAGGTTAACTTTGAAATGGACAAGTTTAAAAACACGTAAAACAAAGACTCACTGCTTGTCTCCTGTTACTGCTGCCTCAATTTAGATTGCTATGATGCTGCTACCATGGCTGCTGCTGCTGCGGTGGACTCTGTGACGTCGTCGTGGGGGTGGAATTGTATTTGGGGGTATTATTTCGCGAGAAAGTGTACACTTTTATTTAGTTTAAGCTTATTTGCCTTTTAATTTTATGTTGAAAAATAAAAATTCAAAATGTTCACCCGTATAAATTTTCAATAAATGTTATTTTTCAAAATTATTGTCACTATGCCAACACGAACTTCAAAATGAATATTGTTCTAAATTATTTAAATCGCTTGTAATAAATTTTTAGTTTGATTTTTCAAATACACACAATTGTTCTACGAGTATACTATAATATAAATTTATAAAAAAGGCTGAAAGGACCAGTGTTTAAAGTCTCGTATGTTTAATTTAAAAAACCAGACCAAAAAAATTTATTTCTAAAAGCATCAAAATGAAAAACAATCGACTAGTTATAAACTTCTTTTAATCAAAAAATTAAGTCATATTATGACCTATTATACAATCGAAAAATACATTTATTCCATTTATTTTTCTGATCAATTTGACATTTACATTTGAATTTATTGAATTACGTTGAAAGCATTTATAAGGCTTTAAATGAAAAGTTTAAGGGGGCGCTTTCATAATAATATACTTTATTTGCTGTACTTTCGTACTTTCGTACACTTGATTCAAAGGTGCAATAGACATCCTCTGCGAACTGTAAATGAACGTTTTCTTTTCGTATCCACCTGGTCAAACCAAACAAAATCTAAGACATCCAAGAACACCAAAAGCACATGGAACGCCCATTACTATCTACTTAGTGTTCTACCACCCGAGACATTTCATCGTATACCATCAGCCAACTTCTAACCATCCCACAAAGTACACCAAGGAAAAACCAAGGGACGGTTCTGTCGTTCAGACCAGCATCAGAGCCAGATTAAATTGCTTATTTAACTATCAAAGCATAAGTTTGATTAACTACTACCAAGTGAACACAACTTTTATCTTCGCTCCGCTTTTATTTTGGTTTTGATCATTTTTTGCCCTGAGTTTTACTACCAATCAGTATGTTTTTGCTTGCCTAACTATTTGTTTGCATTAATAAGTGCTATAAACTATTTTAACGTCTGTTTAATTGTGTTATTCAATCATCATTTTGTTATAAATTGAATCAAGTTATAATTTGATGAGAGAGTTGCACACATATATCTACATATGTATATATTTATAATTTTCTAAAAAAGAGAATAATTTTTGCTGCTCTCATTGTGTGCATGTATCTGACTTTTCGCTTCCGTAATGATCTTTGACTCTCGTCTCCCTGGTGAGTGAAACATTTATATATGTTCTGCCTATGAAGCACTGTGGTGCGTTCGTTTTCTCCACATTGTTGTTATGTCAAAAATAAGTGTTGAAGTGTCATGTTAGAGATTGTTACGATTGTAACAATTTCATTTAAGAACGACTTCTGTTGTTCTGTCAAATGAAATTTAATTATAAAAAAAGCAAAACATTTCACTCGAGTTTGACCAAAATCACATGGAGCTTACGTTTTTCGAGATGTTTTCATTTAGTAATTTTGTGAAATAGTTTTCAACAAGAAAGTTGTCTTGATCTCAAACAATTTTTAGCTAATAATCCACATTTTACTTTAATTAACAAAATGTTCAGAAAGATAAAGTGCCTTTATTTATATCTGTCCTCAAGTTTTGATTTTGTAACTTTATGCAACAAAAATCTTCGAAGCACGCCTCCTTTCTGCTATCACACTGAAGAAAGTCCTTGATGCCATCAAGGATCTCCTTAATGAAGGAACTTTCGAATGCACTGATTCTGGAATTCAAGTAAGTTCATGACTTCCTTTAATTGTGTTTTTAATAAAATGTTTTCCATCATTTCAGCTGCAAGCGATGTACAACTCCCACGTCTCCTTAGTGTCTCTTAGTCTTCGCTCAGATGGTTTTGACAAATATCGCTGTGACCGAAACATCTCAATGGGAATGAATCTCGGCAGCATGGCTAAAATCCTTAAATGTGCAAACAATGAGGACAACGTAACGGTTAAGGCTCAGGAAAACGCCGACACAGTCACAGAATCAAGAAAAAGTTTCCGACTATGAGATGAAACTGATGAATCTAGATCAGGAGCAGTTAGGAATTCGAGAAACTGAATGCAGTTGTGGGGTGCGAATGCCTTCGATGGAACTTGCTCGCATTTGCAGAGATTTGGCGCAATTCGGTGAATCTGTGGTCATCTGCTGCACCAAAGAAGGTTTCAAATTCTCAGCTTCAGGCGATGTTGGATCGGCTAACGTCAAGTTGGCACAAACATCAAATGTTGACAAGGAAGAAGATGCCTTCACAATTGAAATGCAGGAACCAGTAACGCTTACATTTGCTTGCCGCTACCTGAACGCATTCACAAAGGCGACTCGTTTGTCAAACCAAGTGTAGATGTCGATGTCAGCAGATGTTCCCCTTGTAGTTGAATATCGTATTCCCGATTTGGGACACATCCGCTACTACCTGGCGCCAAAGATCTAAAACGATGAGAGCTTAGTCGAGGGGACGCTATCTTCTGTTAAAGTTCATGTTTATCTAGATTTGCACAATTTTTTTTTCTACAAATCCTCTATTTTTGATATCTTAACTGTATGTAATGTAAATCCGTAAGAATA
Source organism: Platycheirus albimanus (assembly GCA_916050605.2). Lineage (NCBI taxonomy): Eukaryota > Metazoa > Arthropoda > Insecta > Diptera > Syrphidae > Platycheirus > Platycheirus albimanus. Next base: position 122,280,273 of record OU696696.1, read on the forward strand.
AAAAAAAAGAAAAAACAATACTTTGTATTTGTGAGTTAAAGAACACAAACGAAGTCATTTTTTATTTAATTTAACACTATTATAGGTTTATTCTTTACATTATTGATTTTTAGCGGTGCCGTGAAATAAGGTAGATAGCAATAAGGTCGAATCGGTTTTATTTCGCAAAAAAATGGAAATAGAGGCGAATTTGCGTTTTTTTCTTAGTCGACTATATTTCCAACAAAAATGGTAATAATGTCGATCACCATTTCGGTTTCATTTCCAGTCAATGCACAAGGGAATTTCTTTCGATGATATTTCCATTTTGTTCGATGTTATTTCCATTTAAAAAAAAGTCAATTCTACATTATTACCAATAAAATGTATGTTTATATCTTCCTTATTTGTATATTAAGCAATTGTTTAAGTTAAAATATATGATTATAAGGAAGATATAAACATACATTTTATTGGTAATAATGTAGAATTGACTTTTTTTAAATGGAAATAACATCGAACAAAATGGAAATATCATCGAAAGAAATTCCCTTGTGCATTGACTGGAAATGAAACCGAAATGGTGATCGACATTATTACCATTTTTGTTGGAAATATAGTCGACTAAGAAAAAAACGCAAATTCACCTCTATTTCCATTTTTTTGCGAAATAAAACCGATTCGACCTTATTGCTATCTACCTTATTTCACAGCACCGTTAAAAATCAATAATGTAAAGAATAAACCTATAATAGTGTTAAATTAAATAAAAAATGACTTCGTTTGTGTTCTTTAACTCACAAATACAAAGTATTGTTTTTTCTTTTTTTTATTCTTACGGATTTACATTACATACAGTTAAGATATCAAAAATAGAGGATTTATAGAAAAAAAAATTGTGTAAATCTAGATAAACATGAACTATAACAGAAGATAGCGTCCCCTCGACTAAGCTCTCATCGTTTTAGATCTTTGGCGCCAGGTAGTAGCGGATGTGTCCCAAATCGGGAATACGATATTCAACTACAAGGGGAACATCTGCTGACATCGATATCTACACTTGGTTTGACAAAGGAGTCGCCTTTGTGAATGCGTTCAGGTAGCGGCAAGCAAATGTAAGCGTTACTGGTTCCTGCATTTCAATTGTGAAGGCATCTTCTTCCTTGTCAACATTTGATGTTTGTGCCAACTTGACGTTAGCCGATCCAACATCGCCTGAAGCTGAGAATTTGAAACCTTCTTTGGTGCAGCAGATGACCACAGATTCACCGAATTGCGCCAAATCTCTGCAAATGCGAGCAAATTCCATCGAAGGCATTCGCACCACACAACTGTATTCAGTTTCTCGAATTCCTAACTGCTCCTGATCTAGATTCATCAGTTTCATCTCATAGTCGGAAACTTTTTCTTGATTCTGTGACTGTGTCGGCGTTTTCCTGAGCCTTAACCGTTACGTTGTCCTCATTGTTTGCACATTTAAGGATTTTAGCCATGCTGCCGAGATTCATTCCCATTGAGATGTTTCGGTCACAGCGATATTTGTCAAAACCATCTGAGCGAAGACTAAGAGACACTAAGGAGACGTGGGAGTTGTACATCGCTTGCAGCTGAAATGATGGAAAACATTTTATTAAAAACACAATTAAAGGAAGTCATGAACTTACTTGAATTCCAGAATCAGTGCATTCGAAAGTTCCTTCATTAAGGAGATCCTTGATGGCATCAAGGACTTTCTTCAGTGTGATAGCAGAAAGGAGGCGTGCTTCGAAGATTTTTGTTGCATAAAGTTACAAAATCAAAACTTGAGGACAGATATAAATAAAGGCACTTTATCTTTCTGAACATTTTGTTAATTAAAGTAAAATGTGGATTATTAGCTAAAAATTGTTTGAGATCAAGACAACTTTCTTGTTGAAAACTATTTCACAAAATTACTAAATGAAAACATCTCGAAAAACGTAAGCTCCATGTGATTTTGGTCAAACTCGAGTGAAATGTTTTGCTTTTTTTATAATTAAATTTCATTTGACAGAACAACAGAAGTCGTTCTTAAATGAAATTGTTACAATCGTAACAATCTCTAACATGACACTTCAACACTTATTTTTGACATAACAACAATGTGGAGAAAACGAACGCACCACAGTGCTTCATAGGCAGAACATATATAAATGTTTCACTCACCAGGGAGACGAGAGTCAAAGATCATTACGGGAGCGAAAAGTCAGATACATGCACACAATGAGAGCAGCAAAAATTATTCTCTTTTTTAGAAAATTATAAATATATACATATGTAGATATATGTGTGCAACTCTCTCATCAAATTATAACTTGATTCAATTTATAACAAAATGATGATTGAATAACACAATCAAACAGACGTTAAAATAGTTTATAGCACTTATTAATGCAAACAAATAGTTAGGCAAGCAAAAACATACTGATTGGTAGTAAAACTCAGGGCAAAAAATGATCAAAACCAAAATAAAAGCGGAGCGAAGATAAAAGTTGTGTTCACTTGGTAGTAGTTAATCAAACTTATGCTTTGATAGTTAAATAAGCAATTTAATCTGGCTCTGATGCTGGTCTGAACGACAGAACCGTCCCTTGGTTTTTCCTTGGTGTACTTTGTGGGATGGTTAGAAGTTGGCTGATGGTATACGATGAAATGTCTCGGGTGGTAGAACACTAAGTAGATAGTAATGGGCGTTCCATGTGCTTTTGGTGTTCTTGGATGTCTTAGATTTTGTTTGGTTTGACCAGGTGGATACGAAAAGAAAACGTTCATTTACAGTTCGCAGAGGATGTCTATTGCACCTTTGAATCAAGTGTACGAAAGTACGAAAGTACAGCAAATAAAGTATATTATTATGAAAGCGCCCCCTTAAACTTGTCATTTAAAGCCTTATAAATGCTTTCAACGTAATTCAATAAATTCAAATGTAAATGTCAAATTGATCAGAAAAATAAATGGAATAAATGTATTTTTCGATTGTATAATAGGTCATAATATGACTTAATTTTTTGATTAAAAGAAGTTTATAACTAGTCGATTGTTTTTCATTTTGATGCTTTTAGAAATAAATTTTTTTGGTCTGGTTTTTTAAATTAAACATACGAGACTTTAAACACTGGTCCTTTCAGCCTTTTTTATAAATTTATATTATAGTATACTCGTAGAACAATTGTGTGTATTTGAAAAATCAAACTAAAAATTTATTACAAGCGATTTAAATAATTTAGAACAATATTCATTTTGAAGTTCGTGTTGGCATAGTGACAATAATTTTGAAAAATAACATTTATTGAAAATTTATACGGGTGAACATTTTGAATTTTTATTTTTCAACATAAAATTAAAAGGCAAATAAGCTTAAACTAAATAAAAGTGTACACTTTCTCGCGAAATAATACCCCCAAATACAATTCCACCCCCACGACGACGTCACAGAGTCCACCGCAGCAGCAGCAGCCATGGTAGCAGCATCATAGCAATCTAAATTGAGGCAGCAGTAACAGGAGACAAGCAGTGAGTCTTTGTTTTACGTGTTTTTAAACTTGTCCATTTCAAAGTTAACCTGTCAATATGTCAGAAAAGAATTACATATAAATACGGGGAACTGCAGAAGGGCATTTTAAAAAAAGTTATAAAAGATCTTACCAATTTTAAAAAGCGCCTAAAGAACGTAAGAACGCTGCATATGGTCAAGGTAGGTTGGACAAACTTGAAGAAGACATGGCCTCGTCGAAAGTATATCATGAAGCGATAGTGGGGGAAATTATTTGAGGATCACCTTAAATTGGAAGAATTAGTGGTAGTTTATGACCAAATTTATGAAATTTACATTGAATATAGAGCAGATTTGGTAGATGCCATCGCAAAGTCCAAGCCATTAATCACAATTGATGGTAAATCGGCGAAATCATCAAGTGCAGCAGCAGCAAGTCATTCCACAATTCGATAGCCACGGATTGATTTGCCCAAGTTAGACGGCTCGTATATTACCTGGCGGGATTTTCATGACAGGTTTAGAGTACTTGTCCACGAAAACAAAATCTTGGAGGATGTTGACAAGCTCCATTTTCTGCAATCGTGCTTGGTGGGTGATGCAGAACGATTTTTGCAGAACATATCTGTTGAAGCGGCAAGTTATGAAAAGTCCTGGGAATTGTTGAAGGACAGGTATGACCATAAACGCATTATGGTCCACATCCAAATGCAGACGCTTTTCGGTCAACCTACCTTAACCCGGGAAACCGCATCTGGTCTTAAGGATCTTCTCTATACGACAAGAGAATGTGTTCAAGCACTCGAAAACATGGAAGTGCCGGTGGATTCTTGGGATGTAGTTCTTATTTGGTTCCTTGTTCAAAAGCTTCCGACTTCCACCCAGAAACTATGAGAAGACAAAAAATTAAAAACTAAAAAATTACCAAAATTTAGTTAATTTACAGATTTTTCGGAAACACGGTTCACAATGCTCGAGGTCATTGGACAACATGAAGCCAGATTTTTCTTGTAATGAGAACTTTTGTTCCTCACAGAACAAAAGGTATCAAACCAAAAGAAAAGTCTTGGTGTACCGACGAGTGAAAAAAAGCTATCAGGTTGAAAGAAGTAAGCTTCTGATCTTATAAAGCCCACTCAGCTGAGGAAAATCATAAGAAACAGAAACAAGTCCGGAACTCGTGCAACTCTGTTATCCAAAAAATGATAATTTACAAGAGCAAAAGTTACGGCAAAAATTCTGCAATGTCCCAAAGGCAGTAAAAACTTCTGGTCATATGTAGAAAACGTCAAGAACTCAACGCTCATCGTCGACCATAAACGAATTCTCAGCTTTTCAGAGAAGGTGAATATGCTCGCGGCTCATTTTGCTGCAAGTTCTACGCTGCCTGCAAGCAACAATGCCCCTTCTGTCTTGAAGGGAAACGTTAATTCACTACCCTAGATATTAAGAATGGCTTCCATCATATCAAAATGGATGAAATGTCTGTGTAATGTACGGCGTTTGTTACCTCAGATGGACAATATGAATACCTAAGAATGCCATTTGGTCTTAAAAATGGTCCGTCTGTCTTTCAGAGATTTATAAATTTTATTTTACGTGAGTTTATTCTAGAGGGTTCTGTTGTTGTTTATCTCGATGACATAACTTTAGCTACAAAAACTGTTCCGGAACATTTAGACCTTCTAAAGCGAGTTTTACATCGCATTGCTGAGTACCGATTGGAATTAAAATTTAGTACATTCCAATTTTGTTTTACTGAAATCAAATTTTTAGGATTTTCTATAACCGCAAAGGGCATTCGTCCAAATAATAAACATTTAGAAGCAATTCAACGACTGCCGTTTCCGAGCAGTGTTGAAGAAGTACGCAAGTGTCTTGGGCTTTTCTCTTACTTTCGCCGATCTATTAGATCCTTCTCAACAGTTTCACAACCCTTAAGAGAACTCACAAAACCAAATGTTCCGTTTCGATTTGATACCTGTTGCAAAGAGACGTTTAAATCTATATGCGAAGAATTGGTTTCAAGTCCTGTTTTGGCTATTTACAACACCACAAAAGAAACTGAACTACATTGCGATGTAAGTTCTTAAGGATATGGTGCTATATTATTGCAAAGACAAGATGACTGTAAGTTTCACCCAGTTGGTTATTTTTCAAAACGAACAGCTGCGTCAGAATCTAAGTTTCATAGCTATCAGCTAGAAACCTTAGCTTTTATATATTCTTTACGAAAATTTCATGTTCAGCTAGATGGCATTCCGTTCCATATTATTACCGATTGTAACTCTTTGGCACAAACTTTGGAAAAGCAAGGAATGAATTCACGAATTTCTCATTGGGCACTTATGTTGGAAAAATATAACTAAACCATTAAGCACCGTAGTGGTTCATCTATGACTCATGTTGATACTCTGAGTCGTTACCATCTGATTTCCGAAGAGAAGGCTCTTAATTCTGACTGTACCATTGCCGTTATAAGTTCCGAAGATATTGATTTCCAGTTGCAGGTCATGCAAAATCGAGATGATAAGATCATTAAGTTGCGTGAAGAATTGGAATTAAAAGCAGTTCCTAATTATTCGTTGGAAAACGGACTTGTTTATCGAAGACTCGATGATGGCAAATTGCTTCTTTATGTTTCGAAAGAACTAGAGAACAGTATTATTCGTTCAGCACATGAGAAAATTTTCCATTTGGGCACTTACAAATGCATAAACAAAATAAAAATGAACTATTGGTTTCCGAATAATGAAACAAAAGTCGATAATTTTATACAAAATTGCCATACACTCTATTCCGTCTCATTGTAAAAACCGAGCTCTTCATAATATTCCGAAAAAACCGGTTTCGTTCGATACGATACACGTTGACCATTTTGGGCCTCTTCCGTCAATTCTTTCTAAACGCAAGCATTTATTTGCTATTGTAGATGCTTTTACAAAACATGTCAAGTTGTATGCGGTGAACTCTACTAGTACCAAGGAAGCGAGTGGTTGTCTTATCAAATATTTTGAATATTATAGTCGACCAAGAAGAATAGTCAGTGATCGTGGAACATGTTTCACTTCTTATGAATTCAGTTCGTTTTTGAGTGATAATAACAGAGAGCATGTCAAAATAGCGACGGCTTCCGCACAAGCTAATGGACAAATTGAGAGAGTGAACCGAGCTCTCAATAATAAATAAAATCTATGAATTTAAATTAATTTCTTTAACTAAAATTGAAAATCGGTTACAAAATGTTGCTTTTTTAAAAAATGAATTTATTGTCATAAACCCTTCATGGAATCCAATCACACAAAAAAATAAAATGCACGACTAGGTCGCACGAACATGCTCTAGTGAGTGACAGTGGTTTAAGGGCTTGAGATTTTGATGAAAAAAAATTTTCAAAATTCTTAAATAAATACTTAAACTAATTTGAGCTGAAAAGAAGTGTGCCATTTTATTTCTTGGATAAATTTGAATTTATGAGAAAAAATTTATAAAAATCTGTGGAACGGTTTTTGAGAAAAAAAGTTTTTTTTGAAAAACTTTTTGAAAAAAAATTTAAAAAAAATTCAAAAACGCCAGTTTATAGGTATTTAGCAAATACATTTATTTAGAATTTTTAGAAAAAAATTTAATAAGCAGTTTTCAAAATATTAATTTTTTACATTTTTTTTTTTAAATGCTTTTAAAAATACAAAAAAATATTTTTCAAAAATATTGGTATGCAATACAAATTCAGCTACCTACAGCTATATTTGTGTGAAATTTCGCAAGAATCGGTTGAGTCGTTTCCGAGATAGTCGAAAGCAAAAAAAAACGGTACCGTTCTTAGCCATTTTTTAAAACTTTTTTTTCAGCCATATGATTGGTCGTACCTAAAAAGCAACACTGTTTTTTTAAATAGAAATCGTTAGAGCCGTTTTTGAGAAAAATAAGCTTTAACGTAACGGTTGTATGGCAGGTAAAGTTATTTTTCGAGCTAAAAAAAAAATTTCAATTTCCCCTCTGTACAATACCTAAAAAAGTTTATGTACCTAGTTTGAAGCAATTCGGCCCACCCGATTTTCGATATTAAATTTTTCTAGATTTTGATTTTAGATTCAATGGAAGATGGCCATTGTTGAAAAAGCGTTTCAAGGACGAGATTCGAAAGTCAGATCTTGTCAAATTCGTTTGCCTGATGGAAAGCAACTTCGACGCCCGATTCAGTTGCTATACCCACTGGAAGTTCAACCTTGCCCCCCCGAGGATGTAAAAAATTAACTGTTTAAAATCTTATTCTCTTTATTGCATCATCTATTTAATTCTTGCTTTCTTCTTTGAAGTACATTTACATCACTAATACATTCATAACTTTATTTTCTATATAACCTCATGTACATGTCATTTTGAGTTCAGTTGCAAATATCCATTATTGTCTTATACATTATCTTTTTTCTAATAAATCTAATTGAATTTACGCGGTTATTTTATTTCTCGGACATTATTTTCCATATTTTATTACAATACCTGTTTTGGTGGGAAATTTGAAATTGGTAATTACATAGAAACATATGGAAATAAAACCGAAATATGTTTTATCCAAATGGTAATAATGACGAAATAGTATGGAATAACGCTGTATGCAAACAAATTGAAATTGGTGTTGATATCTGGTCAAACATAACAGGATATTTTCCGCACCATCCTAATTCGTATATTAAACAATTGTTAAAGTTAATATATGTATATGATTATGGAAAAATAATTTTAGCATTATTAAGAAAGCTTGATTTAAAACTACGATTTATTACGGATTTTGGAAATAAACAGTAGGTAGTGCATTATATATTTGAGTTTGCAATCAAGCCTTTCGAATAAAAAGTAGTCAAATATTCGCGCGCGCGAATTATAATATTTGCCTTGAGTGTCGGCTGCTCTCTAATTCGTACATCTCTCATTCTTTTACTTCGCAGCGCAATCGGTTCGGGAGAAGCAGCCTGGCTTGCGCATGCTGTTTCATTTGCTTGCGGTCGTCTCAATTCTCGGCCGAAATTTAGATGTGCGGGAATGAAACCGGTAGATGTGTGGGTGCTGTTGTTAATGGCAAAACAAAGCTCTGGCAAAAATTCGTCCCAATGGCGGTGGTTGTTATTCACATATTCTATCATGGTTTTCAGAACTTTGTTTACTCTCTCGTCAATAATACGCTGCATTGCAGGATTGCGAGGGTGATACCGCTTTTTAAACGGTTCTTTATTCTTTAGACGAGTAGTGTGTATAGCGGCATTACAGATGGGGTTAAGTGTCTCATATTTAGGCAGCTCGGTATTTAAAAGCTCCTGTGGTCGTTGTTGTTCGGTTTCAGGTAGCTCAATACTACCAATTAGGCCAAGTTTCTCTGCTCCGGGTGATACGATCGGGTGGACCTAATTTAGCAGGGGCTCTCCACCTATCGACATGGTAAACTTGGCTCGAACTAGGAAATCCATGCCTATAACTGCTTCTTCAGTAAGATCTTTTATCAAACTTACTTCCCCTGAAACTGGAGGGTTCCCTAGTACCATGGTTAAAAAATAGTGTTCGCGGGTAATGACTGGGTTTCCATATCGTTGGTAGTGAACCGGCGTCCTTAATCGACGGAGTTTATTGCGCAAGGGTTGACTAATAAAAGTTTTAGTTGCCCCTGTGTCAATGAGAGCCTTTATCGCAATTCCGGATATTTCTACAGAAATAAAACATCGGGGATTTATCCAAGTATTGTTTCTTTCAGGTATCCTTGTTTCAGGATCTGTTGGAGTCGGACTTAACAATTGGACGTCGGCTATCGTCGGTGGAGCAGTTAACGGCAGGAGTTCAGGGCTTGTTTCAGGATATGTTGGAGTTGGAATTAACAACTGGACGTCGTCGTCGGCTGGCATCGGTGGAGTGTTTAACGGCAGGAGTTCAGGGCTGGAACTATGTGACGATATCATAGCTGTTACGGACGGGTGACATGGGCAGTCTTTCGATAATCGACCGTCCTCCCCACAGTAGGAACAAAAAAGTCGAAATGGCCTCCTACAATTGACCTTGTTATGTCCTCGTTGTTTGCATTTCCAGCAATGTGTGGATCTATCGTAGGGTACGTCTGGCATGTCAAAAGGGTTCGCTGGTCTATTTTGATTAGGGGTATGAGTGAGTCTCCCCTCTGGCGGTGTCCAACGGCTTTGCATGGGAGTGGCTGAAGGCACACTGGGCCAGTTTGCTCTATCCTCCAGGCGAATATATTCATATTCTTCAGCTAACTCCATTAACTTGTCTAGTGTCTTGAAGTCACGACGTTTGATGTAAAACCGGTGCTCGGCCCTCAGACTGTCGTAAATGCGATCAATGTTTTCCTCAAGACTCATCCGCGGGTGTTGCTTCATCAAATATTGGGCGGAGCGGATAAATTCCTTAGCTTTTTCGCGAGGCCCTTGCTTCTTGCGCATTATCTCATCCTCCAATTTGTGGATATGTCGGGCGGGGAGAAAGAAGCGGCGAAACGAGGCGTGGAACTGATTCCAGGTCTGAAACTCATCTTTGTTTATCCTGAACCACTCCAAAGCGTTTCCACGAAAGATTTCGGGGAATGTCCAGACTATATTATCCAATGCGATGTCGTAACATGAAGCCAGTTCTTCGATGCGTTCAAGAAACTCCAACGGGTTGCCTGCACCATCAAACTTCAGTCCCCATTTTCGTACCGTATTCATAATTTCCGCTTTGTTGATGGTAGTCCATCGTTCTGGGCGGTGATGAGTTGATTCGGAGGGTGGTAGAAAATATGTCGATGACGGCCGCATACCGGCTTCAACGTGGATAGTTGGAGGCGAGATGATTTTACTGGTAGGCTTATGGACAGCCTGGTTTGATTGGGTTCCCACGTTTTGCCAGTCCAACTGCGAAATGTTAGGGGTGGAGGTGGACGAAGTTGTGGTTTGCAAGCACTTATGTGCCACTGTCTTCTGGTCCGAGGGATCGGTCGCGTCTGGTTCGTTAAATACTCGATCCTGTACAAATTCCTCCATCTCAGTGCACAAGGTTGAAACTCTTGTTTGGGCTTCTTTGATGCTGTCGCTTAACGCTTTTCGAAGTTCCGGTAGTTTGCCATCTGTAGGTAAATTCCTGGCCTGTAATTTTTCAATCAGTTCGTTCTTTCGCAGCAAGTAGATCCAATTGAGATTAAAAGCCGGGTCAGGCTCTGGAACGCCCAGGTGTTGATCCCCGGTGGGCATTTTGTTTTGTCTGGTAATCTGGTAGTCAGGAAAAATGGAAATCGTTGACTGGTTTTGGTATTCGGTTTTCTGTATTGGTATACGGTGGGTCTGGTTATCGGTTTCTGGCAAAAAGTAAACATTATTCAGAAACTGATAATATTCGGGTGTCAACGGTGATTTCTCGAGGTCAGGTAGTTCTTTCTTGACTGGACGGATGTAACCTCTATTGAGGTCCCTGCTCGTTCGCCATTTTATTTTTATACAATTACATAAAAAACGCAGCTAGAGTCAATGGCTACAGTCAAATAATCATCGGAAAGATAATCCACCGACATTCGATGAAAAGTCAAAGACACAACTTGACAACGTTTTTTACACAAAACAAAAGACTTGAAAAAGAAAATCAAAGAGTAGTTTTGACATTCTCTCCAGAGATAACTTATACCTTAAAAGCGTCATTTAATAAAAATGGTATGCAGCTTGTCTATTCTAACCCCTTTAAACTTAGAAATATCCTACTTTCTACGAAAGACAAGAAGGAATAACTTGACAAAGCCGGGATCCATGTTATCAATTGTAATGAATGCGACAAAAAATATTACGGCCAAACTAAGCGCAGTGTTAAAACAAGGTTTAAAGAGCACAGCAACAACATCAAAAGCAATGAACCAAGGAAATCTGCCTTTGCACTGCACGCACTACAAGAACATCATCTAACAACAACAATCGATAATGTAAAGCTTTTGAAATGCGTGAACGAGAGCCGCAGACTTGATGCATACGAGAGCCTTTACATACATAGAGATGATTCAGCGTTGAATGCAGATTTGGGGAATATAGAGTCTTATTTGTTTACTTTGTAATGTTTTTATTGTAAAATGCTTTCTTTTTTATTCGCTTTTTCATAATTTCTCTTTCTTTAAAAGCTTTTTTGTTAAAAATCATGTTAATGTATTGTTTTTATTTATTTTTTACATTCATGTATACGATTGTGCAATTTAATTTTTGTAGCAGCTTCCCCCTCAGTCGTGTTGCTGATGATGGCTAGTAGACTAGCCGAAATGCATTCAATAAAGCTCAATTCACAATAAATTTTTTAAAAATAAATTTAATTTTTTTGTTTTTTAATAAAAAGTGTAGCTGTGGTTTTGATGGCCATTTTGCAATGTTGCCACTGGGCCTCTGGGTTTGGCACAGGTGCCGCGCTTGTCGAGAGATAAGAGGAGACATGGTTGGCAAAGGTTGTGGCGATCTCTTGCGATTCTAACTTCGCAACATCAAACTTTCTCACAGTGGCTGATCGATCCTGCGGTCTGGTGGATATCCGCATACATAAATTTCCACTTATGGCCAAATTTTTAAAACTGTTTAGACCAATTTCCGCTATTATCATTTTCTTTGAAGCATTCTATATATATATATATATATATATATATATATATATATATATATATATATATATATAACATACAAAGTTTCATAAAAATCGGGGAAGCCTTTTTTGAGTAAATTAGAAAAAAAGAACGAAATTTGGCCAAAACCGAGTGGGTCTTTGTATGGGAGCCACCATTTAAATAAGAAAAACTGGAAAAAATTGAATGCCATCTGATGGGGAGCTGTGAGAAACTATTCCAAATAAAGTTTGAGTGAATGGCCATTTGAAAAAAAGCGATCAAGAGCATATCTCCGTTCTATGTATTTTTAGCCAAAAACTAAGAACCCAGTTCTCTTAAAAACACTAATAGAATATAACACACAAAGTTTTATCAAAATCGTTGGAGCCATTTTCGAGCAAATTAGAAAAAACCAAAAAAAAGTTGGCTAAAACTCAACGGCTCTTTGTATGGGAGCTACAATTTAGAAACGCTTCACTGAAAAATGTATAAAGCCATCCAATAGAACACTATAAAGAACGATGCTGAACGAAGTTTGAGTCAATTCAATCAAGCCAATGCAAACTTATGGCCATTTGAAAAAAGCCGTTTAAACCTGATTTTCGTTACGACCATTTAAGCCAAAAACAAAAAACGCTATTTTGTTAGAAATATCTTAGGTAAGTCAAATTCTAAGCTTAATGAAAATCGTTAGAGCGGTTTTCGAGCAAATCAAAAATGAAAAAAACCGTTACATGAAAGGTACCAGTTTAAGCCGGGCTAAAACAAAACAAAAAAAAACCTCGACAATCGTTTTTCTTCAAACTGCTATATACCAAGTTTGAAGAAAATCCGTTAAGCCGTTTATGCTGTAGCATGACGTGAAAAAGCACACATCCGCACAGACGCACGAACAGACGGACGGACGGTATGGCGAAAACCACTTTATTGGGTTTCTCTACCATCGTAATGCCATGTTTTAATAAATCTTCAATTTTTGTTTCGGCATGAAACCAATACTTGCCCTATAGAGCAAGTAAAAAATTATTTAACAGTACGGGCCTGTCTCCAATTTTGATATCATTTTTTGGGGATTTAGGGAAAGGCTTTATTTGGTATACCCTGACCCACGTTAAAGTTAATATTGCGCTGTTAGTGAAACGATAGAAACTTTGTAAGAGACTAAGTTCCTAGAAGAAATAAAAGCCTTTGCAAATGCGTGTAAATTGCCTTGATATCTTATCTTAATTTTAAGGTATCCAGCTTTTTTCCGTTTTTCCTGCCCATGCAAATTTTTTGACTTTCGGGTCAATTTTCAATATTTCCAATGAACGCAAAAATTGTTAAAACAAAAGTCGAAAATGCAAAAAAAGGAACAGATGTCATGATAATTGAAAAAATCTACGCAGGTGCAATCTGGAAAGAAGGGCCTTATTGCCTTAAGCCGAAAATTTTATGAATAAAAGCGATTTTTCTGGTTAAGGTTAATTTTATTTTATTTGTGAACCAAAACAATAAAGATCCAAAGATTTTATGATACTTTGGAAAACTTACAGAAGGTAAAACAGGGTTTTCTTATTTAGTACGAATCTTGTCCTCCAAACTCCATCGATACATACAGGACCGAATAACAGCCTTAGAGCTATGGCAAGAGCAATTCTTCCACTGATATTGTTCTGATTGGAACCCACATAGACAAAGTCCTTGACAACTTCAAACTTATATCTGTCGATCGTTACGTTCTGCCCGAGCCTACAGTGATATAATATTCTGCACCCGTGGACAGCATATATTTTGTTTTATCTTCATTTAAATCCAGACCGATTTTCGCCGCCTCTATTTTAATACTTGTAAATGCTCTTATGACAATATCATCAGCATTGACATGTGAGTTGTGTACGATTGCCTCAAGAATGGTGTTAAAGAGGTAACATGGTGGCGCTTCATCTTGTGTAGGGAAAATTCCATCCCTTAATTAACGAATTTCTATACTTTCGGAAATTTCAATCTGAAATAAGTGACATTTCAAACTTTTTGTTTGAATTGTCGGCAAGTAGCACCTGCGAAGAGGAAGACCAGGGGCCGAATTACCGCATCCGTAGGTGAGCAATACGTCACTGAATTATTTGCATTTGGCATTACTGCTTACGATATCGAGCTCGGTATCGAGTATCGAATAAAATTTTTGGCATTCCCTTGTCAGTAAACGTGTTTTTTTAATCGATTGATGCGAGGCAATCGTAAACAAGTCACCAGTCACAGATAGGAACAAAAAAAAATTCTGGCTGATAAAACTTAAGTTATTTTATTTTTAATACATAATAAAACAAAATATCAAACGTGAAATGTTTTAGGATCAACACCATACTAAAAATATCCTTTGTGGCAGAGCATCCGTATATTTGGCCAGAAACATTTTCCCGCATTCTGCTCAAGGGAAGACAGTGTCAGGCTGTATAAAGGGACAAAACCAAAATAAGCACAATGTTTTTTTTTTTAAGTTAAATGAAATTGAATTGCAAGTAAATAAACTTCAGTTGGAACATTTAAAAACAATTCAAAGTTTTTATTGTGAATGTGCTAAATGCTTTTTTTAATTATTATAAAATATTATTTACAAAAAAAAAATAAGGAAAAATACAATAACAGCTGTGACAAATAAGTATATGACAGAGGTCTAAATGACGTTTTTAATAAAATGTAATAGATTCACCCTAGTACAATTAAGAGTGTGCTCGATACGTGATGCTTCGTATGCCATCATCCCGATGTGTTGTTTACGTAAATCAGTAACGTATGAATGTTACTCACTTGCTCACTGATGCCGTAATTCGGCCCCAGGATATAGTAGAAATAAAAAAATTCCTGTTGAAGTCGGCTGTCCCATCAATTCTTTTCGATTTGGATAGCGCTGAGCTTCACACAAACCTCAAACGGAGCAGCTAACACCATCAGATAGATTGAGTTGTATTTAAACCCAATTAAAGTAATTTAGGTGAGTGATGTGAATTTTCGGGGTTTACCACGATATCTAGAAAAAAAAATCTAGAGCCAAAAAATCTAGAAAGAGAAAACCTAGAAAAAAAATATAGAATTACTAAAATCCAGAAAACCCAAAATCTAGAAAAATTTAATATCGAAAATCGGGTGGGCCGAATTGCTTCAAACTAGGTACATAAACTTTTTTAGGTATTGTACAGAGGGGAAATTGAAATTTTTTTTTAGCTCGAAAAATAACTTTACCTGCCATACAACCGTTACGTTAAAGCTTATTTTTCTCAAAAACGGCTCTAACGATTTCTATTTAAAAAAACAGTGTTGCTTTTTAGGTACGACCAATCATATGGCTGAAAAAAAAGTTTTAAAAAATGGCTAAGAACGGTACCGTTTTTTTTTGCTTTCGACTATCTCGGAAACGACTCAACCGATTCTTGCGAAATTTCACACAAATATAGCTGTAGGTAGCTGAATTTGTATTGCATACCAATATTTTTGAAAAATATTTTTTTGTATTTTTAAAAGCATTTAAAAAAAAAAATGTAAAAAATTAATATTTTGAAAACTGCTTATTAAATTTTTTTCTAAAAATTCTAAATAAATGTATTTGCTAAATACCTATAAACTGGCGTTTTTGAATTTTTTTTAAATTTTTTTTCAAAAAGTTTTTTTTGAAAAACTTTTTTGAAAAACTTTTTGAAAAAAAATTTAAAAAAAATTCAAAAACGCCAGTTTATAGGTATTCAGCAAATACATTTATTTAGAATTTTTAGAAAAAAATTTAATAAGCAGTTTTCAAAATATTAATTTTTTACATTTTTTTTTTTAAATGCTTTTAAAAATACAAAAAAATATTTTTCAAAAATATTGGTATGCAATACAAATTCAGCTACCTACAGCTATATTTGTGTGAAATTTCGCAAGAATCGGTTGAGTCGTTTCCGAGATAGTCGAAAGCAAAAAAAAACGGTACCGTTCTTAGCCATTTTTTAAAACTTTTTTTTCAGCCATATGATTGGTCGTACCTAAAAAGCAACACTGTTTTTTTAAATAGAAATCGTTAGAGCCGTTTTTGAGAAAAATAAGCTTTAACGTAACGGTTGTATGGCAGGTAAAGTTATTTTTCGAGCTAAAAAAAAAATTTCAATTTCCCCTCTGTACAATACCTAAAAAAGTTTATGTACCTAGTTTGAAGCAATTCGGCCCACCCGATTTTCGATATTAAATTTTTCTAGATTTTGGGTTTTCTGGATTTTAGTAATTCTATATTTTTTTTCTAGGTTTTCTCTTTCTAGATTTTTTGGCTCTAGATTTTTTTTTCTAGATATCGTGGTAAACCCCGAAAATTCACATCACTCACCTAAATTACTTTAATTGGGTTTAAATACAACTCAATCTATCTGATGGTGTTAGCTGCTCCGTTTGAGGTTTGTGTGAAGCTCAGCGCTATCCAAATCGAAAAGAATTGATGGGACAGCCGACTTCAACAGGAATTTTTTTATTTCTACTATATCCTGGGGCCGAATTACGGCATCAGTGAGCAAGTGAGTAACATTCATACGTTACTGATTTACGTAAACAACACATCGGGATGATGGCATACGAAGCATCACGTATCGAGCACACTCTTAATTGTACTAGGGTGAATCTATTACATTTTATTAAAAACGTCATTTAGACCTCTGTCATATACTTATTTGTCACAGCTGTTATTGTATTTTTCCTTATTTTTTTTTTGTAAATAATATTTTATAATAATTAAAAAAAGCATTTAGCACATTCACAATAAAAACTTTGAATTGTTTTTAAATGTTCCAACTGAAGTTTATTTACTTGCAATTCAATTTCATTTAACTTAAAAAAAAAAACATTGTGCTTATTTTGGTTTTGTCCCTTTATACAGCCTGACACTGTCTTCCCTTGAGCAGAATGCGGGAAAATGTTTCTGGCCAAATATACGGATGCTCTGCCACAAAGGATATTTTTAGTATGGTGTTGATCCTAAAACATTTCACGTTTGATATTTTGTTTTATTATGTATTAAAAATAAAATAACTTAAGTTTTATCAGCCAGAATTTTTTTTTGTTCCTATCTGTGACTGGTGACTTGTTTACGATTGCCTCGCATCAATCGATTAAAAAAACACGTTTACTGACAAGGGAATGCCAAAAATTTTATTCGATACTCGATACCGAGCTCGATATCGTAAGCAGTAATGCCAAATGCAAATAATTCAGTGACGTATTGCTCACCTACGGATGCGGTAATTCGGCCCCTGGTCTTCCTCTTCGCAGGTGCTACTTGCCGACAATTCAAACAAAAAGTTTGAAATGTCACTTATTTCAGATTGAAATTTCCGAAAGTATAGAAATTCGTTAATTAAGGGATGGAATTTTCCCTACACAAGATGAAGCGCCACCATGTTACCTCTTTAACACCATTCTTGAGGCAATCGTACACAACTCACATGTCAATGCTGATGATATTGTCATAAGAGCATTTACAAGTATTAAAATAGAGGCGGCGAAAATCGGTCTGGATTTAAATGAAGATAAAACAAAATATATGCTGTCCACGGGTGCAGAATATTATATCACTGTAGGCTCGGGCAGAACGTAACGATCGACAGATATAAGTTTGAAGTTGTCAAGGACTTTGTCTATGTGGGTTCCAATCAGAACAATATCAGTGGAAGAATTGCTCTTGCCATAGCTCTAAGGCTGTTATTCGGTCCTGTATGTATCGATGGAGTTTGGAGGACAAGATTCGTACTAAATAAGAAAACCCTGTTTTACCTTCTGTAAGTTTTCCAAAGTATCATAAAATCTTTGGATCTTTATTGTTTTGGTTCACAAATAAAATAAAATTAACCTTAACCAGAAAAATCGCTTTTATTCATAAAATTTTCGGCTTAAGGCAATAAGGCCCTTCTTTCCAGATTGTACCTGCGTAGATTTTTTCAATTATCATGACATCTGTTCCTTTTTTTGCATTTTCGACTTTTGTTTTAACAATTTTTGCGTTCATTGGAAATATTGAAAATTGACCCGAAAGTCAAAAAATTTGCATGGGCAGGAAAAACGGAAAAAAGCTGGATACCTTAAAATTAAGATAAGATATCAAGGCAATTTACACGCATTTGCAAAGGCTTTTATTTCTTCTAGGAACTTAGTCTCTTACAAAGTTTCTATCGTTTCACTAACAGCGCAATATTAACTTTAACGTGGGTCAGGGTATACCAAATAAAGCCTTTCCCTAAATCCCCAAAAAATGATATCAAAATTGGAGACAGGCCCGTACTGTTAAATAATTTTTTACTTGCTCTATAGGGCAAGTATTGGTTTCATGCCGAAACAAAAATTGAAGATTTATTAAAACATGGCATTACGATGGTAGAGAAACCCAATAAAGTGGTTTTCGCCATACCGTCCGTCCGTCTGTTCGTGCGTCTGTGCGGATGTGTGCTTTTTCACGTCATGCTACAGCATAAACGGCTTAACGGATTTTCTTCAAACTTGGTATATAGCAGTTTGAAGAAAAACGATTGTCGAGGTTTTTTTTTGTTTTGTTTTAGCCCGGCTTAAACTGGTACCTTTCATGTAACGGTTTTTTTCATTTTTGATTTGCTCGAAAACCGCTCTAACGATTTTCATTAAGCTTAGAATTTGACTTACCTAAGATATTTCTAACAAAATAGCGTTTTTTGTTTTTGGCTTAAATGGTCGTAACGAAAATCAGGTTTAAACGGCTTTTTTCAAATGGCCATAAGTTTGCATTGGCTTGATTGAATTGACTCAAACTTCGTTCAGCATCGTTCTTTATAGTGTTCTATTGGATGGCTTTATACATTTTTCAGTGAAGCGTTTCTAAATTGTAGCTCCCATACAAAGAGCCGTTGAGTTTTAGCCAACTTTTTTTTGGTTTTTTCTAATTTGCTCGAAAATGGCTCCAACGATTTTGATAAAACTTTGTGTGTTATATTCTATTAGTGTTTTTAAGAGAACTGGGTTCTTAGTTTTTGGCTAAAAATACATAGAACGGAGATATGCTCTTGATCGCTTTTTTTCAAATGGCCATTCACTCAAACTTTATTTGGAATAGTTTCTCACAGCTCCCCATCAGATGGCATTCAATTTTTTCCAGTTTTTCTTATTTAAATGGTGGCTCCCATACAAAGACCCACTCGGTTTTGGCCAAATTTCGTTCTTTTTTTCTAATTTACTCAAAAAAGGCTTCCCCGATTTTTATGAAACTTTGTATGTTATATATATATATATATATATATATATATATATATATATATATATATAGAATGCTTCAAAGAAAATGATAATAGCGGAAATTGGTCTAAACAGTTTTAAAAATTTGGCCATAAGTGGAAATTTATGTATGCGGATATCCACCAGACCGCAGGATCGATCAGCCACTGTGAGAAAGTTTGATGTTGCGAAGTTAGAATCGCAAGAGATCGCCACAACCTTTGCCAACCATGTCTCCTCTTATCTCTCGACAAGCGCGGCACCTGTGCCAAACCCAGAGGCCCAGTGGCAACATTGCAAAATGGCCATCAAAACCACAGCTACACTTTTTATTAAAAAACAAAAAAATTAAATTTATTTTTAAAAAATTTATTGTGAATTGAGCTTTATTGAATGCATTTCGGCTAGTCTACTAGCCATCATCAGCAACACGACTGAGGGGGAAGCTGCTACAAAAATTAAATTGCACAATCGTATACATGAATGTAAAAAATAAATAAAAACAATACATTAACATGATTTTTAACAAAAAAGCTTTTAAAGAAAGAGAAATTATGAAAAAGCGAATAAAAAAGAAAGCATTTTACAATAAAAACATTACAAAGTAAACAAATAAGACTCTATATTCCCCAAATCTGCATTCAACGCTGAATCATCTCTATGTATGTAAAGGCTCTCGTATGCATCAAGTCTGCGGCTCTCGTTCACGCATTTCAAAAGCTTTACATTATCGATTGTTGTTGTTAGATGATGTTCTTGTAGTGCGTGCAGTGCAAAGGCAGATTTCCTTGGTTCATTGCTTTTGATGTTGTTGCTGTGCTCTTTAAACCTTGTTTTAACACTGCGCTTAGTTTGGCCGTAATATTTTTTGTCGCATTCATTACAATTGATAACATGGATCCCGGCTTTGTCAAGTTATTCCTTCTTGTCTTTCGTAGAAAGTAGGATATTTCTAAGTTTAAAGGGGTTAGAATAGACAAGCTGCATACCATTTTTATTAAATGACGCTTTTAAGGTATAAGTTATCTCTGGAGAGAATGTCAAAACTACTCTTTGATTTTCTTTTTCAAGTCTTTTGTTTTGTGTAAAAAACGTTGTCAAGTTGTGTCTTTGACTTTTCATCGAATGTCGGTGGATTATCTTTCCGATGATTATTTGACTGTAGCCATTGACTCTAGCTGCGTTTTTTATGTAATTGTATAAAAATAAAATGGCGAACGAGCAGGGACCTCAATAGAGGTTACATCCGTCCAGTCAAGAAAGAACTACCTGACCTCGAGAAATCACCGTTGACACCCGAATATTATCAGTTTCTGAATAATGTTTACTTTTTGCCAGAAACCGATAACCAGACCCACCGTATACCAATACAGAAAACCGAATACCAAAACCAGTCAACGATTTCCATTTTTCCTGACTACCAGATTACCAGACAAAACAAAATGCCCACCGGGGATCAACACCTGGGCGTTCCAGAGCCTGACCCGGCTTTTAATCTCAATTGGATCTACTTGCTGCGAAAGAACGAACTGATTGAAAAATTACAGGCCAGGAATTTACCTACAGATGGCAAACTACCGGAACTTCGAAAAGCGTTAAGCGACAGCATCAAAGAAGCCCAAACAAGAGTTTCAACCTTGTGCACTGAGATGGAGGAATTTGTACAGGATCGAGTATTTAACGAACCAGACGCGACCGATCCCTCGGACCAGAAGACAGTGGCACATAAGTGCTTGCAAACCACAACTTCGTCCACCTCCACCCCTAACATTTCGCAGTTGGACTGGCAAAACGTGGGAACCCAATCAAACCAGGCTGTCCATAAGCCTACCAGTAAAATCATCTCGCCTCCAACTATCCACGTTGAAGCCGGTATGCGGCCGTCATCGACATATTTTCTACCACCCTCCGAATCAACTCATCACCGCCCAGAACGATGGACTACCATCAACAAAGCGGAAATTATGAATACGGTACGAAAATGGGGACTGAAGTTTGATGGTGCAGGCAACCCGTTGGAGTTTCTTGAACGCATCGAAGAACTGGCTTCATGTTACGACATCGCATTGGATAATATAGTCTGGACATTCCCCGAAATCTTTCGTGGAAACGCTTTGGAGTGGTTCAGGATAAACAAAGATGAGTTTCAGACCTGGAATCAGTTCCACGCCTCGTTTCGCCGCTTCTTTCTCCCCGCCCGACATATCCACAAATTGGAGGATGAGATAATGCGCAAGAAGCAAGGGCCTCGCGAAAAAGCTAAGGAATTTATCCGCTCCGCCCAATATTTGATGAAGCAACACCCGCGGATGAGTCTTGAGGAAAACATTGATCGCATTTACGACAGTCTGAGGGCCGAGCACCGGTTTTACATCAAACGTCGTGACTTCAAGACACTAGACAAGTTAATGGAGTTAGCTGAAGAATATGAATATATTCGCCTGGAGGATAGAGCAAACTGGCCCAGTGTGCCTTCAGCCACTCCCATGCAAAGCCGTTGGACACCGCCAGAGGGGAGACTCACTCATACCCCTAATCAAAATAGACCAGCGAACCCTTTTGACATGCCAGACGTACCCTACGATAGATCCACACATTGCTGGAAATGCAAACAACGAGGACATAACAAGGTCAATTGTAGGAGGCCATTTCGACTTTTTTGTTCCTACTGTGGGGAGGACGGTCGATTATCGAAAGACTGCCCATGTCACCCGTCCGTAACAGCTATGATATCGTCACATAGTTCCAGCCCTGAACTCCTGCCGTTAAACACTCCACCGATGCCAGCCGACGACGACGTCCAGTTGTTAATTCCAACTCCAACATATCCTGAAACAAGCCCTGAACTCCTGCCGTTAACTGCTCCACCGACGATAGCCGACGTCCAATTGTTAAGTCCGACTCCAACAGATCCTGAAACAAGGATACCTGAAAGAAACAATACTTGGATAAATCCCCGATGTTTTATTTCTGTAGAAATATCCGGAATTGCGATAAAGGCTCTCATTGACACAGGGGCAACTAAAACTTTTATTAGTCAACCCTTGCGCAATAAACTCCGTCGATTAAGGACGCCGGTTCACTACCAACGATATGGAAACCCAGTCATTACCCGCGAACACTATTTTTTAACCATGGTACTAGGGAACCCTCCAGTTTCAGGGGAAGTAAGTTTGATAAAAGATCTTACTGAAGAAGCAGTTATAGGCATGGATTTCCTAGTTCGAGCC
Source organism: Platycheirus albimanus (assembly GCA_916050605.2). Lineage (NCBI taxonomy): Eukaryota > Metazoa > Arthropoda > Insecta > Diptera > Syrphidae > Platycheirus > Platycheirus albimanus. The sequence continues at coordinate 122,302,837 of OU696696.1, forward strand.
AAGTTTACCATGTCGATAGGTGGAGAGCCCCTGCTAAATTAGGTCCACCCGATCGTATCACCCGGAGCAGAGAAACTTGGCCTAATTGGTAGTATTGAGCTACCTGAAACCGAACAACAACGACCACAGGAGCTTTTAAATACCGAGCTGCCTAAATATGAGACACTTAACCCCATCTGTAATGCCGCTGTACACACTACTCGTCTAAAGAATAAAGAACCGTTTAAAAAGCGGTATCACCCTCGCAATCCTGCAATGCAGCGTATTATTGACGAGAGAGTAAACAAAGTTCTGAAAACCATGATAGAATATGTGAATAACAACCACCGCCATTGGGACGAATTTTTGCCAGAGCTTTGTTTTGCCATTAACAACAGCACCCACACATCTACCGGTTTCATTCCCGCACATCTCAATTTCGGCCGAGAATTGAGACGACCGCAAGCAAATGAAACAGCATGCGCAAGCCAGGCTGCTTCTCCCGAACCGATTGCGCTGCGAAGTAAAAGAATGAGAGATGTACGAATTAGAGAGCAGCCGACACTCAAGGCAAATATTATAATTCGCGCGCGCGAATATTTGACTACTTTTTATTCGAAAGGCTTGATTGCAAACTCAAATATATAATGCACTACCTACTGTTTATTTCCAAAATCCGTAATAAATCGTAGTTTTAAATCAAGCTTTCTTAATAATGCTAAAATTATTTTTCCATAATCATATACATATATTAACTTTAACAATTGTTTAATATACGAATTAGGATGGTGCGGAAAATATCCTGTTATGTTTGACCAGATATCAACACCAATTTCAATTTGTTTGCATACAGCGTTATTCCATACTATTTCGTCATTATTACCATTTGGATAAAACATATTTCGGTTTTATTTCCATATGTTTCTATGTAATTACCAATTTCAAATTTCCCACCAAAACAGGTATTGTAATAAAATATGGAAAATAATGTCCGAGGAATAAAATAACCGCGTAAATTCAATTAGATTTATTAGAAAAAAGATAATGTATAAGACAATAATGGATATTTGCAACTGAACTCAAAATGACATGTACATGAGGTTATATAGAAAATAAAGTTATGAATGTATTAGTGATGTAAATGTACTTCAAAGAAGAAAGCAAGAATTAAATAGATGATGCAATAAAGAGAATAAGATTTTAAACAGTTAATTTTTTACATCCTCGGGGGGGCAAGGTTGAACTTCCAGTGGGTATAGCAACTGAATCGGGCGTCGAAGTTGCTTTCCATCAGGCAAACGAATTTGACAAGATCTGACTTTCGAATCTCGTCCTTGAAACGCTTTTTCAACAATGGCCATCTTCCATTGAATCCGTGGTGTTGCTTGATCATAGACAAGGACGACGTCTCCCTCCTTTATATGATGCCTAGAACCTTTATTTGGCAAGTTATGAAAAGAACGCAATAGCTGAAGATACTCTGAGTGCCATCTTTTTCTTAGCTTGGTTTTGTACTTCATCCGGCACTTCCAGGCACTTCGAAGTAATTCTGCGTCCGGTCCTCTTGTTGGTGCTGGGATTTCCAAGTTCCATACTCGGGGCTCAATTAGAAAATCGGCTGGCGTAAGAGGACACAAGTCCAATGGGTCGGAGCTCATATACGTCAAAGGTCGGCTGTTGACGATTTCCTCGGTTTCTGTAACGAGTGTTCGAAGTTGTTCAAAATCAAGTTTTGCCTTACCAATCGTGACTTTCATTAAATTTTTCATGGTCCGAATGAGCCTCTCCCAGAACCCACCCCACCAAGGGGCACGTTCCACTATGAACTGCCACTGTATTTGTCTTTTCGAAAGAAAGCCTTGAATGACTTCCTCATCCCAGAAACATTCTGGACTGCGTAGTTCCAATGCGGCTCTTTTGAAGGTTCGGGCGTTGTCGGAAAGGATCAATGAAGGAACGCCACGTCTACTGACGAACCGCCGGAGAGCCAACAAAAAGTGTTCAGTAGACAGGCCTCTCGTTATTTCAAGGTGAACAGCGCGTACGGCGGAGCATGTAAAAATTGCGACGTAGATTTTAGAACCATTTATTTTGTCATCAAAACAGTAGAGAGGGCCGGCGAAATCGACACCCACATTGTCAAACGGCCGTGAAAGAGATACCCTTTCTATTGGCAATGGGGCAAAAGGTTGCGATGCAGGTGCACCCCAAAGCTTTCTGCATATTACACATTTCTTTAGTCGCTTCTTAATAGCCTGGCGTCCTTTGACGATCCAAAAACGTCTTCGAAGTCTTGATAAAACAGTGTTTACTCCCGCATGGCACGCTCGTTCATGGAAGTCATCAATTATAAGATTGAGGAGATAAGATTTCGGATGGAGAATGACAGGATGCTTCAAATCCCTCGTTTCGTGTAGTGTTTGAAGGCGGCCTCCCAACCTTAAAATAATGTTTTCATTTAAGAAGGGTGACAGCTCAAGTATTTTTGAGGACGTCATCAAAGCCTTACCTTTCTGCAAAAGACTAATTTCATTAGAATATACTTGTCCTTGTACGTACCTCAACCAGTAGTTTTCAGCTTGTTGAATTTCTGATGAGCATAATGGTGCTACATCGGCAATCGATAAAACTGTCTCAGGTTTGGTCTTTCTTTTGAAAGCTTGTTTTGCTCGAAAGATAAATGCGGTCACTCTCAAAAGGCGTTTCCAGGAACTGTAGTTCTCATAGCAGACAAGTGGATCGTCGGTGGGTACTGTTGATGAAACCGATTCAGTGAACAAATTCGTTGTGATGTCAGGAACCAAAACGTCTTCTCTCATGTAGCTATTGTCATTGTCTGTAAGCCAGCTCGGTCCGTGAGCCCACATCTCTGAATTTTGAAGAACATTGCCGCTTATACCTCGGGTGAGGAGATCAGCTGGGTTGTCTCTTCCGCTGCAGTGATGCCACTGTGAAACATCAGTATGACGCCGAATTTCATCAACCCTATTTTGAACATACGGCTGCCAGCGCTTCACATCTCCTTGGATCCAACATAATGTAATCTTCGAATCCGTCCAGAGGAAGTATTGGGCGGAAGAAAACTTCAGACATTTCCTAAGGTAGGAATGAAGGCGTGCGGCAATAAGGGCAGCTGTTAGTTCAAGCTTGGGCAGTGTGAGCTCACTGGAACCATCCATCTTTAAAGGGGCGACACGATTCTTGGCACACAAAAATGATGCGTTGATTTTTCCGTTGGGTGAAATGCTTTTGACAAAGGCTGCTGAACCATATGCTTTCGTGCTGGCGTCCGCAAATACATGGATCTGAAGAATTGCTCCGCTCAAAGGGACAGAAATTGCCGCTCTCGGAAACATCATATTTTTGAGCTCCAGAATTGCCTTCAAGCAGTCGTTCCATTCGGTCAGTAAATCTCCAGTTAAATTATCATCCCAAAGCACCTTTCTCTTCCACAATTTCTGAAAAAGAATCTTTAATTTAATTATCGTAGGGCCAAGAATACCTATTGGATCGAAAATCCTGGCGATGACTTGGAGCAAATTGCGCTTGGTTCCTTTTGTTGACTCAGCACCAATGAGCGCTAGCACAGATTCAATCGATACAGAAAGCTCATCGCTGTAAGTGAACCAGGTAAGACCCAAGACCTTTTGCACAGATGGTAATGGCGCGTTATTGAAACAAGTAGCATCTCGGATCACCTGACTGCTGGAGTTCCATTTGTGAAGATTCATTGAAGCTCTTTTGAGGATGCCGACTGCTTGAGAGCACAGTTCAATCCCTTCTTGTTCATCGTCTGTACTAACGACCAGATCATCCATGTATATGCTCTTCGAAGTATCGCATGTCGAGGGGAAGCCTTTTTCTTCGAGCTTCAGGTGGTGTTGGATCGTAGCACACAACAAAAACGGGCTACAATTCACACCGAACGTCACCCTAGTCATCCGATAAACGGCAAACTTGGGTCTATCACCTGATGATCTCAACTTAGTATCAAACCATATGAAACGATGACTATCGCGGTCCTCCTCAAATAAGGCTATTTGGAGAAAAGCCTTTTCGATATCGGCCACGATTCCATGGAGGCCCAAACGAAAATTCAGCAAAACCTTTAAAACATCTGGCAGCAAATTAGCTCCTGTCCAAAGGTGATCGTTGAGAGAACGAGCTCCTTCGCTATGAGCTGACGCGTCAAAAACCACGCGAAGTTTAGTGGTGCCTTCCTCTTTGTAGACCGGCTGGTGGGGAAGGTAGAAGACTCGTGATTTTGTACAGCTTTCATTTAGAGAAGGTGGAACTGGTTCGGCGATGCTGTCGTTAATTAATTTTCTGATGGCTTCGTCGTACTTTAACAACATAACTGGATCTCTGGATAAGCGACGAACGAGAGCGTTCAAACGATGGAATGCCTGTCCCCTATTGTCCTGTAAGTCGGAATCATAGTCTTTCCACGGCAACTTTGCCACATAACGAGAGCCTTGTTTCGTGATGCATTTGTTGATTAAACTGGCTGTTAGCAAGGAATTTTCGTCTTCGTCGTTTTTAATTCCAATTGCCTCGAGCGACCAGAACTGTGTTAAATCTTTTGGATTCATTGACGTCACATTCATAAGACAACTGGAAGAGAAACTGGGATTTTCAATGGATGAATTAAACTTGTCACTTACGGCAACGTGAAGGCCTTGTAAGGTCCATCCGAAAACTGTCTCTACAGCTCGCAGTCGTTTAGTCAATCGGCGCTGTTTCCCCGTAACTACATCCCAATAGAAATCAGAACCAATTAATAGGCTAAGCCCTTCTTCTATCTCGATGTTTCCAGATGGAACGTCCGACAATTGGATGCCTTCAAAGAGTGGGCACTCGGCTTCCGGTACAGACAACACGTCGACACAGACTTCTGGCACAACGATTGCCTCCACGCTGACAAGCATTTCGCGGTTAAGTAGGCTTTGCAAATTAACTTTTACCTTAGCAAATTTCTCGATGGGCTTTGCCTCCTTACAGCCGAAAGGGATCATGGATAAATTCACTGTTCCTATTGTTTTTAAGTTTACTTTTCGTACGACACTTTCTCGAATATAAGTGTGCTGGCTGCCACCGTCTATAATTGCACGAATAGAAATATGTTTTGCGTTGAAAGCAACAGCACATCTAACCGTTTTCAAAAGAACATTTTCTGTCAAATTATATGCGCACAAATTTAAAGCACCGTTTTTAATTTTGCTATCACTCTCTGGTAAGCTTTGCTTGAAACTCGGGTCACACATTGAAGTCATATGCTTACCCTTGCAACTGCTACACGACAGAAATTTACCGGTTCTGCATTTTTTAGAAGAATGACCAGCTCTAGCACATCGAAAGCATCTACCGGTGCTCCTTAAAATTTGCCTCTTCTCGTTTATCGATATATTGCCGTCGCAGTCTTTCGTTTTGTGATTATTCGACTTACAGAAAATGCATGCTGCTTCGGTTGCACTCACGTTAACCAAACTAGAAGCCGTAGATTGTGAACAAGTTTTTGGCCTTGAACTGGCATGCATAACACCACTCATCTCGAGCGATTCAATTTCTCTTTTAAGAAATCGCAATATATTTGTAACTTCGTCTCCACCAATTTGCGAAAGAAGTGATGCGTTATCATTATTTTCAATAAATTCTTCTACACTTGCTTGGTTGTCATCTTGCCTGTGGTACTCGATGCGAAGGGCGGTAGGCAAACATCGAAGCAATATGGATCTTAGCATGACGTAATAATGAGTAGTTGGAACTTGTAATGCAGTTAATGAGCGCGTGCAAGATATAACTGTTCCATAAAGATTTCGTAACCCAGAAGTATCGTTGCGGTCGCGAACAGAAGAAAGGCCAACTAATTGTTGAATATGGTTGTCAATGAGTTTCTCCGTACTTCCATATCTCTCTTGTAAAAGACCGATAGCCGCTTCGTAGCACTTTTCCGAGGGTGTGAAGCCAGATATGGACCTTTTAGCGTCACCTGTGACTACTGATTCAAGATAGTTAAATTTCTCTGGAGCAGATAAGTTCGTGTTTTCGTGAACTGCACTGCGGAATTGCTCCCAAAATGGCAGCCAATCACTAAAACTCCCGTCAAAACGTTTAAGAGTAAGTTTTGGGAGTTTGCACCCACTGTTTGCTGGCCTCGAATGAGTAGAAACTTCTGCCATGGAAGAAGAAACTGCGGTTACCCTGCTACGTAGTCTTTCCAACCTCGTGTTCAGTCGCGCAAGTGCATTTATGGCTTGGTCTTGGTACTCTACACATTTTAGAGATTCGTCGTCTTTAGCAAAGCCCTTCTGCTTTATGTCCTCGTTTATTGCGTTAAGGTTATTGTTGGCCGACGTAAGTCTTTGAACGTGTGAAATGAGTTCTTCTTCGATTTCATCGAAATTTTCCTCATTTTGATCAATAACACGTGAGCTATCATCTTTCAGGTAATCGAGCGCTAATTTTACGATTTTGGTCACTTGACCTCTATAAGCAGCACGCGTTGATAGCTCCATGTTATTCCGTTAATTGAGTCACAAAACCGAAACACAATCTTAATTCTGTATACTTTTTTTTTCTTTTTTACCGATTAAAGGTCCCTGGTTCGATCCCGGGTTTCGGCACCATGTAATAAAATATGGAAAATAATGTCCGAGAAATAAAATAACCGCGTAAATTCAATTAGATTTATTAGAAAAAAGATAATGTATAAGACAATGATGGATATTTGCAACTGAACTCAAAATGACATGTACATGAGGTTATATAGAAAATAAAGTTATGAATGTATTAGTGATGTAAATGTACTTCAAAGAAGAAAGCAAGAATTAAATAGATGATGCAATAAAGAGAATAAGATTTTAAACAGTTAATTTTTTACAGGTATTACTCAAATTTCCCTCGCTTTTATTGCCTACCTTTTTAATTCGACATTATTTCCTTCGGTTTAGGCAATAATGACGAAAAAGTAAATTCGGCCTTATTTCCACTGCGATGGAATTAAGGTCGATTTAATCTCATTCGGCCTAATTGCTATCTACCTTATTTCACGGCACCATTTTTAACAACTTATTATCTAATACTGCCTCAATTGGGAGCCAAAATGAAGTCCAACCCCCCGCATGATGTATGTAACTTGTCGGGCTACTTCATATTCCTGCTCCATTTTAGAAAAAATTGCCTGCCTTGATTTGGGTGAAGGATCCATGACCAAGTCAACTGATATAACTTGAGCGCTTGTCAGTTGAGCATGCGATGTCGTTGTTAGATTGCCAATTGCTTGAATCGATTTATAGCAGGCTTCCAAGTCATTAGACCAGGTGAGCAGCTCAGTGATTCCCTCCGTTATGAGGCGGCACATGTGGCCATTGGCTGTAGATTGCTCCTGTGATATGGTAGCGTTAAGATAGAATGTTGCTATTGCTATTTGAAGATTGGCACTGCCCAACTTAATTCCTTTGACAATTTCAATTTTTGGCTCCAGACATGACTCTACTTGCTGACGGCCACTATGGTGATTCATCTATACAAACTAGTACTACGAATAGGAAGTTATTACTGTTGCAATCAGTGGGTACTAGGCGCAGCTGCTATCTTCAGTTTGTATTGTATTTAGTTGAAAGAAAGGAAGTGTTGGGGCACTCGCACTAGAGGGCGACACAGTTAAACGTAATCTCCAATTCCGCTTAGGAGCTCTATTTCTGTCTTATCACAGAACAGGTCGAGGAAAATCAAAGCAAGCTGTCCAATGATTAATCTGGCAACCCAATTTCCGAACCAATACTAGTCTAAAGTAAGTTGTTTTTATTTTTCCTGATCTACACATTAGCTTTCTTGGGAAGCGACCCGAACGCAGATATGACCGTTCCCTTAGTTCCGGTAACTGTAGTTGTTAAAGCTGGTGGTGCTGTTTTGACTGGAGCCGGTTGATCCCATTTTGATTTTCTAAGTACAATGTTGTCAAACCTGGCAACGCTTAAAATCTATGCCCCCACAACCGGAGATGATCAGCCATCTTTATTTTTTTTATACCCCATAATTATATACATATATAGACATTGCACATGCATTTCTGTCTTGATAGTGAGTTCTTTGGTGCAGGACAGGCATTTTGAAATAACCTTAATTAAGCAAAAAAGATAGTAAAATTAAAACACAAAAATTAAATTAAGAAAAGAAAAGAAGAAAAACTAAACGTAAGTTAAATAAATCATTTATGTATGAACTGAATTATTATATAATTAATTGTAAATTAAATCTACATAAATACCTATTCCTTAGGAAATAAAAGTTCCTTGAATACAGTACAGACATTGGACTTTAATTGTACATTTCAAGGGCTGCATTTTCGTTGGGAACAACATTCTTTTATTTCGTTTACGAAACGAATAGACGCCAGTTAAGCAAAATATTCTGCGTTGCCACAATTAAACTGGCACATATGATCATACATACGTTGCTGTGCACGTCAATCGGATTACCAAAACGAGGAAATATCACCATTTGTGCATCGTCATCAAAACCACCGTGCCGAAAAGAAGGACATATTTAAAGAACAATTGAAGAATTCTGCATCATATTTGACGATCAAAGTCATCAAATAGAGCAAGGTAAGTCAAAGACACTTGTAGTTTTTTTTATTGTTCTCTGTCTCTGCGTAAGCTTTATCTCCGCGATATGCCAAGCAATTGCAAAGCCTGTGAAAATGGTGACGACGATGAGATGGTCCAATGCGACGCGTGTGACGATTGGTATCACTACATCTGCGTAGGGGTAAACAATGATATAGAGAATCACGAATGGAGCTGTGTCAAATGTCGGACAACGGTCATGGAAAAAGCTCACAATGATACCAATCTCGCCAGGGCCGCCCACATCTCACCACAACCAGTAGCCCCCCTTTCCACCGAGACACTTCAAGTGTCTCCTCCACCACCGCCAAAAACTCCACTTGCCATCGAGCAAATCAATGCAGCGTCTCCTCCACCGCCACCAGTAGCCCCCCTTTCCATCGAGGAACTTCAAGTGCCTCCTTCACTACAGCCAGTAGCCCCCTTTCCACCGAGCTACTTCACATGCCTCCTCCACCACAACCGTCGAATCCCCAACAGAACAACGAGTTCGTTAGTAACGCCAAACCCTTAGCGACTTTCAACGACCCAGCAGCTGTACCTTTTCGTGCCATTCAGTCCAATGGTACTTTGGACAACAGTAAGCAACGGTCAACTAAGTGTCGTTCAAAACAATTTGCACTTATGCTACAACAGTTGGAAGAAGAGAGGCGACTACAGGCAGAGCGTGATAGGGCATACATAGAGAAGAAGTATGCCTTGATGAAGGAACTCCAAATCTATGCCGATGATGACAAGACCATTCCACAAATTCCGACAGTGCACCACCAATTGAGGGAAAAACATCTACAGCAGCAGCAATGTCAACAAATCCGGTCGACTCTCATGACGCAGGACCAAGGAACAGCACATTTTATTTTCAAGCAAGCAATCAGCCTCTTACGTCAACCATGCAACAACATGGTTCCTATCCCGATACAATAGATATTTCTGCTAGGCCTAATACAGTGGCACCTGTCGGCGACAGACCAACGGCAAATCAATTCAACTTTAGCAAATCGAATGAAACGCTAATACCAGATAAGCAGCAATTGGCAGCCAGACAGCTTATATCAAAGGAACTCATTACGTTTAGCGGGCGTATCGAGGAGTGGCCCAGATTTATAAGCTGGTTCAACAGTACCACGACATCCTGTGGATACACGGACACGAACAATTTGCGCAGACTGCAACACTGTTTGAGAGATGAAGCCTTTAAAACAGTTGGGGTCAGACTCTTTATGCCAGAACAAGTTCCAGCTGCTATGAAGACACTTGAGATGCTTTATGGACGCCCAGAGGCTATAATCGACAGCCTCATAGACCAAATTAGGAAAGAACCTCCACCAGGGATTGAAAAGCTGCAAACACTTATAAAATTTTCTCTGGCGGTACAAAACGCGTGTGCTGTTATGGTAGGAAGTGGTTTAAGCGACCATTTATCAAACCCATCACTTTTTTGTGAGTTAACTGAGGAGCTACCCCCTCAGATACGTTTAAACTGGGGACACTTTCGCAAAGGGTTAGGAATTGTTAATCTTCTAACTTTTAGCGATTGGTTAGAAGACGTTGCACATTCGGCGTCAGAAGTAACACCTCTAAGCAGCACCAACTCAACCAGACCTGAACGGAACGCAAATAAAATATCCTTGAACGTACATCAAGGTGTAGAAGTACAACAACAGCCAACAAATTCGAAGCCGACACCGCCACAACAGACCTATCTACAAGAGACTACGTCAACAACGGCACAGTCACAGGCTATTCAATCAAAGAAATGCCCAATATGTGATCTCACCTATTGTTTTGGAATTGAACAATGCCAGAAGTTCTTGAACCTGAGTTTGAATGAAAAATGGAATGCGATCAATAGATTTTTCATTTGCAGAACCTGCCTGCGCCGGCATGGAAGGAACCGCTGCCACCATCTTAAGGAATGTGGAGTGGACGGATGTACTTACAAACACCATAAACTTCTACATAAAGTGCGTGAAACCGCAGCAATAAATAACTCCGCCAGGATGAGTTGTTATCACAAAATGGACAAGTGCTGTATCTTATTTCGAATTGTTCCAGTGATGTTATACAGCGAGAATAAGAAGATCGAGACGTATGCTTTCCTTGATGATGGCTCTTCAATATCACTGATAGACGACGAGCTAGCAACTCAACTGGGTGTGACAGGAGAATCTCAACCACTTTGTCTCAAGTGGACGGCTAACACACATCGCACAGAAAGCAGCTCTAGAGTCATAAACCTTCAAATATCATCAAGTACTTCAACAAAGAAATATAATATATCGAACATACATACAGTTCAGTCTCTTGATCTGCCAAAGCAAAGCATCAACGTTGATGAACTATGTCGGCGACACAGCCACTTGAAAGGAGTTCCCATCCAAACTTACTCCAATGCGAAGCCCCAGCTCATGTTGGGCTTAGATCAATGGGAGCTTAGTATTCCACTACGATCACATGAAGGAAAGGCAAATGAGCCGGTTGCATCCAAAACGCGGTTAGGAGGGACTGTATACGGGCCCTGTGAACGTCATCAGAGAAACAACGAGCAAATACAACGACACTTAAATCTCCACAACTGCGATTGCCTTGAGTTGGAAGAAGAAAAACTGAGTGCACAGTTCAAGGAATTTACAGCCCTTGATTCCGAGGGAATAACAAGCAGAAAAATTCTCCGTTCTTCTGATGACGAAAAGGCTATATCAATGATAGAGAACAATATAGTTAGACGACCAGAGGCAAACAACTTTGTAGTACCCTTACTGTGGAAAGGGGATATAACACAAATGCCAGACAGTCGTCCAATGGCCGAGCGAAGGCTTATACATTTGGAAAAAAAGCTGGAAAAGCATCCTTCCATGAGCGAAAATGTAAATGGACAGATAGAAGAGTACCTCCGAAAACAATACGCCAAAAAATTGAGGACAGATGAACTGAAAACACAATCATTTCCCATATGGTATCTACCAATTTTTCCGGTTGTTAATCACAACAAGCCAGACAAGGTATAGCAAGAATTGTTTAAGCCTGAATCCAGCGAAATGTCAGACAATGACATTTTCAAGGAAACGGGTACCAAGTACACACGGCTATTACATTTCACAACAAGTTTTGCATCGCGTTTTTAGTTTTAAAGATCTGGGAGTAAACTTTAGCCCAGACTTGAGCTTCACGGAACACATCAACTTTATTGTTAAGAAAGCTAATTCCATGTTGGGATTTGTTAAAAGATGGTCGAAGGAATTTCAAAATCCTTATGTAACCCTAGCTTTATATAACTGTCATGTTCGCCCCCATCTAGAATATGCATCACAGGTTTGGTCTCCTTTCTACGAAGTTCATAAGTCTAGGATAGAGGCAGTTCAGCGTAATTTTATTCGATTTGCTTTAAAAGGTCTCTCCTGGGCAGATCCATACAACCTCCCACCTTACGAACACCGGATTCAACTTCTACAGATTCAAACTTTGTCACAAAGGCGTATTAACAATGATGTTATTTTTATTCACCAACTTTTAACGGGATCTTTGGACTCACCCGATCTTCTATCATGTGTAGGTTTTAATTATCGCGGAGGGGCTCATCATCTTCGTAGATTAGAGCTATTGCATTGTCCCCAACACCGTACTAATTATGGCATGAATGAACCTCTTACCCGCATGTGCAAACTTTTCAACTCTAATAAAAGTATTGTTGATTTTAATATTAGTAAATCCTCTCTAAAAAAAACATTTAAAACCAGTGCACCACGCTCATAGTTTATGTTTTGTATGTTCTCAATGTTTTTATATCTATTTTGTATAAATGTATCTGTTTATTTATTTTTTTATCTTTGTGCTTGTGTTATGCTATTTGTATATTTTGCTTACTAACAACTAACACCTGCACTAAATGATGTAGCCAGTGAGCACATAATATGTGTTGGCTAATCTCTGATTGTAAGTTAATGCTTGATATAAGCTTCTTACTCTCGAGAACTGATAGTGTAAAAAAAATAAAAAAAAAAAAGGTAAGGCTAGTGTGGGATGCCGCTGCAGCAGTAAACGGAGTTTCACTTAATTCAATGTTACTCTCTGGACCGGATATTGTGCCTTCACTACTTTCCGTTGTACTGCGTTTCAGAGAGCATAAGATAGCGATATGCGCAGACATTAAAGAAATGTTCCACCAAGTATGGGTACGAGACTCAGATCAAAATGCCCAACGTTTCCTGTGGAGAAATAAAGATACAATGAAGATTGAAGAATATGTGATGCAAGTGATGACCTTTGGTTCGACATGTTCTCCCTTTTGCGCCCCATTCGCAAAAAACACAAATGCCAGAACTTTTATTAGAGACTACCCCAGAGCTGTCAAGGCGATCATCGAAAACCATTATGTTGATGACTACCTGGATAGCGTTAGTTCAGAAGACGAGGCAATTAAGCTTGCAAAAAATGTTATCTTTATTCATAAGTAGGCAGGCTTCGAGATAAGAAATTTTTTGTCAAATTCTGAGAAAGTCCTTCTTAGTCTAGGGGAACGATCAGTAAACTTCGCCAAAAAAATAGCCAACTGGCATCCTGAAAAAATTCTTGGCATGTGGTGGTCTCCATTAAATGATTCATTCTCTTTCGCAATACGAGCTAATACGGTGAAAACCGACTTACTGGATGGAAATGGCATGCCAACAAAGAGAGAAGTCCTTAAGGTCTTGATGTCCGTCTTCGACCCCTTAGGCCTAATCGCACACTTCACTTTTTAGTGCTTTTGAAAATTCTTTTACAGGAAGTATGGGTTTCTGCAGTTGCGTGGGACAAACAGATTCTTCCGCCACACTTTGAAAAATGGTGCAAATGGAAAAAGTTTATTCCGGAAATAAAGAACATCACTATTGCGAGGCCATATACGAAGGACGTAACACCAGCTGAAAACCTTTCGGTACAAATGCACGTATTCGTAGATGCCAGTGAGGCAGCCTATGCAGCGGTGATATACTTTCGATTCGCTAACTCCGAAACGGTTGAAGTTGCCTTAATAGCTGCCAAAACCAAGGTAGCTCCGCTGAAAGTCGTCTCCATCCCAAGACTAGAGCTAGAAGCAGCAGTACTAGGAGCAAGACTGGGAAAAACAATACTAACAAGTCACACCATAGAAATAAAAGAAAGATATTTTTGGTCAGATTCAAAAACAGTTTTGAATTGGATTAATTCTGATCACAGAAGATATAAGCAATTCGTTGCATTCCGTGTAGGAGAGATTTTAGAAGAGACGGAAGCGCAAAATTGGAGATGGATTCCTAGTAAGACCAACGTTGCTGATGAAGCCACCAAATGGAGGTGTAACCAAGAGTTCAGCTCAGAAAGTCGATGGTACCAAGGACCAAGCTTCTTATATGACCCCGCTGAAAAGTGGCCAGGTGAGTTTACGAGTCTCGAATCAACAATTGAAGAAATAAGGCACGTGAACCTCCATCAAGTCGAGCCATTCGAAAAACTAATTGACCTTACACGATTCAGTAAATGGGAGCGAGTGCTTCGAACAATGACACAAGTCTTTCGTTACTTCAGAAAACTGTATAGTAAAATAAAAAATGAAAACACAACGCCATGTTTACTTTGGACAGACTTCTGTAAGGCTGAAAATTATTTGCTAAGGATTTGTCAAGAAAAATCGTTTTCCGAGGAAATAGCAGTGCTAAAGCCAAATGAGAAAAGCCCTGAGCGAACAATGGCGGAAGTCGAAAGGACCAGTCCAATTTACAAACTTTCACCATATTTGGACGAAAACACTGTAATGAGGGTTAAAGGGCGCATCGACGCAGCTTATGGAATTGCACTCAACACTAAACGACCTATAATCTTGTCGAATCAACATTACATCACTGAACTTATCATCAAATCTTACCATGAGCGATATTGCCATCAAAACGACGAAACCGTAATAAACGAACTACGTCGTGTTCTGCTACGGAAATTAAAACGAACAAAGTGTCAATTTTGTAAAAATTTACATTGTCAGCCACAACCACCTGTAATGGGTGATCTTCCATCCGCAAGACTGCAGCCGTTCACCAGGCCTTTTTCCTTTATTGGAATGGATTATTTTGGTCCACTAGTCGTCACGGTGGGGAGGCATTCGGAAAAACGATGGGGCGTTCTCATCACTTGCCTAACTGTACGTGCAGTCTATCTGGAGGTTGCGCACTCTCTTACTACAGACTCCTGTATAATGGCACTTTAACTATTTATTGCTCGAAGAGGATGGCCTTTAAAAATTCACAGTGACAACGGGACCAACTTTCGTGGGGCAAGTAATGAACTGAGAGAGGAAGTTCAGAACATTGATATGGATAAACTGGCAAATAATTTCGTGGGACCAAACTTAAAGTGGAACATTATCCCACCATCTTCACCCCATATGGGTGGCAGCTCGGAGAGATTAGTTAGATCCGTAAAGAAAACACTAAGCTTTATAACACCAACAAGAAACCCTTCTGACGAACTCTTGTTAACGATGCTGGCAGAGGTAGAGAGAATAATTAATGCAAGGCCTTTGACTTATATTCCCTTAGCTAGCAAAAACGAAGAAGCTTTGACACCCAACCACTTATTACTGGGCTCGTCAAACGGTGAGAAATCGTTCGGTGCATTAATCGATGATGGTACAGTGCTGAGAAGGAACTGGTTGATCAGCGGACAGTTCGCAAACCGATTTTGGCGAAGATGGGTGAGCGAGTATCTACCTGACCTCACGAGACGTACTAGATGGTTTTCCTCAACCAAACCGATTCTAGAAGGAGACATCGTTATCATTGCAGATCCGAACAATCCGAGGAACAGCTGGCCAAAGGGGACCGTTCTCAAAACCATTCCCAGAAAAGATGGTCAGATACGAAGCGCAATAGTAAAGACTTCTACGGAGATCATCAGCCATCTTTATTTTGTTTATACCCCATAGTTTATATACATATATAGACATTGCACATGCATTTCTGTCTTGATAGTGAGTTCTTTGGTGCAGGACAGGCATTTTGAAATAACCTTAATTAAGCAAAAAAGATAGTAAAATTAAAACACAAAAATTAAATTAAGAAAAGAAAAGAAGAAAAACTAAACGTAAGTTAAATAAATCATTTATGTATGAACTGAATTATTATATAATTAATTGTAAATTAAATCTACATAAATACCTATTCCTTAGGAAATAAAAGTTCCTTGAATACAGTACAGACATTGGACTTTAATTGTACATTTCAAGGGCTGCATTTTCGTTGGGAACAACATAAAATAAACAAAAAATAGCACCAACTTTACTAAACAATGTGACAAAAAACAAACTCACCTCTTTTTAGCTTCCTCCTCGAATTTCCTCGCTGCTGCTGTGGCTTGTTCAATCTTATCACTATCCTTCTTCTCCTTCTGCCAATTTTCTGCGCTTTGGCCAGTTCCTCGTAGAAACTTTATTGACCCCATCGCAAGGGATCATACATTTCTGGCGGATAGTTCGTTCCGAATTCATTGATGTCGCAGAACGAAATGAGTTTCTCATAAATGCTAGGATTTCGAAAGTCTTTCCGCTCTTGGATTATCCGATTCATGTCCATGTTACTTGTTTCCATCTTATCGTACAGATTTTGTATCTTATCAACCAACGGTTGATTGCCTTTAGGCTCCGGAGGCAATGAGAAACCATAGTGAGCGTATTTATCTCTTTGGATTACTTTTTTTGGAGATTTTCCAACGCTGAACTCTTCGGTATCAGTATCCATTTTTTTCACTCCATTGGTTGGAGTTGTTTTCTTATCATTAGTGTCTTTTGGCAAGTTAGCTTCAGCAACGTTTTCCTCTTCGTTTTTGATCTCGTCATCGTCTGAGACGATTGAGGGGTTGCAACTGGAGTTGGTGGTTTGGGAGGAGGAACCTGAAAGTTCGTAGCAATGGTATGAAAATAAAGCTGGAAAATAATTTTTATTATTATTTACTTACAACTTGAGATGAGGTTGAATTTAGTGAATCCGAACTCCCATCGTCCTGGTTGTCGTCCTCGTTCTCAGAATATTTTGTGGATCACACTTCTTGTCAAATGTAAAATTTCTTTTTTTTTTCTTTTTTTTTTCTCGCTTTTGACAGATCAACATTCTCAACTCATGTCTTGGAGATGAGTTGGATATTGTTACAGAATGTAACTTTATTGTGCATAAACGAACGACGCGGATGTTACACTTTGTCACAATTTCGGAATTTACGAACGTCAAAAGTAAAACATTGTTGACAATTGTTACACAAATCTATTAAACGAACGTACTACTGTGAGACTGCATTTTGTATCCCAACATTTTCGCCTATCGTTTCAACCAACCAACCAACTTTTACCTGTATGACTGAGCCGTACTGCTGCTGGATCCATCTTCTGCGATAAGATAAATATTGTTTTCATCGGCTTTTATAAAAACAAACTCTTCTCTCAATTTCAACCATCTGTCATCGTTTTGCCATCTATCATCTATCAATTACTAAAAACTGAATTGCCAACTACGCTATCCTATTGGTTTGAGTTTTTGCTAAGTTGAAACCTAGAAGTCCTCGTACATTAAGAATCAACTTATTTGGCAAGTTAACATCTTTATTTCTGCAAACTTTAATTTCATCATATTGGTCACTTAAAAAAAAAAAGTCTCGAATCATTATGTCTTCGTGCGCTCTTTGTGACAATGTTGCAGATTATCTCATAGATGTAATTATTTGTCATGGAAATTGTCGCAAATTATTTCATGTTGACTGCATTAGTGCTCCATTTAGCACCATCAAGCTTTTTAAAGATGGAAAATCATTTTATTATTTTTGTAATAATTGTGATCCCTTTGCATATACAAATATTGTCCGAGAAGTACGCCTCAAAACGTTACAGAAAAGAAAATTGTTGAAAAAAGTCATCTTACCAACTACAATCAAGTGAGTCTTTTATTGTACTGCGTATTCTATTTTCGTGCTAAGTTTTAACGACCATAACCTAACTACAACTGCATATGAATAAGCGCAAAGTAGGTGAGATATCTCCCGAAACCTTCAACAGTGGCAAAAAATTGCAATTTTATGTTAAAATGTCTGAATCCGAAGAAATTGTTGGAAATATGACCAAAGCAGAATTGGCCAAAATGATTGTGGGTCTTCTCGACACAACGGCAAAAAAGACAGACATTGATGCACTTGTCGTGGCAAACAAACAAATATTGGAACAAAACATCCACCTAACCAAAAAAGTCGCGATACTTGAGGAAAAATACGAGCTTTTGGAATGCCGATTGGATGAAATGGAAAAAAGAAACACGGAAAACAACCTAATGGTGAATGTTGATACACAAGAAGGAGGAAATGAGGAAGAATTAGTCAAAAGCGTATGTTCATCAATAATTCAGCCACTTTCATCCATAGATAACCTTGAAATTCGTGAACTACGTTCTGTAAATGAAAAGAAAAAAAATAAACTTTTGTGGTGATCGAAGACATTGATTTATATACTGATCGTTTCAAAACTTTAAATTGTCATTGGATCCCTGCAATCAAGTCGAGTTCAAGAGGAAGACCAAATGGATGATGTCTCTTCGGATACAAAAAGTCAATGAAAAATGTACTGTGCGAAATTATACAGGAAGAAGAAGTTACTTTTTTGAAGCTTATTATGAATTCAAAGAAATATATAATAATACCATCTTATATAAACTGCAACCATTGGGAGAGGGATTTTGGTGTCTTAAATGACTTCCTAGAAAGCTATAGTGCGGAAAATATAATGATTGTTGGTGACATAAATGCAAGGATAGGGAAGGAAGCTGGTAGAGAAAACATTTTTGCGGGTAAAGAGAGAAACTTATAGGGTACAACGATAAATTCAAACGGATATAAGTTATTAGAACAATGTGACTCCTTTTGCTTCTCCATAATTAATGGCACAAGTGAGTCAGATAAAAAAGGCGAATTAACCTTCTTGGGACAGCAAGGCTCGTCAGTTGTCGACTACTGCCTAGCAAAAGGTGAATGGAACTCAATAGTTCATGACTTCGAAGTTTTGAGCATGCCGTTCTCCGATCATATGCCACTTTCAATTGAAGTAATTCAATCTGCTTGCACTTTTGAGGAACTACGAAAGCTAAATCTTCCGCCAAAACTGCAATGGAAAGAAAACAAGATCACCGAATATCGGCAGAATGTAAACCGAGAGCTTCAAGTTGATGCAGATCTTACCATAGGAGACATTGAAAGGGTAATCAAATCTGCTTATCCGATATACAGACAAACGCCTTCTCCAAAGAACAGGAACACTGAAAAGTGGTTTGACGATGATTGTAAAGCGGCTAGGAACAGATCCTTTGGATGGCTAAGAGCTTTTCGTAGACAAAACAATCAGTGTTTCAAAAGGCTTTATATTGAAGCAAACAAAAAATATAAGCTTTTCTGTCAAAGGAAAAAGATTATGTTCTATGAATCTCAAGCTTTGCTGCTGACACATGTGAGGGATTCGAAAGAATTTTGGAACAGCGTAAAGATGCTAAATGGCAAATGTTTACAAATCAGCGACAAACTCTCTGCAGATGTATTAAAAGATTATTTTGAAAAAATGTTAAACTCTTCTAACACTACGCCGATGTTGCTGTATGCGAAACCGTTTTTTGAAGACGAATACTGTTTTAACTGAAGAAGAAGTACGTTTGTCAGTTAACAAGCTTAAAGACGGGAAAGCACCAGGAGCAGATAGAATCACGGTTGAATTTCTGAAATATGGAACAGTGGAGCTTATTAAAAAACTTGCCGAGGCCTTTAAAAGCATCTTAGATACTGGAATAATCCCTAATCAGTTCAACGAAGCTATAATACTCCCAATTCACAAAAAAGGTGAAATTTCTCTCCCGGATAACTACCGTGGTATATCATTTTTAAATACCTTCTATAAAGTTTTTGTTACAATCTTGAGTAACCGCCTAGTTGTTTGGATGAATCGTAACAAAATACTTAATGAATTCCAGGCGGGCTTTCGAAGTTGGTATTCCGCAAACGACAACATATTTGTTTTGAAAAACATTGCGGGTACCTTTTTGGAGCAAAAAAAGAAACTGTATGTGCTTTTTGTCGATTTCAAGGCCGCATTCGACACAATCGATAGAAAAACCATGTTTTACAAGATGTATAACAAAGGAATGTCAGCAAAATTTGGAAGGGTGTTAGAAAACCTTTATGACGGAAATAGAGCAGCGGTATGGAATGGCGAGGAGAGGTCGGACTGGTTTGAAACAACAATGGGAGTAAAACAGGGATGCCCCTTGAGTCCATATCTATTTTCGCTTTTCATCGACGACCTGGTTGACGAGCTACCGGGTGGAATAGAGTTTGCTGGACTTTTAATTAAAGCCCTTTTGTTTGCTGACGATGTTGTTCTGTTCGCGTACTCACCTGAATCGCTACAACTAATGATCAATCGTCTGGAAGTATACTGCAAATTGTGGAACTTAACGGTCAATCTAAGCAAGTCAAAGGCTATGGTTTTTAAAAATGGTTCTGGCAGATTGGCTAAAAATGAAAAATGGCATTTCAATCGCGAATCTATAGAAGTTGTGAAGGCATATAAGTAATTCGGTGTAGTTATAACAAGCAACTTACAAATGGAAACGCATTTCAAAGAAAAATTTATCCGAGCAAAAAGCGCTATAAGTGCTACATGGAAAAATTGTTTTGCAAACGAACTCGTTTCTCACAACGTAAAATACAAAGTGTTCACTGCAGTAGCCAAATCAATTATGTTGTATGCGGCTCAAACTTGGGGATACAAAAAATATGAATCGGTGGAAAATTTACTTAGATACTATGTTAAAAGATGTTTTCAACTACCAAAGAACACGCCTAATTACATGGTAAACATTGAAACCGGACTACCACCACTCTTTGTGAAATCCCTTAAGCTACATATTGACTATCTCTTGAGAGTTTTTAACATGCAGGAGGAAAGACTACCAAAAGTGATAGCCATGTATGTTTTACATAGGAAGAGTCTTTGGTTCGAGGAACTAAGAGAACTAGCTGAGTACTGCGGGCTAAATTTTACAGACATGTAATGAAAAGGACGTCAAAGATTCTCTTTACGATCTAATCGCTAAAACCGATGAGAAATACAGGCTCGAATGTATCTTTCAGGCGTCTTCTTCTGTGCACAGAGCCACTTATAGCGTGCTTCAACATAATCTTTGTGAAAGAAACTATTTTAGGATCGATTTTAATCAAAAATTAATCTCTGCTGTTTTCAAGATGAGGGGCAAGTTGGTAAGACTGAACTTCATGCCACGCCGAGAGGATCTGCCAATAATATGTGCGCTTTGCAACATGTCTGTTAGAGAAGACATTAAGCACTTCGGCGGCTTATGTCCGCTCTTGAAAGAAATTAGAAGAAGCTTTCTGGGCAGCGACGAAATAGATGATGAAGGCGTTTTAGCGCTCCTCAACTGCGAAGTCAATACAACCCAGCTCTACTACTTTTATAAGAAAGCAATGGCTTACAGGAGCCAAATACTGAATGAAGCTTTTAAAAAAAAGGATTAGTAAATTAACTGCAAACAGTCCCACACATAAACTTGTAATTAATTTTGTTTGTATACCACTTATATTATTTCTCTTCTTTTCATATCCAAATAAAATATATGAATTTAAAATTAAAAATTACTATTAAATTGTTAAAAAATGTCAATCGGGCAGACGGCAATGCCATGCTTTAAAGATTTTTGTATCTAAATACGTTAAAAATGTAATTTTGAAAATTGAAATAGATCTATTTTAATCTAAAAAATCTAATCTAATCTAATCTATACTTATGCAAAAATCAAAACCAGCATCGAAAGATTTAAATTGGAAAACTGTTTCTGTTGCTGAGAGATCTGCTACCTACCCGCAGTTTTCTCAACCGAACAACTATAACGTATCTCCCATTACATCGGGCCTGAAAATAGTGGAG
Organism: Platycheirus albimanus; assembly: GCA_916050605.2. Taxonomy (NCBI): domain Eukaryota; kingdom Metazoa; phylum Arthropoda; class Insecta; order Diptera; family Syrphidae; genus Platycheirus; species Platycheirus albimanus. The sequence continues at coordinate 122,324,416 of OU696696.1, forward strand.
GGTTATAGGACGATATTTATCTCTAAACTGGATCCATCAACTAATGCACTTGATATTAAAAATTATATCTCTACGAAGATTGAAAATATCTTAACAATTAAAGTTGAGAAAATGATCCACCGGAACTACTCAAAATATGCCTCATTCAAAATAAGAGTACCAGATTCTTCATTCACAATACTTAACTCTTCATCATTATGGCCAAATGGAATAGTAGTTCATGAATTTAAAAATAAACAACTCAACGCCAAAACAAACCCTTTTCAAGAGACCCAGATAACGCAAAAATACCAAAAAAGCAGCATTTTTTTTATTGATTTAATTCCAAAATTTTAATGGATTACGGACAAAGATCAATACGGTCTATAAAAGGTAAATAAACTCCCGCATGGAATTATTGCTCTTACTGAGACTTGGTTAAATAGTTCTTTTTTAAGTACTGAACTTTTTGATTCTACATATCAAGTCTTCAGACGTGACAGACACCACTCGAATAATTTGGATACAGTTGGCGGAGGAGTTCTAATTGCTGTCAAAAATAACATTATCTGCACATTGGTTGATGATTTCCTTTCTTCAGGCATTGAGATTATATCTATGTATAAAAATTAAATTAGAAACTGGATACCTATTTATTATCTGCATCTATATTCCACCTAGATGTAGTAACGAAGTTTATGAAAAATATGTACATTGAATGCATTGAAATCATAAATAATCAAATGGAACCAAATGACGAACTTCTGATCATCGGCGATTTTAATCTATCAAACTTAAATTGGACACAAACTACAGATTGCAACTGTTTATCTCCCGGAAATCTATCAACTTCAAACGAAATTTCAATCATCGACGGTTTAGCCTAATGTGGGCTAACTCAATTCAATGGTATCCGAAACAGTTTCAATACAATACTGGATCTAGTCTTTCTTTCGGAACCAGTAAACTCCGACATAGCTGTAACTCCGGCTGACTTATTATTATTAGACGAAGATAGACACCATCCTGCGTTAGATATATTGATAAATGTAAACATATGCAAGGCATCCACTAATTCTAATGAAAAACTTGAATTTAATTTAAAAAAAAGTAATTTTGATCTTCTTGATAATTTATTAAGCAATGTAAACTGGAATCAATTGTTTCTTCACTATACTGTAAATGAAATGTGTTTAAGGTTATATAGCCAACTTTTCGACTGCTTATATAAAACTACTCCCTTACGAAATAATATTACAAATCGAATAATATTCCATAGTTTGACCATCACATTAAAAATCTGAAAAATAGAAGAAACAAAGCTTGGCTAGTTTTTAGTAAATCCAGAGCTGATGAGGATTATAGCATTAACTCGGAACTAAAAAATATTTTTGTAGAATACTCGAATGCCTGTTTCAGTCCTGGTCCTGATGGTGTACCATCATGTGTTTTAAAAAAATGTGTATCCCAATTATCCTACCCTCTCTGTTTATTATTTAACGAATCTCTTAAATGCTCAATCTTTCCCGCATTGTGGAAAAGTGCTTTATTTAAACGTTTTTATAACTGACTGTGTGTTCACTGACTTTAGCAAAGCATTTGAGAAATTGTGAAAATAATTTATTTTTAAATACAGACAAATGTAAAACAATGAGTTTTACACGCAAAAAGAATATAATTACTTATGACCAGTGGCGGATCCAGGATTTTGATAAGGGGGGGGTCCAAAATTTTTTTAAGGGGGGGGGGGGGTAGACATTTTTTCCTTGAGATATATGATAATTACCACGTATATACAGGTCACCATAACGGCTGGACTACCGTGTTATAGAAAAGCCATTAGTGCTGTCCAGTCGTTATGGCAGTGCATATAGTTTGTTCGCAAATTCAAACTGCGCGCCAACCTAGTCGCGATGACAGCGCCGTGCGATTTTTCTTTAAGTTTTTCTGTTGATATTTGCGCCGTCTATGAGCGTGTTTGAGCGTATTTTAATTATTTCTTTGTTTCTTTCAACACGCATTGTGTAAACATGCCGAAGTTGACAAGTGGTTAGTATAATTTCAAGTGAGAAAAATCTCTTTTTAAGTCAGAGACAAAAGGAGATCGGAAACTGACTTACGTTTCACTCCCTAGATCCCGCAATTTTCATTTTCTTTCATTTTATTTTCTTCCTTGTACATGAAAAATACAAAAACAAAGAGATGAGGTGGGATTTTTATATTTTTACAGTTCTCTTTTGTTTGTTTTCGCAATTTCAAATTTAGCGTAGATTGCTAGATTGAATTTTTAAATTGGCAAACTCGTTTTTCTTAAACTCACCACGAAAATACTAGAAAACTTTGACCGCAGCTTGTAGACATTGTCAGTTAGACAGCTCGGTTTCCCATCTCCCTTTTAAACTAATCTGTGTTTCAAGTTCTCTTACTGAGAAAACACGCCTCACAATATGAAGAGGACATTGTGTTCCTATTTCACCCGCCTTGATTCAGAATCAGAACCAGAAACAAAGAAAAAGGAAAAACAGGTAAGAAAAATTGCAATAAAAAAATGATAAGTATATCGGAAAAGCTACTATTTTTGCACAATGTATTCATATAATTTATAATTTCAAAAAAAGTGAAGATTCTCATTAGTTTTTAGCTAACCATATTTTTTTGACACAGACTAAAAATGCAGAGAAGCTTAACCTCGAAGAAAATCCACCGGAGACTGGAGGACAATCGACTTCCGAAGATACGTCAGTTCAAAACAAACAAGGATTGCTTCCATTCAAAAACGACATCACTCTAGCCACGTCTAATGCTTCAAATACAAGAAACGCGAGTGAAATCCTGAACATTATCGACGACTCGTGGGTGCCACCAGCTAATTTTTCGTTCCCGACATCAACTGCCAAAAATTTATCTTTTCAAAGAAAATGACTTGAGGAATTTCACTGGTTGGCATATTCTGCGAAAGAAAATGGCGCATATTGTAAGTGCTGCATAGCTTTTGGCGTGAAAACCGATGGAATATGCGACGTACGTCTGGGGAAACTCATCAACAAGCCGTTCAACACTTGGAAGCACGCGAAAGAAACTTTTCGGAACCACGAAAAACTTGATTACCATAAAAAATCCATAGTTGCTTTTGAACATTAACGCGCTTGGCAAAACTAAATCTATTGATGAACAACTCGATAAGCAAAAAGAAAAAACTAAAGAAGAAAATTACGAACGACTGAAACCCATAGTTAGTGCAATAGTTTTGTGTGGACGTCAAGGAATTGCACTTCGTGGCCATAGAGACGATGGATGTTTGTATAATGAAGAGGAACCTGACGCGGATGATAAAACTGATGGAAAATATTCGAACGAAGGAAACTTTCGTGCAATTTTACGGTATCTAGCTGAAGGTGACGAAACACTCAAGAAAAACCTTTTGTCTGCTCCGAAAAATTCAACATATTTGAACAAAACCATTCAGAATGAAATTATCGCAACTTGTCATGAATTGATCAGAAAAAAATCGTTGATCGAATAAATCAATCGGAAGGATTCTCAGTTTCAGCCGATGAATCGACTGACATTTCAAGCATAGAGCAATTTCCCATTTGCACACGATACTTGGATTCACAAACAAATATTTGTGAGGATTTCCTCGGATTCGTTCCCGTCACTGACGTTTCTGGACAAGCTCTGGCAAATTCCATCAGGAATTATCTGACCGATATCGGCGTGGATTGCTCATTCATGTACGGCCAAGGATACGACGGAGCTCCGGCAATGAGTGGCGAATTTCATGGAGCACAGGTTTATTTGAGGTCTCATTTTCCTCTCGCAATTTATGTGCATTGCGCCGCACACAGCTTCAGTTTGACCATCAATGCAGCTTTGCGAAGTACATATCTGGTATCAAAAACGCGTTGGGAACTATCGGAACAATTCAAGCATTTTTTCACTGGCCCAAGAGACAAAGCATCTTGAAGAACGAAATTTAAAAAATGACAGAGAAAAGTGAGCGAAGAAAAAAAAAATTGAAGTCCATTTGTCCTACAAGATGCGCTCAGTCTCATGAAGCTGTATCAAGATACGTCGAACTTCAACCGGCTGTTATTGAAGCGTTGGAAGAAATAAAAACGTGGAAGGATCCAAAACTTCACGGGCAGCATCTCAACTTTTGACAGCGATTTTCACAATCGAGTTCCAAATTTCCTGTCATATTATGGAATCAATTAATTCCATCGTTTTGCCATTGAGTCGAGAATTGCAATTGAAAAATCAAGATCTGGGAGAGGCCACGAAATTGGCTGATGATGCTTTGAACGACTTCAAGGAAAAGCGTGAAAACGTGGATTCATGCTTCCACATTGTTTATCAAAAAGTTTCTGAAATTTGTTCGGAGTACGAGATTGAAATGAAAATGCCTCGTCGATGCAGTCGACAAAAAAATCGTTGCAACGTTAAGGCGAAAACAGTTGAAGAGTATTACAAAATCGCATTTTACATCCCATTTCTCGACACCTACATTTCTCATCTTCAGAGTCGGTTCGAAAAACACAAAACAGTTTTTCAAAGTTTTGGACAGCTATTCCTCAAACAAAAATTCGACGAGAAGAAATGTGCAAGCCTCTACCAATTTTACGAAGAAATACTGGACTGTTCCGAGAGTAATTTTATTTCAGAAGTCAAAATGTGGAGACAACGGATCTGCAATCAAAACATCGAAAATGCACTTGATGCATTAGCAGTGAGTATCTCCCAAATTCAGATCATTTTTGGCTAAAAAATAATGCCAGGTTTCTCATATATTGTACCAAAAAATCTGATTGATTATAATACTAATAGATTATCATTTATTTTCTATTTAATTTCAAAACTAATTTTTTCAATTTAAATGAATCAGAGAAAAATCACTAATAGACGACTTATTGACAATTAATTGAGTAAGAAATTTTTTTGGTGCAATTTGGAACAAAGTAAAATAAATAATATCCATTGAAAATCTAAATAGAAGGAATTTTTGCAGATCATAAATGACAGAACTTTCAAAAACGTCAACAAAATCCTACGAGTTTTGGCGGTGATACCCGTGACCACAGCAACTCCAGAACGATAATTTTCGACTTTGAGGAGAATGAAAGATTATCTGAGAAACACGATGGGTCAAGAGCGTCTCAATGGTCTTGCATCTTTGAACATTCATCATCGCATAACTTTGACTGAAGACGAAATTCTCAGAAAGTTTTTTGAAAAGCCTCGAAAATTGAAATTGAAAATTGAAAATTGAAAATTGAAAATTGAGTGACTAGAACCGTTTGTGGATCATATATTTTTTCTTGAGCGGTCATATTGGCTATCTTCGTAATTATCTTCTTCGTAATTATCTTCTATTGCATAAAATTTGTGTAAAACATTCAATAAATTACGAATTTTTATTAATAACTTTGTGTTTCAACTTCACCAACATGCCCAATAAAAGCATACAATTTGAAAGTATATGATCCCATGGGGGGGGTCCGGACCCGAAAACCCCCCCCGTGGATCCGCCACTGCTTATGACTATATGTTTGACACAAGTCCTTTAAATAGACAATCTAACTTTTCTGACTTGGGGATTTTCCTTGACTCTAAACTTACGTTCACTGACCACTATGATTTCATTATAAAAAAAAGGCCAATAAAATGTTAGGGTTCATTAAACGATTCTCCCGTGATTTCCAAGATCCCTACGTATTGAAACTTCTTTTTATATGCTTTGTGAGGCCTGTACTTGAATACGGTTGTGTTGTTTGGTCACCTTACTATTCAATACATATCGATAGACTCAGTAGGAAATAGGACGGTAAAACGCGGGAACTTTTTATTAGTACCTACTGGTGTTCTGGAGAGTACCTACTGGTTTTTTTTTGTAGATAAGGGGAAAGTGGTTTTGTGATTGGCTGTTGTGTGTGTGTGTGTGTTTGATAGTGTTTGTTGAAGAAGAAGAAGAAGATAAGAAAAAAATTCGTGATTGCTGGCGCGTGGCGCGTGTTGGCGGTGTTGATTGTTGTGGTCGGCGGTATGTTTGATGTGGTCGGGGCGGTATGGTTTGTTGTGGTTTATGTGGTTTGTTGTTGGTGTGTGGTGAGGTAAAGCTTATCGGTATTTGTGGTTTGGAGTAAAATATGAGTAACGAGTAAAAAAAATTCTGAAAAAAGAAAAAAAGTTAAAAAAAAAACAAAAGAGCCCCTTTTCTCCTGTCGCCAACTCTGAGTGAAAAAAAAAACAAAACAAGAACCCAATCATATGACAACGAAGAAATACAAAAAAAAAATCGAATACAAAAGAAATATAAGAAAATTTTCAATAACTTGAAACAGCCAGAGAGTTTTAATAACCTTACTTTTTCTCTGAGTTTACCAAACAATGAAACAGTAGAAGTAGGTTTATCGTTTCGTTTGTTAACCTACTCGAATGGAAAAACTTTAAACACTACCAAAGTAGTAGAAACGAGCACATCTTCAGTTCAAAATGATGTTTACACTCCTATGGCCACCTCGACAGAAAAAAATTTAAAAAATAAATTCATAACTGTTGAAGAAGCAATCGAAAATTTTAGGCAAGATTTAATTAAAAAAGAAATTGAAATCTCAGGAATAATTCAAAGTAAAGATATTTTTTATAGACATTTTAAAATGGAATTTGATGATGAGAAGGCTTTGACAATTAGATGTGCATATGATAGTAATTATAATATGCGTACCCTTAGCATAAAATGCTATGAGTACCATGAATATAAAACAGAAAGAGTACTAAGTAATGGAGATGTTGAACTGTTTATGAAAGAGAATCTTGAATACAAATCTGATGTGGACTTGCTGGACTTTAGAACATTGAAGCAGACTTATCATATGAATATTTCTTAAATAAAACATGTACATTTTTTTTAAATGATATTAAAATATTTTTTTATTTTTCAAAATAACATTTGTTTTTTATTTTGTATGTTGAGTAAGTTGACGAGAAGATATCCAAGAGTTGTGTTCAGAGGGAAAACCAAGCCATTTAACAAATATTCTGTTTTTTCTCTTTTGAAGTACTTTTTCAATGAGATAAGTGTCAGGAAACTTAGTTTTTTGTAGTTCAAGCTCATAGAAACCACCCTTGACAGGGTGACCTTCGAAATCTTGTAAGAGATACGTAACAGGGTGTGTATGTTGTACTTTTGATATTTTAAAAATTTCCGTTGTCCAATTTGGTGTATATCCTTTTTCAAATACATGTTTATATTTACTTATTCTGACGAAATCTCCAATTTTGAATTTAGGAACAATATGAACTTTGATATGATTATATACTGTGGAGAGTAATTGTTTTTCATTTGTGTTATTGACTTCAGAGGGTTTCATTTTTATTGTACGATGTATTGAATTATTGTACGTTTTAGTTAATGGTGTAATCATATCAATCCAACGATATGATCCATTTGCACTAAATTCCTTCCACATGATTGTTTTTAAGGTACGATTAAATCGTTCAACAATCGAGGCTTTGAGAACACTAAATGTAGCGTAATGATTGATATGATATTGTTTCATAAGATTTTGAAAATTAGTATTAAAAAATTCTTTTCCATCATCTGTTTGTAGATTTTTCGGAATACGTCCGTCTCTTAGTATATTTTTCATAGCTTCAGTAACAAAAGTAGCTGTTTTATTTTTAATAGGAGCCGTCCAGGCAAATTTAGAAAATGAATCGATTACCGTAAGAAGATACCGATAGTTTTCATTCTCAGGTGAATAGACCCCATTTCAACCAGATCGGCTTGCCATAAATCATCTAATCCCTTGATAACGACACGTCTTTTCTTGAAATTTCTTCTAGCAGGCTTGTGAAGTTCATTGACAACGTCCCTTTTACTCATCTTTTTAATGAATGAATAAAAAACACAAGTATTTTACCTTTTATTTTTTTTTTTTTTTTAAATTTATTTTATAAAAATATTTTATATTAATCTCTTATATAAAAACATCAATTTTTTTATTCTTATCAAATTATTCTCGATCAAAACGCATGCACATGTATCGGGGCCTTCCTGACACAAATTTGAAGATCATGGGCAATTGTTGAATTGACATCCATGAATAGATTTGCTGGAAGATATATTATCAAAATTTCTCAGGAAATTTATACATCTCATAATCTCCTCTTGATGTTCTTCCAGTATAATATGTTTATAATTTTCATAGAACTTTAAAAGATCGTCTAAAATCAAAGTAGAATTTATGTTAGACATTGCGAACAAAATAAAATGACCATACACTACAACGATGGAGATCAAACTGAATTCTTTAAGGTATTGAGGTATTGAGCGAATTGTTGACAAATGAATTGATTTTCTTGTCATTGATTTTTTTGACTTCAATTTGAATGTATTTTCTTATTCGTTCTTCTTCTTTTTCTTCTTTTCTTTTATTATTGATATGCTCAAAAAAATCTTTTTTGATTTTCTCAATTTTAAATTCAAAGTCTGTTCTAAGTTGATTATATGCTCCATCAACATAATTCTTTGAAGCTACATCATTTATATCTTTTGGATCCTGAATATTTTGAATTCGTTTCCAGTTTAAATTAAAATCACCATTTTTGGTTTTGACAAATCCATCACCAGGGGGGCCTGGTAACCCTTTTTCTCCTTTTTCTCCTTTTAATCCAATAGGTCCTCGTTCTCCCTTCTCCCCTTTCTCTCCTCGTGGCCCTATTCTAACTCTGTAGTGAGTTCTATTTGAAAAACGTCCAAACTTATCCACACTCATTTTTCGTTTTTATTGAACAATGTTGGCTTCTTTTAATTCTTCGATAATTGAAACAATCTCGTTAAAGTGATTGTTATGACCGGCTTGATGTGAAGCAATAAGAAGTCTTAGTCGATCTACGAGTTCATTAGGATTATCCCAAAAGATATAGGGCCGTATTCATAGATGATGTTTAAGTTGTTGCTAAGCTAAACTGGAGTTTATCTGATGAAGTTTCCATAAGCTAAACTCCAGTTTAGCTAGCAACAACTTAAACATCATCTATGAATACGGCCCATAGTCTTTTTCTTTATTTGATAATTTCATCAATCCACTTCCTGTTGAGGGTTTAGTTACATAAGCATAAGCATCATTATCATCATCATCACTAGCATGTATTAGTTTACTTATAATTTCTTTGTATTTATAACCTCTATGACCTAGTATTTGATTTCTAGAATCATGAGACCGTCTATAAGCGTTGGTATCAAGCATTATAGCTTTGTACGCTTTCAAATCTTCATTATTGTATAGGGTTTGACTCGGTTTTTTCTTGAATATTAGTTCAAATAAACCCTTTGTTCCATTATAGGTTTTATTATTTATTTGTATGTTTTTTTTCATGAATGTTGAACTCCTTATCACCGATTTGTAACTTTCCATAGTTCAAATGTACACCATACACATCATCAAGGGAATTCGAATTTGATAAAAATAAATCTAAATATTTCTGAGGGGTTTCTCTAAAATTTTGTTGCTTTAATTGTTCTGAAAAATCGCGAACAAGACTTCGTCGTCGTTTCCGGTCACTTCTACTAGTTCTATTTTTAGATAATGTTTTGGAGGTTTTAGGGGTTATTTCACTCATGACTGAAGCAGCGGAGTTAATATAGGGCGTCTGAAATTCATCATCATCATTTTCATGTTTATTTTTGAGTTTGTTTTTGTTGATTCGTGGAGGTGACTCAAAATGCTGTTCTTTTTCTTTGTTTAAATGTTTGTTATTATTATTGTTATTTGTCTGCTCTACTAGATCTTTTAGAGGTTTAGTAATCGGTTTGAAAGTTTCTTCTAATTGAAATTCGAATGCTTCTTTGCCATTTCTCAGAGCTTTATATCTTTTTCGTAGAGCATCAGTAGTCTTAACTAGTTCTTTTGTTTAGTCTTCATTTAATTGTATCATGATGTTATTTTATTCTTTTTGTTTGCAACAGGATGTAAATAAGCTTCGAAGACTTTGAAAAAGTCTGTGAAAAGTTTTAAAATTAAGTTTGATTCTCAGAGTATGGTTTTGGTACGATGAACAGCTACCTGTAACCTGTGATGATCTGCTTTTAACTGATACAGACTGAACTTTGTACACCTTTGAACTGGTCTGAGAGAACATAACAGTATGACTGCGGCACACACCTGTAGAAATAAGTGTTTTATAGTTTTAGGAAATAATCAAACCCCTTTCTATAGCGGCCATTATTACAAGGACTATCCTTGTCAATAACCAAAAATCCATATGAGGTGTTCCAACATTCAACACATACCTTTTGAAATATTTGAAACGTCATATCAGAATTGATATGATCATTGTAAATGTGCTTAAGGTTCATATCACCCTGTTTAAAGACAATCAAAAAATTTGCATTGTCTCGTATTAAATGTTTGGGTATTCTTGTGTATGTCTGACACAGGTAAAAGCTATCGATATGATGATGACGACCCATACTAAAATAGTTTCGAATAGCGTCTTGCTTTTCACAGGCGATATCATCGAATATAAACACAGAATATGGTTTGGCTTCTTCAGGTGGTATGACGTCACAATTATTTGAAAATGTAAAGAACCCCATATTTTTTATGGGTTTTATGGCTTGTCGCAAAAATTCATACTTTGGCTGATGCAGCGACTTTGAGTAAATGTAAATATTTTCAAATTTTAAACCATTTGGTTGTTGTATTAAGCTCATCATAACATTAGTTTTGCCACAATTTGAGGGGCCTGTTATTAAACCCCTTATACTATTTGGAAATAGTTCACCATGGTTTTTCTTTTTTTCTTCAGTATTTTGAACCAGGTCCACATTTTTGATTGGTAAAAGATGTCGTTGTTTAACGAATCGCATGTTGATAAAAACTAAATACATTCCTATATATGTGTACGTGTAGGTTATATTTAAAAAACATCATAACGATGTTAACCGTTCAATGGAGACATTTATAGTGAGTATATAAAATGATTGATTTTTGCAAAAATTCCTTCAGTCAATCAAATGTAATCAAGGGTGATGGTTTACTAAACACAGTAATCAATAAATTACCTTTTGAATTACATCTGCCTGGATATCAATACTGTGGACCTGGAACAAAACTCCAGGAACGATTAGCCAAAGGAGATCCCGGAATTAATTTACTGGATCAAGCGTGCAAACAGCACGATATATCTTATTCAAATTTTAAAAATACTTCTGATCGACATATAGCAGATAAGATTTTATCTGAGAAAGCCTGGAAATGAGTCATATCGAAGGATGCTAGTTTAGCTGAGCGAACAAACGCATTAATGGTTACTAATCTTATGAAAGCTAAACTAAAATTAGGTATGGGGTGTTCAAAAAGTGAAAAGAAAATCAAAACTAAAAGACCCAACACCTTTGGTAGAACAATTAAAAATGTTGGAAAAATTCTTCAAAGAAAAAAACCTTATAACCTCGAAAAAGCTATAAAAGTTGCTTTGTCATCTACAAAGAAAGCATTCAAGAATAACAACAACAACAACAACAATAGCATAAAGACACCCAGAGTTATTTCGGTGCCCAAAATTGGAGGAGTAATTCCGTTTCTGGTTCCTCTTTTTGCTGGACTATCAGCACTTGGAGCTTTATCTGGAGGAGCCGCAGGAATAGCCAAGGCTGTCAATGATATTAGTATTGCCAAACAAAGTCTGGAGGAGAAAAAACGTCATAATCAAAAAATGGAATCGATTCCAATCGGCAATGGATTACATCTAAAACCATATAGAAAAGGACTTGGTCTATATTTACATTCTCAGACAAAAAACTTTTAAGAACGCTGCCCAAACGTGCACTGAATGAAATGGATTTGAGAAACTTTGCAAAGGATTTAAGACCACATTTTCGAGGAGTATTTATGAGAGATAATTTACCTAAAGGTAAACCCTTGAGAAAAGAATGTGGAATAATCAATCTTGATTCCTCAAATGGCCCAGGAACACACTGGGTAGCGTATTATAAAAAAGGCAACAAAATTGAATATTTTGATAGTTTTGGAAATCTTCAACCTCCAATTGAATTAATTAATTATCTAGGTGATAACATTAATTATAATTATCACAAATATCAGGATTACGATTCGGTGAATTGTGGTCATTTATGTTTAAGATTCTTATATGATTGTTATTTTGAATAAATAAAAGTCCTTATACAAGAACACTTTCATTATCTTTTGTATCGTCATGACGTTGACACTTAAACTTAGTGGGAATTCTTCTCAGCTAACATCAAAGTATATTTTCCTCCTTTAAATCTAGATCGTGATTATGTTTGTGGATTGATTGATTTCCAAACATACAATTCTATACCCAATATTGATGAGCGAAACAATTTGTTTCATATAGGGGGACACGAAATTGAGATTCCGGTGGGGTCATACGAAATCGATGACATTGCATCATATATTTCTGAGAAATTGTTAATGCTTAATTCCACTGCTATTGTGAAAATAGAAGCTAATAATAATACATTGAAAAGTAAAGTTTGGAGTGATCAGATCATAGATTTCGAAAGAGACCGAACTGTTGGAAAATTACTGGGGTTCAGTAAACGCAAACTAAAAGCTAATAAATCACACTTTTCAGATTTACCTGTTAATATAAACAAGGTAAATGTAATTCGAATTGAGTGTAATATTATTACTGGTTCGTATTTAAATAACAAGCCTGTACATACAATACACGAATTTTCACCAGAAGCAGGTCCGGGGTATAAAATCATAGAAGTTCCAAGAAATGTAATCTATTTACCAGTGAATGTCAAACGAGTAGCTTCGATAACGTTAAAGCTAGTGGACCAAGACGGAGATTTGATAAATTTAAGAGGAGAAACAATAACTGTACGTTTGCATTTAACCCCAGCACTTTCATAATGCTGATATATAATAGTAATATATTTAACAGCAAAGGTGAACATACAATTAGTTCTACTGGAACAACTAAGCCGATAAGATCAAAGCTCTCCAACGAAAATAGAAACTTTCTATTGTCTTAAGGTTTTACCTTAAAACAAAAACCATGAGTGAAATATTAAATATCACACAAGATGCTGTCTATGATAATAGCATAACCAAATTTGAATATCATAGTTACTCACCGTTTCTTAATTCCTTTAATACAAGTGATGAAATACGTATCCCCATACAACATCAGGACCTGTGCGTTTTACCCTGTGAAAGTTTCATATACATTGAAGGGGGAATAACACTGGGAGATAAAAAACCATCTACCAAAACAAAACTATGTAATAACGGGATGGCATTTCTTTTCGAAGAAATCCATTATGAACTTAACGGAGTGGATATTGAGTTCAATAAAAATGTTGGTATAACAACATCATTAAAAAATTATATATCATTGAATGAGAATGAAAGTAGAAGTTAAGAAAACGCATCCTGGACTGGGAAAGACGCCATATCTACTACATCGGGAACTTTTAACTTTTGTATTCCGTTAAAAAATCTATTAGGATTTGCTGAAGATTATAAAAAAGTCATTATAAATGCCAAAATTGAATTGATTCTAAATCGTGCACGATCTAATGAAAATGCTCTTTTCTGTGATGAAAATGAAGAATTGACATTTTCAATTTTTAAAATAAATTGGAGAGTTCCACACATTACTCTGGATGATTCGGAAAAGCTTACACTACTTAAAGAAATACAATCAAAACCAGTTCAAATTCATTTCCGAAACTGGGAATTGTATGAATATCCTACTCTACCAACTGGAACTGATCATATTTGGACCGTGAAAACTTCAAGTCAACTCGAGAAGCCTAGATATATTATTATAGGCTTACAAACAGATCGAAAAAATAAACGAAATTGTGATGCTAGCAAATTTGATCATTGTGAATTAAGCAATATCAAGGTTCACTTGAATTCCGAGACATACCCTCGTGAAGATCTAAATCTTAAATTTAAACAAGATCGATATGCTAATCTCTATGATATGTACAGCAAATTTCAACAATCATATTATAAGAAATATTCACAGCCCCTCTTATCACGCCTTGAATTTAAGGATTCAGCACCAATCATTGTTATTGATTGTTCTCATCAAAACGAATCAATCAAAACCGGTCCTGTAGATGTAAAAATTGAACTCAAGGCAACAACTGCAATCCCAAGTTCAACAACTGTATATTGCTTAATACTTCATGATCGTATAATTGAATACAGTCCAATAACTGGAGAAGTTCGCAAACACACCTAAAATCAAAATGTCAATCTATTTAAATATCACCTCACAAGTACATAAATACCCAGTTGATATATTGATTTGGTTGTCATCAGTCATCACATCACCACTAAAAATGAACTATATTGTAGACTTTCAAGGATTTAGAGGAATAAATAATAAGTTTATTTTAAAAGAAATAGCTGTGCTTGGTGAAGGATATCATCATCATTTTATTGTTACCTCACCGTTTATGTCCAATGAACTTCCAACCTCACTTAGAAGACAAGTTCAATGGTTATATCAAAATCATCACGGTTTAACCTGGGATGACGGGTTCACAAATTTTCATCATGTGAAGACATTTCTTCGAGAAAAAATTCAAAATGCTGTTGTCTACGTTAAGGGTATAGAAAAAACACAATGGTTTAAAGAACTACTAAATAATGAAAACGTAGAAGTCATTAATATTGAAGATAAATACAGCTGTCCCAATTTAAAAGAATTAAAAAGAATGTACACTGATATTGCGTTAAAATGTGAACACAATGGAAATGCTGTGCGCTTCAAAATGTATATTTCAGCAATCTCAGCAAAATAAAACAAAATTACATACTTTTACAAAATGCTCTGTTTTTTTTTTATTTAATGAGAAGAATGAGAACAATGTCTTTTAAACCCGTACGGTAAGGAACTGTGATCTTCTAGAAAACGGCGTTTTTCTGCTTTAGGCTTATACGATTTAACTTCTGGTATAGTAACTACTTGATGTTCTTTTGTTCGACGAATATTATTAGATCTTATGATTATTCTTTCATCGTAATCGTCACATTCCGAAGATTTTAATATAGCTTCTTTGATAGAATTGAAATTTATATATTGTGATGCTTTGTAATTGAGAAAAATGCCTTTAACTTTACACACAATATGTTCAGCATTGTCCTTTGTGCTAAAAACTTTATAGGCATAGTTTTTAGGACCACCACTAGTAAATTCTATTATATAGCTACCTAGACCGTAGCTTTCAAGTTCGTCTGTCATATCACCAATAAGTTCTCCAGTATGGGGTTCAAATTCTCCTTGACGACTAACATAGATAACCGAATCGGTATCATAGTAGAGAACTCTTTCTTCTAATTTTTCTAGGTAATCATAAAGCTTTAGACGAGCCAGGGTTGTGGTATATGCGACAATACAAACATTAACTGTTGATAGGCAGTCAGCTGCTTCTTCTTTCATTTCATAATTAATCACAATGTTTTCCTCATTAATTGGAAGTATATATTGGAAGAATTCAAAATCAGTTTAGCTAATGATCTTTTTCCTGCATTGTTACAAATTTCTGTTTCATTCAATTCTATTTTTTCTTTATTTAGGAAATCAGCAATATATTTCTCTTTTTCCTGTGGAGATGAACATGTGCTTGGCCATCCTGATGCTTCTTGTTTTATTTTTAAGAATTTATTCATCATTGAAGTGAAAAGCCCTTCAGAATTTGTATCTGGATTATATTGCGTTACATCATATTCCCATATTTCAAAAACATAAAGTAATTTGTAACCTTTTTCAATTGCTTTAAGAACTTCATCAATTACCCAAGTCCCGAGAAGGGTTCTCTCTTCATCAGAATGATTGCAAAATTCGTCTTGATTTTTGTCATTGCTACAACTTCTACATAGAGAAAACATAAGTTTATTATTTTGTTTCACAGGCAAGACAGGGTGAAGAAGATGTTCTGGTGGTAGAATTTTGCATTTGACAAGACCATTTATACCATTCAAATTCATGGTGGGGGTGATGTGAACTTTTGGATGTCCGATTGGAAACTTTCCATTTTTACATAAACACGGGTAAAGTGAACATACATCGATGTATTAAATTTGTTCTCCTTCTTTGCATTTATAATAATTAAAGGTATTTCCAATTCGTCCACCAAAGAAAGCATCTCGCGGGTCTAATGGAGAATGTTGAATCAGTGAATGTATATTTAGATATCTTAAATCTGTCTTATTTAAAGTCTGCAGATGTCTTTGAAACTCACAAGACCACATTTCAATAACTTCGTAATTGAATTTTCTTAAACGTTCAGTTTTTGATTGTGTTCTCTCATATCGTTGATTTAGAGTGTCGTTTGAGTCCTCGTATAATGGTTCATCACTTTTGTGTTTCAAACAAAGAGGATGACCATGATAGTAACATCCATGATACTCAAAAATAAGTCTTTTTTCTTCACAAAAACCATCCACCTTCACTCCATTAACAGTTGCTTCTTTTCCTTTGTACGCATGTTTTATCTCGATTCTTCGTTGCTTTTCCTCCCAAGTCAACCACTTTATTGCTTCTTCTGATTGATTATCTACACATCTGTATCCATTTTTTGGTATCAATCCTATAGTGTTTGGTAGAAGAAAATTGCGCCTGAATACAAGGTTAGATGCAGATGCGATGGTAACTGCTTCCGAAAATGGTTCAACATTACTCTGATCGAGAAACAATTTTCTGAATTTCAGACAAGCTTCAGTCAAAATTTTCACATCACTAATGCAATATTCTTCAAGTTCACGTTGCATATCAAAATGATCGTTTTGATGTTCCGCATACCATTTTAAGAAGTCATCACGATCTTCAACTTTCATTGTATCAGGGCTATAATATTCGATAGCCGGTAATTTTCCAATATATTCTGCATTTTTTTGGTATTGAAGAAATGGGGGAAATAGCCTTTTTTTAAAGCAGGCGATAATTCGAATGCTTTAGGAAGTTTCGACAGAGCCAAGGGAAAGTAGTTCAAGGAGTCTAGGAAATGGACATTTCCTATTTGCAACAATGTGATTTTTGTTCCACACATAATCAATTCAGGACAAAGACTTGTTTTTTCCAATATGTAGCTCAAAATGAATTGATGGTCGTAAGCTTGTCCATTGTGAGCTAACACAATAACTTTTTCAAACTTTTTTCGGACATCCAATACGTGTTTGAAAAATTTAGGTACAACATCTCCTTCTTGTTCCTCCCTGATTACATTCAGTGACATTTTACATTTTTGACAGAAATACAAATTTGGAAGATGTAAACATTGATCGCATTTTTGTTGATATACACACAAATTTGGTTCGTGCATTTTAACAGGTGAGATTGTTGTTGCTCGGCTATCTTCAAATATTTTTTCTCCAATCACTTTTTATTGCCGACTCTCTAGATCATAAAATATGTATAAACATTCACCGCATTTTGGTGTTCTCTTATCAGGAAGAATGAAGCACAGATGATTCTCAGGTACATGCTTTTTACACATTTTGCAAAAGTACTCGCCACAAATATGGTTTCGATCTGCGCCAACTGTTTTCAAACATAAAACACATCTTTTCGTCTTTTCACAAATCGTATTTTTTCCTGATGATCCGCTTGCTTTGTGATTGTCAAAACAGTGTTTTCCTCTAAAGGCACGATTACAATCATTACACAAAATTTCTGTTGCACTTTTGGGGCAGGATGGAGTTTGCTGACATTGAGGGCAGTATCGTCCACATCTATGATTACTTTTTGTGTTATATGGAATGTGACATATTTCACAATAATATGCACAACAAAATGCAGCAGTTAATGACGTTATAACGTTGTAATGATTGTTACAATACAACAAATTTATTTTTTTCTTTATATCGTCATTGTTGTCGACTCCATCAGAAATTCCTTCAAAAATCACTTTTCTTCCTTTTGTTCCATGTTCATAGGCAGTTATCTTATAGTCTTTTAAATAACTTTGGAACGCTCTTAATTCAGAGATTCCACAACCTTCGGATTTTATGATGATTGAACCTTGCCAACATCTTTGCATACTTTTCGGAAATCAGTTTCCTTGTCAACGTATGCTTTGGCCA
Source organism: Platycheirus albimanus (assembly GCA_916050605.2). Classification (NCBI taxonomy): domain Eukaryota; kingdom Metazoa; phylum Arthropoda; class Insecta; order Diptera; family Syrphidae; genus Platycheirus; species Platycheirus albimanus. The sequence continues at coordinate 122,342,496 of OU696696.1, forward strand.
CAATCAAGGCTCGAGGTAGGCATAAATTATCCCTGTTTTCTATTGCAATAATACCTTTACGTTTAGTACATTCTTCTTCGAATGAATTGAACATATGAGAAGGGATTCTATGTTTTCCTTTTCCTGTAGGTAGCTTAACAGACGTTATTGTCATGCAAAAATCATATGTGCTTAGGCCTTCAGAATTGCTTTGGAAAATTTTGCTTATCATTTCCCATGCATCACTGAATTTTAAATCAGAACAGTTTCGGAAATTTATCCATCCATTTCCTCGATTGACATTAAAACTCTTACCAGAAAAAGTAATCCCTACTTTATCTGTAGAGTTAAGTCCGTAGAGAGAGTACTTTAACATGTCGTGTATGCCTTCCTTGATCCATGACGTTGGTTCTTCGTTCTCAGGTATATGCTTTATTTTGAAATCAACTTTACGAGCTTTTAGATCGTACCGTTTAACTTTAGTCTCCATATCGCTCGCAATATGAATTCTCTGAAAATGTTACAAGTGAAAACGAAACAAGTGAAAAATCAAATCTATTCATTCCACATTCTAAAAAAAAGCAAAAGCAAAAGAAAAAACAAAAAAAGAGCCCCATTAATTTTACAGCGATGAAATAAAAACAATACACATCAATTTCAAGTGCTTTTTTTTATTTATTTATTCATCATTTTGTATATAAAACAAAATCGTGGTCGTTCTATTAAAACTCCCTAAGTCCATTATTTGTGTTTTGAGATATTTGCATTTAAAGCTAGTAATCAATATAAAAAATCGAAGAATTTTTTGGATTTCGGGAGTTTTAATACTATAGTTTGATAATAGAGGAACGTAGAGCTTACGGAGTTTTGATAGAACATAGATCTTGTCATTTGAATAAACTTGGCGTATTTATCTCATTTTTACTAAAAATGGACTTAGGGAGTTTTAATAGAACGACGACGAAATGTTTTTGCGAAAATAGTACATATATCATTAAATATTTTTAGTAGATTCTGTGTAAAACAATTGTTTTTGAGAAAATGGTATATCTCCATATAAACTAGGTTGATAATTTACCTCAGGTGAATGATACTGCTGCTGCTGTTGTTGTTGTTGTTTTTCTTCTTCTCCTTCTTCTTCTTTTTGTTTTTCGTGAAAGTCCAACTTAAACGATTGATCGTAAGGTTCGACAACTTCCAACGCACAATTTGCCAGATCCTTGATGTCCCCGTCATCTAATTGACTATTACACCGTTTCGGTAGAAACACTACACAGTCCTTTAGCTCGACACGGATTTGTTCGCCAAACTTTGTATTGCACCTATGTGCCTTCACGATGTTGTATTTCCGGCGAAGTGTGAGTTTTTTAAGACTGTTCAGAGGTTTCCAACTCTCTGGAACAATCTCCACAGCCGATTTAATTTTATTTAATAAAGACGACATTTTTAAAAATATGTTTGAAATATCTTTTTGAGGAAAATTTGAATATAAACTTCAGGTTGTAAACTGAACTGTATTTTTCAACTAAAAACACCCAGCTTATATACTCTTGAATCAGAGACAGAGTTCGAAAAAAGTTAATAATAGATTCATTATCATAAACAAAACTCTCTATTTAATCAGAACACATTATCATAAAATACAATCATTTTCCCCCTAACTATTCAAAAACGCCTACACGCCTTACCCCCACCCCATGTTTTTCTTACAATTATTTTTTTATCTTAAACATTCCTTTTTAATGCGTCATCAATTCCAAGAAATGTTTTTCTTTTTTTTTTTTTGGGGTCCTTAAAATTTTACTATCTAATCAAAACACCTTATCCTCATGCTGTTCTTAAAATTATTTCTTATCTTAAACATTACTTTTTAATGAGTCACGGATTTCAAGAAACATTTTTCTTTTTTTCTGAGACCCATAAAAATTTTACTATCTAATAAAACACCTTTGTCAAAATTTTTCTTTTTTGAGACCCATACAAACTTTACTATCTAATAAAACACCTTTTATCAAAATTTTTCTTTTTTGAGACCCATAAAAATTTTACTATCTAATAAAACACCTTTGTCAAATTTTTTTTTTTTTTTTTTTGAGACCCATAAAAATTTTACTATCTAATAAAACACCTTTGTCAAAATTTTTCTTTTTTGAGAGCCAAAAAAATTTTACTACCTAATAAAACCTTTGTCAAATTTTTTCTTTTTTGAGACCCATAAAAATTTTACTATCTAATAAAACACCTTTGTCAAAATTTTTCTTTTTTTTGAGACCCATAAAAATTTTACTATCTAATAAAACACCTTTGTCAAAATTTTTCTTTTTTTTTTTGAGACCCATAAAAATTTTACTATCTAATAAAACACCTTTGTCAAAATTTTTCTTTTTTGAGACCCATAAAAATTTTACTATCTAATAAAACACCTTTGTCAAAATTTTTCTTTTTTGAGACCCATAAAAATTGAACTATCTAATAAAACACCTTTGTCCTAATGGGTTTTTTTTTTGACCATTCATGCGAAAGGAATTTCTCCTTTCTATCAAATATCAGAGAATTATCAACTCCAAACAAATTTCCTTAAAATTTTACTATCTAATCAAAACACCTTTGTCTTATTCATGTTTTTCTTAAAATTATTTCTTATCTTAAACATTCCTTTTTAGTGCGTCACGGATTTCAAGAAAAAATTTTCTTTTTGAGACCCTTAAAATTTTTCTATCTAATAAAACACCTTGTCCTAATGGGTTTTTTTTTTTTTTTTTGACCATTCATGCGAAAGGAATTTCTACTTTCTATCAAATATCAGAGAATTATCAATTCCAAACACATTTCCATTTTTTATCTTTGTACCTGATGTGGGCGTTCTATACACGACTATTTTTTTTCCTGTTTTTCTTGTTGATATTTTTAACTTATGAAAATATCATAGTATTCAAAATATTTTTTTTTTTGTATAAATACTATACCCCTGTTATTCTAAATTATCAAAACTACCAGGACTCACAAACAACAACATACCTACTCAAACATCAATTTATTATTCATCATCATAATGGAAAATAATACTTTCAGCATTCTTAACGATCTAGAAATCTTCCTAGAAGAATACAACACTGCTTGCTGGGACTTCCAGCTTCTGCAAGGAGCTCTCCTGGAGGAGATTACCCAGATGAAAAAGACGGGGGTGACCCCCGCAAAAATGCAGACAGCGGCATCTATACTCTATACATATAATAAAATTGTAACGGGTCGATGTCTGTACATTGAAGATATAGATGCAAAACTAATATGGGGAGTCTCTATTAGACCCACAGAAGCCAAAACAACCGTTTTTAGAATTTTTGTCTGTCTGTCTGTCTGTCTGTCTGTCTGTCTGTCTGTCTGTATGTTTGTACGCGCATCACGCAAAAACTACTGCATGGAATTGAATGCGGTTTTCGCAGATATATTGGTAGTACGCCAACTTAAAATATAGGCTATATTTTATCGCAGGAAAATATATATTTCTGGTTGTTTTTTAAATATTGCTGCAATCGAACGTTATTCAATGAACTTAACGCAAAATTGAAAGATTTTAAGGACGTTAGCGTCTCACTTACATAATAAAATAGCGCCACACTTACCTACGTATACATGAATAGAAATAAGTTAGTCGTTCTGAATAGAAGTTACATCAAAAACATCATAGATGGCGCTATTTACCACCATATAGACAATGCCTCATTCAGCGAAAGCAGAAATCGAAAAGTAATGTAACCATAAAGAACGGTGAACGAGCAATACTTACGCCCAAAACTGATGAAGCGGAGCTGCCATAAATAGCAGTATCGGCGCGCAGCATCGTTTTGAAAGTGGGCATTCCAATTAGGTATATTCATATATTGCTTCAGAACTTAACCCTCCAACTTTGCAATTAAAACCGTTATGATACTTTGAAATAATATTATACAGAAGATAAAAATCTTACGGCTGTAGAGCTGGTAAAGTTTGTAGCTTTTATACCACGTATACCCCCCATTTTGAACCGGTTGTGCAAAATTAAAATATATACTGAGATACCTACTTTATTCTAAAATCCACGCGTACGAAGTAGCGAGGAAAAGCTAGTTACTTATAAAAGCCTTATACGTTAAAGCTGTTGAAGATGGCTATGCAGCGGATATCCCCGCTCTACCATTATTTGTGAAAATTTTCTTATAAAACAAAAAAAAAAAATTTTTTAATTTCTTTTGTATTCGATTTTTTTTTTGTATTTCTTCGTTGTCATATGATTTGGGCTCTTGTTTCGTTTTTTTTTCACTCAGAGTTGGCGACAGGAGAAAAGGGGCTCTTCTGTTTTTTTTTTAACTTTTTTTCTTTTTTCAGAATTTTTTTTACTCGTTACTCATATTTTACTCCAAACCACAAACACCGATAAGCTTTACCTCACCACACAACAACAACAAACCACATAAACCACAACAAACCATACCGCCCCGACCACATCAAACATACCGCCGACCACAACAATCAACACCGCCAACACGCGCCACGCGCCAGCAATCACGAATTTTTTTCTTATCTTCTTCTTCTTCAACAAACACTATCACACACACACACACAACAGCCAATCACAAAACCACTTTCCCATTATCTACAAAAAAAACCAGTAGGTACTCTCCAGAACACCAGTAGGTACTAATAAAAAAGTTCCCATGTTTTACCGTCCTATTTCCTACTAGATTCGAAGGTATTCAGAGAAGATTTGTGGGTTTTTGCCTTCGTTTTCTTCATTGGACCCCCAGAGTAGCACTTCCACCCTATGTTCAAGGACTTAAGCTTTTGAATCTTCCACTCCTTTCTAAACATAGAGAGTATTTACAGCTGTGTTATATAGTAAAATTGGTCAATGGTTCGATAGTATACCAGCTTTGGATCAACTTAATTTCAGTTTTAGTCAAGCTAGCCTCAGAAGACAAATTCCTTTACGTTCAATATTTAGTAGAACAAATTATGGTTTGAATAGTCCTTTAAATCAATTGATTTCAGTATTTAATAGGTATTACTTTTTGATCTTTCCTGTGAATGATAACCTAAAGAGTATTAAATTTAAAAATAACTTTTTTAATACAAATTTGTAATTATGATATAATTTATGTGTATATATTTAAGCAAAGTAACGTTAGTCTTTAACGCATTTAAATATATAAGTGTATGAAAGCTGTGATTAGTTTTTATGCAATTAGGAATATAATAGCTGTAGATGGTAGTGTTGATTACAGTGGATTTCTTCTAATTTTGATTCTTTTCTTACAAGGTAACAAAAACAGTAAGATTCAGGTTATCTTTTTGAAGACAGATTCTAGGTACAGGAGAATTACTTAGAGAACAAGAATGTTCTCATGACAGAAACAACAAATGAGGAAGTAACATTAAAGCACACGAAGGGGAAAAAATTAGGCAGTACAGATCATAAAGCAAACACGCAAATAACTTCAAGCAAACAATTCAATTCAGTGAAGTGTAGCATAAATGTGAAAATCATTTTTTACCCGAGACCGATAAGTAAAGTAAAAGTATTTGAAATTTTTAACTAGTTTTGGTTTTGCCATAGCCAGTAAGGCTGTGTAACGTTAATGTAGAATCAGACAAAAGCAAACATAATAGAAAGAAAAGAAATCATCAATCGATATCAAGAAAATCATGTAGGTATTTCCCACATTTAGTTGAAAAAATCATACCAGCTTTGGAAAACGGAGTGCACTTCTACTACAAAGATTTGGTGAGTTCGTTCCATTTTTATACTATACTAGCTGACCCGGCGAACTCCGTACCGCCTTTTTTTAATACATATCTTCGAAAATACTGAATTTTCTGTGTTTTGTGAAATCAGAATTGTCCAATACAATTGACTGATTTAAGGTTCTCTTACTGTCCAATACAGTGAGAACGATGATTGCGACGTATCTTACTGTGCATAAACAATAAGATTGATGATGATTCAAGATGCAAGCACTTGAACTTGTTCTTGTGGAATGAAGATTCGTAAAATGATAACAATAGTACACTACTGGTTGTTAATGAACGAATGAATTTATTATAGACATTATGTCTCTTTTATACTTAAACTAGCTGTCCCGGCAGACGTTGTCCTGCCCTTCCGAGCAGATAGCGTGATAAGTTTGACTTCTTCATTTATTATTTTTATACCGTCCAATTAGTAAACTCAGAAAAGTACACATACGCCCGAGTGCACTATACTGTTTATATCTATTCCATAGAATGGGTATATTGTATTTGGTGTGGAGTTTGTAACAAAGAGAAATAATACCGTTAGGCATAGAAAAGTATATATATTCTGACTCAGAATCAAAAGGCTAGTCGATTTAGCCATGTCCGTCCGTTCGTCTGTCCGTCCGTCCGTCCATCCGTCCGTCTGTCCGTATCGCAATTTTTGAGCTAGAAAGCTGAAATTTGGTATATATAATCTTTGGTAAGAGTAAGGCTAAGTTCTTGAACCGGTAAAATCAGCCCACAAACACGCCCACAATCGCCATTTTTGATGAACAACTTCAATTTAATAAAATTAAATAACATATGTTTTTTGTACAGTTACGATAAAAGCATAACGCTAAAATTTTGCTTTTGGTAAACCTTCTTCCAATCAAATAAAAATATTTCAGTTTGGTGGTGGCTGATGCCCATTTTTCATACAAAACCATCAATATTGTTTATATAAAATAACAATTGTTATATTAAAGTCAAAAACATTAAATTTTGCGGGTATTACTTGCATATAAACATCTTGTGTATGAAATCAAAAAAATTTTGTTTTGGGAGTGGCTGACACCCACTTTTCATTAGAAACTATACAAAAATTGTTTTTGTAAATAAACGGTATTTATAATGACTCCGCAAGCCAAAATTTTGCATCTCTTAATAGAAACTAAAAGGTTTGTGTATGAAAAGAAATTTTTGAATTTTGGGCGTGGCTTACCCCCACTTTTCATGAAAGAACAAAAAACGTAGTCTCAAAAATTTAAGGCACTTCCAATATTTAATTTAAACCTTTTTCCTTCCGTTCGTTATTTGAGAAATATATATACGCCCACTTTTAAAGGCGTGATTTTGATAAAATACCTTTGTTTAGGTAAGATTGTTTAAAAACTACTCGATTCAGCTGTAGTTTTACACATATATGCCTAAATACTGATCAAAGCTCAGTTAGTGTTTCAAATTTTTAAGACACGCCCACTTTCAAGGGGCTTATGGTTATAATTTAATAACTTAAAAACCAGAAGTCGTATTATATTTTGTATTGTTTTATTTGATTTTTAATGCTAAAATTATTTTATTTTACTACTGCAGTGCAGTGCGGATATACAATGTTTTTAGTTTTTTTATTAGATGTATAAATGTGTATACATTTTTAGGTGATCCAACTCTGGATCATCTGACATACAATTGGCCGTGGAAAAAGCTTGCATTTTTTAAATTAAGGCCAGCAATAGTTAACGACTGTCCTTGCGCTTTATTGATATTGATTGCGAAGGCTAGGCGTACCGGAAATTGCATTCGTTCAAAGCTAAACGGCAAATCTGTCGAAAGAATTGGTATTTGCGGAATCAGGACAACTTCGCCTTTGCTCTTGCCGGAAATAATTTGGGCCTCGATTAAATTTGATAAGAGTTTTTTTTACGGCAAGTCTGGTTCCGTTGCACAGCTTCGGAGGTTGCGAATTGCGGATTAATATCAACTAATTCATGTGGTGGCATTCCATATGGCTCCAATGAGTTCAAGAATTCGATTGGGTAGTTGATAGTTTTTTCCTTCTTCATAACTGTAACAATAGATTTGTATTTCATTTGTGTGTCATAAATTTCAATTTGAAGTTGATAGTTTATTTTGTTGACGTCATCCTTTTTTTGGTGCATGTTCACAAAGCCAATCGTTATTTTTGTAGTTGGTCAGGACATCAAAGAAAACCTTTTGCACAATATCGTTAGTTGAATGTTCCAACAGGCAAAAGTATAGCGTTTTCATCGCTACACGGAGAGAATTTTTAGATCAGATCAAGAAAAATGAGCTGCAAATGACGAAAATCTTATGCAGTTTCTCACCCTAGCTCGGGGTTTTGTAAATTACGACTCCTTGTTCGCAATTTTCAAAATTGAGCGAAATGAAGATATTGACACTCAAAAATAGCAAATTACCACTTTTTTGGGTCAATAATTCGATCCTGAGAAATAAAACATTGTCATCGCGAATCGAAAATTGATCCAAATTTGTATTAATTTTATATTTACTCGATTGTAAATTGCAAAAAAGCTAGTCGTAGATTTCCATCTTTTTGTTTTGAATCAAAAATATGTTTTTGAAAAAATGAGTGGTAAAGTCGTAAATTGCAACCCCATTTTACTCAATTTGTAACAAATTATATTGCTTTGAGAGGAGCAACGTTTTCTATTTATTGAAAAGCATTTATTATTTTTTATTGAACAATGTAACTTTTACTAACTTGGCTGATTCTAGGAATCGAACTCGAGACCCTCTGCATACCAACCTAGCACACATCTACTAGGCCATGGTGATGCATCCAAGTCGGATATCAAAATTAATAATAAGAAGCAACCTGAATATGAGTTACATTTTAGGGGTGTTCTGAATTAAGATTATGTTTTATTGGCGAGAAAAATATAGTCGTCTTATTTTGGAAGTCTAACCTCTAATGTACAATTTTTTGTGATGATCATTTAAATAAAGGTAAGAAATTGTATATAATGTGTAGTTGAAATTCAACCTTGTACTCCCTATGTACATAATAGAACTACAAAAAAGGCATTATTGGAGACACAAGCGGGGCCAGGGCCTAATGACTTATATTATAAACGATTCCTGTATGTGCGTTGATATTCTGGTGGAATATCATTTCCCGCTGAATCCGAATGGCTTACAAAGATCCACTTTTAATATTAAATAGATTTATTTTTCGATGATTTTACATTTCCTCAAAAGAGACAGTACCAAAAAAAAAAAGATAATTATTAGTTCGAGGCAGGGATCGAACTCCGGACCTTCGACGTAGCCGTCAGACACACTTGAGTTGAATTTAATACTCAGTGATTGTAAATCACGAAGAATTTTTAGCAAATCCAGATTGGTAAAAAGTATAAATGGAATTATTCCTTTGAAGTAGTAAATTGCGACAAAAAGGTTGTAATTTACTTTGAAGGGCACAAGCTTGAATTATAACTTTTAATTGTAAATCTCAACTCAGGAATTGTTGTAATTTGCGATGAATTGAAAGTTAAATTGCCAATTGTTCTATCAGTTTCGAATCAAAGCGCCGTGATTTACAAAAAAAACATGTTTTGTAAATTGCAACTGAATATTTCGCAATTGGTGATTTTTCAATTCTTTCCGTGTAACTACCAATTTAATTTTATGATTATCGTTTAAACTTTTTGGTTTTGGTTTATTTTTATCCAATCATTGAAATAAGTAGGTTGTTATACTGACTGACTAATCACACACAAACTAAGCACGTTTAATATATAATTGTAGGAACTCAATCAGTTTAGCCGTTCATCTTTCACCGCTATCATCCCCCTCCTCCTCCCCAAAGACTTTATGTTGCTGCTTTGCCTTTTCCAATATTTATTATTTTGCATCTTTACTGTTTTTGAATTATTTTAAAATGCAACTTGCTCAAACAAAAAAAAATAAAATTGAATTTGCAGTTGCATATGAAAATATGCATGATGTATAAAACTTTTCCTTCGAACTGTTTCTTTTCTTTTACTGCAAGTTTATCTTCAACTGCATTAAGAACCACAATATTGTAGCTTACATTGAATTTTGTTAAGTCAATACTACGTAGGTACTAATTAACTGCAATTTTCTTTACCATGCATTTTTTTCAAAATTAGAGACTTCAGTAGATAGCGTTAAAAAAGCATATTAATATAGCTTTTTCTATGGGAAATAAAAAAAAAAAATCAATAGGATACCTACTATTTTTTTACCCCATTTCACAGCTTAGTCTTGCAAGAAATATTTAGCCTTCAAGCCACCCGCAAGCTACAATCATTAAAAACAAAAATAATTTTTTAAATTCAAAATTTCTAATATAGAAGCTTTTCAAGGACCCGGCGTGTCTTTTTTCTCCTTATGGCCAAACTTGATGATCGATTTGGACCAAACTTTACAGGAACATTCTCGAAATAATACCAAAGATTTTCTAAAAGTTTGAGCTCAATTGGATGGGTGGTTTCGGAGTCCATAACACATTTACAAACAAACAAACAAACAAACATACATCCATTTTTATATATATAGATAACAAACAATTGATTACAAACAATTCATTACAAATCAAATATAAATAAGGTCAAACAATTTGTTTACAATAACATTTAATATATTGAATATGTCAACATAAAATAAAAACAATAAAAACAAAATAGAATGCGCTGGTCATTGCCTCCTGCTGTGTCATCAGTATTTTGTTGTAGGTCGTGAAGGCAATGAACATTGCTTGTGTCGTCAACATTTTGTTGTATGTAGGTCGTGAAGGCAATGAACATTCTTCCCCGCGTTGAATGGGTACTCATTCAAGAATTATACCTCTGAGACGTTGTATTGAGTTTTGTGCGGTAAAGGAAGGGGAATTTCGTTTGACGTTTCTTGCTTCCGAGCTCTGAACAGAAATATGATCCCAAGACAGACTGCTATGATTAAAGCCAGATAGCTGATTGAGTAATGGTGAATGTTGTCCGTAAATATGTTTTCATTGAGGTTTGCGAGATTCTGATTTTGCAATGTTGACAGTTGAGTTTGGAGTGTTGTTAGTGAATCAATATGAGTGTTGTTGAAAATTGGGATTAGATCTAAAGCTGCGTGAACATCACTAGGCTTCGCTATTGCTGATAAGTTTCCAAAACTTATGAAGGATGAATGTACATTGCTTATCGTCATCTGGGTTCCTTGAATTGTAACCAGATTGTTCCGTATTCTGCAATCGCTCTCGATTGAGAGAAGTCCAGCTCCATATAGTTCCATTTGAAGGGTTTCGGTTTTGCATACAGCTGTAAGTTGAATATTTTGAAGTGCTCCAAGTGGGTCCATAGAATGTTGTTGATGGATTTAACAATTTCACATGATGTTGCGGTGTCATTGATAAAAAGAGAGAATTCACAGTTAAACGCTTGTGAACCGGAGTGATATTTTGCCTTTCGGTTTGAGCAGAAAAACTGCATTTCCTTTCCTTTGTTGCATTCCTTGAATTCTGATAAAGTCATTGGAAAATATTGGTCTCCATGACGGTTTATGGCCAGGATTTCTATGGCTGGATTAATTTTCAGAAGCGTGTTGTTAAGTATTAAAGGAACAGGTGTTATTTGGAATAATTCAAATGCTTCTTGTTCAACGAGAGGAATGGTGATTACGAAAATTAAGTGTTTTCCTGCGGAGCCACCCTTCGTTGTTGATATTTTGTAGAATTGGAGCAAATCTTCTTGCTCGAATGGTAGTTTTTGTGACAGTGGTAAGTGATTTTTTATGTTTATGATTTCAGCCTTAAGTTGAGTAGGTGAAAGCAGTAGAGGGTTGATGTTGCCATAGTGTACATCCGTTAATGTATTAAGAATCGTGCCTTCGACCGTTTGAAGATTAGATGCCATCATCATTAGTTGCATTGCGAGTGTAGTGAAAATTTGAAATACTCTAAACTGGTCAGTTGCATTTCCGATTCTTCCAATGATCTCGGTGGCTTGGTTTTGAAGCATGTTTATGCGATTTCGAACCTCAAGCTGATCATGCTTTATTATGTTGATGGTTGAGTCGATGACAGACGTCTGATTTTTTAACATCGATAATAAAAGAGCCTCATTATTGTTTATATGGTCGATTGTCTTAGACAACTCTTCTGCATAGTCGGAGTCCAGTAGCCCGAATAAAGAATGAGCTATGTTTCCGACAACGTTTATTGCTGCTCTAGTACTCCGATGTCTTCAGATTAAGTTGGTGTCTCCTTGGAGTGATATCTTCATATTTGTTAGGTAGGTAACCATCGCATTACCATGTTGTTCTAACTTGTAGTTGATTACATAAGTGTTGGAGAGCCCTTGTTCCGTTGTTGAATGCCTCAAGCTCAGCTCGGATGTGTGCTAGGTCATAATATGTGACTTGGTTCCATTCGTTTGCAATCAGGTTAGTGGAGCCAAGATTTTCGAAGTATAGTCCAGGATTGTTTTTGATCTTGTAATGTTTATCGGTGATGCGATAACCATTGGAAGTAAGAATAATGATAGAATTACCGTTGTGATTAGTGAAGTATTGCATGTTTTCCGTCGTTTTGGTGATGTTTCTGCTTGTGTGTCCTCATCTTCCTGTTTCTGGTTGACATCTTCAAGGAGTGGAGCTAGACGATGAATAGGTCGTTTTAGTATTCCTGACTGCGGTTTTACGTTAACCACTCGAACTACGTCATCCTGTCCCTTAAAGATGTCGACAATTCTTCCCAACGGCCATTTGAGGGTTGGAATGGTATCTTCCTTGATGATGACTAGGTCGCCGATTCTTATATTTTGTTGGCTCTTGTTCCACTTGTTTCTTTGTTGGAGTTGATTGAGGTACTCTGTTGACCATCGTTTCCAAAATTCGTGTTTAAGGTAGCAGATGGTGTTCCACCGATTTCTTTGATTTTTGTTCTCTGGAACTATATCGGCGTTGATTTGTGCAGTAAGAGGTTCTCCTATTAAGAAATGTCCAGGTGTAAGTGCGGCAAGATCATTTGGGTTAGTTGACAGTGGAGTTAGTGGCCTTGAATTCAGAATTGCTTCTATTTCGATGACTACAGTTTCTAATTCCTCATGGATTAATGAGGCTGTAGATACTGTTCGGAGTAAAAGATGTTTCGCTGATTTGACTGCTGCTTCCCATAATCCGCCGAAGTGGGGGGCTCTTGGTGGAATGAGCTTAAAGGTTATTCCTTTATCGCTGCTGGCTTTGATGATGGCTTCTCTTGCTTCTGTTGTGTGTAATATATTCTTGAGCTCGGCAAGCTGATTTTTGGCTCCGACGAAATTGGTTGCGTTGTCACAATATAGCGTCTGGATTCTTCTTCTTCTACTAATGAATCTTCTCACGGCCCCAATAAAAGCTTCAGTGGTTAAATCTGTCACTATTTCCAAGTGCACTGCCTTAGTTGAGAAGCAGCAAAACACTGCTAAGTACACCTTGTGTGGTTTCTTACCTCTGATTTTGAAGTGTACCCACAGAGGTCCACAGAAATCTACACCGCAGATAAGGAATGGTCTATTTGGCGTAACTCGGTCGGCAGGAAGATTACCCATTATTTGAGTCATTAGGTGTGGTCTGGTTCTTGTACATCTAATGCAGTTATGAACTGTGTGTCGGGCTGTGATCTTCCCCTTAATTGGCCAAAACCTTTGTCTAAGAATGGATAATAAGGTTTGCGGTCCACAGTGATTGTGTGAGTCATGTTTAAATTTGAAAAGCAACTTTGTAATTGATTCGTTGTATGGGAGTAATATTGGATGTTTTGCATAAAATGATATTGATGCAGCTTCTAGTCGTCCTCCTACTCGAAGAACGTTGTTGTCGTCTAAAAATGGTGCCAGATTTATAAGTGCACTAGATTTGCATAAGCCCTTATTTCTTTTAAGATCTTGAATTTCGCCTTTGAATTCAGAGGATTGTATCTGCCTTATGATTGTCATGAGAGATTCGTTAAGCTCCTTGGGTGAAAGTGCCTTCTGTCCCTCAGGATTCACCTTGAGTTTCCTGGCCCTTTTGATGAATCGCAGCATATAGCCAATGGTATTTTGTAAAAACTTGAATGAATTTCGATGTTGTATCTTGTAGATGAATTGACTTGGAGGATCGTCTTGTAGTGCTATAGCAACAATGTGTTTTCTTTTTCGTTCAAGATCTGAATGAGGTTCTTGTTCCCTTGGAGATGTTTGTGGCCAAGCTGATTCATTTCCATGTAAAAAGAAAGGTCCATAAAGCCACATGTGACAGGACATGAAGTTTCGTGCAGATATCCCTCGAGAGAGCAAGTCTGCGGGATTTTCCTTTGATGGCACATGACGCCACAGTGCTCCCCATGAGTGTTCTTGTATTTTTCCGATTCGATTTGCTACGAAGGTGTGATATGAAGATGACGTTGAGTTTATCCAGGAAAGAACAATTTGGGAATCTGTCCAAAGAAATACTGGTGCTTCTGGGAGTCGTACATCTTCTCGTACTCTGCTGGTGAGTTCAGCTCCTAATACTGCAGCGCATAGTTCGAGTCGAGGAAGCGTTTGTTGTTTAATTGGGGCTACACGCGATTTTGCACATAGTAGCCTGTTGATCGTTCTGAAGCATCCACGAAAGTATGAATCTGTATAGACGTAGGGTTTCCCTTGAAAACGTGTCTGGGAATTTTCGCTTGGTCGAGATCAGCTATGTCCTTTCTGAAGCTGAACCATTCTTCCTTGAGGTGTTGTGGAAGCTCGTCATCCCAAGCAAGTTTTGAATGCCAAAGTTTTTGCATGAAGATTTTGGCTTGAACTACAACAGGGCCAAATAGTCCCAATGGGTCGAAAATTCGTGCAAGTTCGGAACTTACCACACGTTTGGTGATTGAGGAAGTATCATTTACCTTAGACCTCCCACATAATTCGTCTGAATTAGGGTGCCAAACGAGTCCAAGTGTTTTTATTGTGCAGTGGCTGGCATCAGTGAAGTCAAGATAGATTTCCTGATCTTCAGGGCGAATGTCATTTAACAATTGGGGATGGTTTGCACACCATTTTCGAAGTTTAAATCCGGCGTTGTCCAGGATTGACCTTAGTTGTTTTTGAGCTTCCTTTGCCTGAATGATGCTGTTGGATCCGCTAATGCAATCGTCTACATAGAAGTCTTCTAACAGAATTTGGCTTCCTATTGGATGCGTTATTTTGCTTTGAGAGGATAAAAACTGCAGGCATTTGGTTGCCATATAGGGGGCGGCCGAGGTTCCGTATGAGACGGTTTTGAGCTTGTAGTATTTTATGTCTTCTGATGGCTGCGTCCTCCACACTATGAGTTGATAATTCTGATCCTCTTCATGAACCAGAATTTGTCTGTACATTTTTTCGATATCGGCTGTAAACACAAATTTATGCATTCGAAATCGGAGTAGGATCGAGAAGAGTTCACTTTGAACTGTGGGTCCAGTATGGAGTATATCATTGAGAGATAAGCCCGTGGAGGTTTTAGCCGATGCGTCGAAAACAACACGTAGTTTTGTTGTGCTGCTATCAGGTTTAAGTACACAGTGATGAGGGATGAAGAAGTGGTGTTTTGGAATATTGGTTAGATTGATTTGTTCCATGTGTCCGAATGCTTCATATTCTTCCATAAATTTGACATAATCCCTCCTCAATGATGGGTTCTTGTTTAGTCGTCTTTCTAATGACATAAAACGGTTGAGTGCTACTTGGTTTAAGTCACCCAAGGCTTCACCATTTTCTCGGAATGGCAGTCGAACTTCAAAGCGGCCAGTATTAGACATGGTTACTGTTTGAGTGAAATGTGTTTCACAAAATTTCTCAGCTGTCGTCATCGATTTTGGTGAGTCTTCGAAGTCATCCAGCTTCCAGAACTTTTCGATGAGGTCATTCGTAGAATCGTCTTCGCAGAAGATTGCACAAGTAGCATTGTTATAGGCTACGTTTTCAATTTTTCCTGTCACAACCCAACCAAGGACAGTGTTCTGTAATAATTCCATCTTGTCACCAATTCGTATTTGTTCTGGACGTATGAGTTGATGATACAATTCTGCTCCAAGAAGAATATCAATTTTGTCGGATTGATGAAAGTTTGGGTCTGCTGGATTAATGTTTTCAGGAATGGACCAGGTTGTTGTATCCAGATTCTGCGTAGGTTGAGGTGACACAATGCTTGGAAGGATGAATGCTTCCACTCTGCAGTTGAACTTTCCAATTGACGATTGGAGTTTGATGTTGACTCGTTTTCTGGAGCTTCGTGTTCTTCGTCCGATGCCTTCGATACATAGAGATGATGGTTTGGGTGATAAAGATAGGCGTTTGATAAGCCTCTCTGATACCAGATTGATCTGCGAACCTGAGTCTAGAATCGCTCTGACCACACAAGATTGCCCATTGTTTGCGGCGATGATAACTCTTGCCGTAGCCAGCAGCACGTAGTCCTGGTTGTAATTAAGGTTTTGAATCGTTGCTACAGTCATTGGTGTCGAAGCCTCAGTCTTCGTAATGCTAGGTTTAGCGGTTGTAGTCTCTGAAGTAGTTGCGCCAGTTGGTGCGTTGGGTGGTCGTGGAATTTTCGGAACAGTGTGTTGTGCTTGCCTGTGCATTTGGAGCAACTTCTTGACACACACGTTTTTGCCGTGTGATCGGCCTTGAAACAGTTCACGCATAATCGTTGTCTTTGCGTCCATCTTAATCTTTCAGCGGCTGACATCTTCAAGAACTTTTCGCAATAAAAAATTGGGTGGTTCGTATTTCCACATACCTTGCAGTTACCAATGTTGGAGGAAGCAATGTTGGACACCACCTTGGTTCGGTCCTTTCCCCCAACAGCTTCTAGGGCCTTAAAACGGTTTTTCAAGAATTTGAGAAATTCTTCCATTGTTGGAAGTTCTCGAGGGTTTTTGACGGATTGCTCATATAGTAGATGGCTTTGTCGGTCTAATTTCTTCGTTAACAGATGAATGAGTAGAGGAGCCCACGAGTCTGTATCAATGCTAAGAGCCCTCAAAGCTGCTAAAGATTCATGAATTGTATCATGAAACTCTCTCATAGTTTTTACTTCGGAGTTTTGCTGCGGCAAGCCCAAAATTTTTTGAATAAGGGACAACGTCTGAGCTCTTTTGTTGCTGAATCGATCCTGAAAAGTCTTCCATGCAATCGGATAGTTTTCCTCTGTCAGCTCTAAGTGTCTTAGCAGGCGTTCTGCATCACCAGATACATTTGTTTTTAAATACCACATTTTTTGTACTAATGGTAGATCTTGGTTATGTATCATCTTGGTGAAGATGTCGGAAAAGGTTTGCCATTTTAGGTAATCGCCGTCAAACTTCGGGATTGTCATCTTTGGAAGCTGTACTGACAGATGATCATTTTTTGAATAATTGGCAGATCCTTTAAGTGAGGATCGGTTCTTCAGAATTTTGATTTCAAACTCTGAATAAGAGTTCATGTCATAACCCTCTGTAAGTGGGTTTTCGCACTTCTCCCAAATTGAATAATGTAGTTCTTCGATTTGGCTCCAGAGTTTATTCATTGCCTCTAGACATTGTATGGGGACTTCTTCCTTAACTCGACCGTCAATGAGCCGGGCTAAAGAGTTCATTAATGCCTTTTGGCGTCGCATGAGAGTAAGCACCTCATGCGATGTTTGTTTTTCTCCCTCAGATGTTTTTACTTTTTCCTCGGGCGATTCAGGTGTCTTCTTAATTTCGCTGGAATCTATTTCAGTTAGCGGCTCCTTGCTTTGGCTGGTCTCTACTTTAGTAAGCGAATCCTTGAATATTTTCCTGTACTTTTGAGTTATCTCTTTAATTTTATCGAAATAACACGAGGTGAAATATTCGTCATCGACTTTTAGATTTGATGACCGAATTTCTTCGTCTCTGGCTTCAAAATCTTTCCAAATAGCTTCGATTCGGATTAACCGTGAAGCAAAGTATTCCTTCGTTGTTTTTCGCGTAGGCGAGTCCTTGTTGAAGTTCCGGATGATGGTTTGTATGTCCTCTCCGGCCTGACGTTGTTCAGTTGTCCAGTTTTCCATTGTGAGCCTTCTTGACAAATGTTGATGCTTAGTTTCAGCTGTTGATTCCAGTAAGACGTAACGTGTAGCTGACCAAACCCTTAGGTTGACGATTTGTAGTTGGGGTCACCAAATGTTTTGTGAAATCAGAATTGTCCAATACAATTGACTGATTTAAGGTTCTCTTACTGTCCAATACAGTGAGAACGATGATTGCGACGTATCTTACTGTGCATAAACAATAAGATTGATGATGATTCAAGATCCAAGCACTTGAACTTGTTCTTGTGGAATGAAGATTCGTAAAATGATAACAATAGTACACTACTGGTTGTTAATGAACGAATGAATTTATTA
Source organism: Platycheirus albimanus (assembly GCA_916050605.2). NCBI lineage: Eukaryota > Metazoa > Arthropoda > Insecta > Diptera > Syrphidae > Platycheirus > Platycheirus albimanus. The sequence continues at coordinate 122,360,613 of OU696696.1, forward strand.
TAGACATTATGTCTCTTTTATACTTAAATAACAAACAATTGATTACAAACAATTCATTACAAATCAAATATAAATTAGGTCAAACAATTTGTTTACAATAACATTTAATATATTGAATATGTCAACATAAAATAAAAACAATAAAAACAAAATAGAATGCGCAGGTCATTGCCTCCTGCTGTGTCATCAGTATTTTGTTGTAGGTCGTGAAGGCAATGAACATTGCTTGTGTCGTCAACATTTTGTTGTATGTAGGTCGTGAAGGCAATGAACATTCTGTGTAACTGTTTATAAACGTCACACCTACACACTGGTGTACAATAGCGTGCTAGGGAAATCTAGCACTTCTAAAAAATTAAAATGAGTTGAATTGTCAAAAATTACAATTGCAATTGCAATTGATGTAATACCGAAAGTGATTAACCCGTCGAACAGGAAAATACAGTTAATTTAACACTTTACGTCGTGTGGAGTATAATGCGTCAAAAACTCAATGCTGTCATTTGTCGCAAAATCTAAACATTACCCCCTTTGCCATAATACGTGAATGATTCTTGCATCGAAGAAGGCAAAAAACTATCAGTACTCATTATGTGTATCAGTGACACCCTTTCTTGGAATAGACTATATACTTAAGAATGTCAAGAGCGCTGCACTCTGTTTTCGCTTCCTTTATATATGGAAGATCTGGATACAATTTACTCATTCAAGAATTATACCTCTGAGACGTTGTATTGAGTTTTGTGCGGTAAAGGAAGGGGAATTTCGTTTGACGTTTCTTGCTTCCGAGCTCTGAACAGAAATATGATCCCAAGACAGACTGCTATGATTAAAGCCAGATAGCTGATTGAGTAATGGTGAATGTTGTCCGTAAATATTTTTTCATTGAGGTTTGCGAGATTCTGATTTTGCAATGTTGACAGTTGAGTTTGGAGTGTTGTTAGTGAATCAATATGAGTGTTGTTGAAAATTGGGATTAGATCTAAAGCTGCGTGAACATCACTAGGCTTCGCTATTGCTGATAAGTTTCCAAAACTTATGAAGGATGAATGTACATTGCTTATCGTCATCTGGGTTCCTTGAATTGTAACCAGATTGTTCCGTATTCTGCAATCGCTCTCGATTGAGAGAAGTCCAGCTCCATATAGTTCCATTTGAAGGGTTTCGGTTTTGCATAGTCAAGGGGGGTAATTGTGAACTGGGGTAATTGTAAACACACTTAATTTTCTCAAAACCGTTTATAATTTGAAGCATGCCATGAAATTATTTGAAAAGACATTATATTTAAATCATATTGACGCGTGGAAGGCGTTATCTTTCAAAGGGTTAGTTATGTTTTGTTCATTGCCGTGAGTCATTCGATTTTCCGTGTTTTTCAGTTTTTCAGTGCTATTTAAAATTGTTCCAAAACAAACAAAGGCGATCAAAGTAAGTTAAATTTTATATTTAAGAAAGTGAAATATGAGTATAAATGCATGCTATATGTTTTTATTTGTCTGCCTAACAAAATTTAAAAGTTATTGGCTGTTTACAATTACCCCATTATTTTCCTATCATGGGTAAATGTAAACACCGAAATGGGGTAAAAGTGAACAATTTGGGGTAATTGTAAACATCCATTTTCAATGGCTTTGGTGTTGATCTAATAATATTTTATATCAAAAAGATGCCACGTACATATCAACGAAAAACCACAGCTCCATCATACACGTCAGAAGATATCCTCCATGCTGTTGAAGATGTGTGCAACAAAAACAAAACATATCGACAAGCAGCAGAAGCGTACGGTGTCCCTATTGCGGTTATTTATAATCGCATCGGTGGAAGAAAAAATCCTACTGCCATTATATCTAGAGGCAGAAAACCTGCACTTTCGTCAAACGTGGAGGACACTATAGCAAGGTGCCTTATTTCAAGATCTCGTGCTGGTTACCCTTGCGATAAGGATGACCTCCTTGATCTAGTAGGTACCTATATAAGGACAGAGAACTTGGTTACCCCTTTCCACAATGGTAGGCCAGGAGACGACTGGTACCGGAGTTTCATGTCACGGCATCCAAACCTTTCTCTAAAAAAACCAGAGCATTTACAAAAAGCACGCCAAGATGCTCGAAAAGCTGAAATTATATTCGATTTCTATACGAAACTAAAAAAAGTTTATGATGAGTTCAATTTACTAAGTCCCGACAAGGCAGCTTTTGTTTTAAATGCAGATGAAAGTGGTTTTGGAAGTGATCCAAGTCGTCTCAGAGCCATCGGAGAAAAAGGTGTACCCTTAAGCCGGGTTTCTGGTGGTTCTGGGAGAGAGTCAACGACAGTCTTGGCATGTATATCTGCTAGTGGAGATAAGCTACCACCGCTTATTATTTTTAAAGGTGGTGCAGTTCAAGCACGATGGACCTCAATGGATTCCTTCCCAGGAACACTTTATGCTGCGTCAAAGGAGGGGTGGATGGAAGAGCCTCAGTTTTTCCATTGGTTCTCCAATGTTCTAATTCCTCACGTCCAAGAAGTTCGAAAAGAAAGGTTTATTAGACCAAACTGCCATTCTGCTCTACGATGGCCACTCTAGCCATATCAGTGTTAGGATCGTTGAAGAGGCTTTAAAAAATAATATACAATTGGTTCGTTTTCCAAGTCATTTGACAGATAAACTGCAACCGCTTGACAAATGTGTTTTTGGCCCAGTAAAAACAGCTTGGGATAAAGCTCTTGTTAAATATGGTAAAAATATGATGGGCCGAGGAAGCTGCCGGCTTCCAAAGAGCGACTTTTCAGCACTTCTGAATCCAATCTGGGAAAACAACTTGACGTCTTCAAATAGTATTTCAGGATTTGTATCCACCGGGATATTCCCATTTGATCCCACTAAATTTAATGCATTCAACGCAAATGAAAAAGCTATTTACAATGAACTATGTAAAATCTGGTCAACTGCTTCACCAATACATGATGCAGCTCCATCTATCGCAGTGCCTCAGCCAGAACCAATACCTTCCTTTCCACTGGACTTTATTAAAGCTATGAGGCAAGCAGTTGCAGAACAGATTGAGATGCCATCCACATCAAAGGGTAAGAAACTTTAAGACGATTTCCTTATTCTTTTCATAAGTACCTACTTCCGCTTTTACATCTAGGTACTTGTCAAACTATCGAGAACAACCGAGAGGCACCGCTAGCTCAAAATGAATCACCTTCATCTCCACAAACTATGTTAGCTCGTTCTCAAGGTAAGTTAATATCCTTAGATTTATCTCTTGGCTTAAGTTTGGCTCTTTATTCTAATTTCTTTTTTGTTGAATTTTTTTCCTAAAGAACTTTTAGAAAATATCTTCAGTCTTCAAAATGCATCTCCGTCAACTTCTACTAAATCTGAAGATAAAAAGAAGCCAGTGTCACGCTTAAAGCAGATGAAATACGGAGAAGTGCTAACGACAAACGAAGTGTTAAGCCTTTTAAAGGAAGCTGATGACCTCAAAGCAGAAAAACTTTCAAAAAAGCGACCTAAGAAAGAAAAACCATTTCTACAAGAAAAAGTAGAACCCTCAAAACCAAAAAAACTTAAAACCAAAAAAAAACAATATTGAGGACTCATCATCAGATGAAGACGTTGTATCTATTCAAAGTATTGAATCAGTTCGGAATGAAGGCGAAGAAGTAGAGGAAATAGAATTGTTGGACATTGATGGAATCAACAACTTAAAACAAGGAATGTATGTCGTTGTCAACTTCAAGGGTGGCAAACGGCTTGCTTCTGTGTATAAGTACGTTTGTTTGGTTTCCAAAGTTTTGCAAGAAGAAGATGAAATTGAAGTCATTGGTACAACAAGCATGAGTTCATCAAAAACAATGTTTCAAGTTGTCGAAAGCGATATAAGTTTTGTTAATCTGAACCAAATTTGTGGATTGTTGCCAGAGCCAAAAGCAACTGTTATTGAAGGAATAACAGTTGTGGAGTTTAATGGAAAAGTTCCAATTTTCGAAATGTAAAACTTATTTATCATAATTATTTATTTATTTTAAAATAAAACTATATTTAACATTTTTGCCTTTGAATTTCTTCTGTACGAATTTTTATTGGGGTAAATGTAAACATCCTTATTTTGATTTCTTTTCTTCATCATATGATTAAGGTTTCCTTTTGTTCACTTTTGTACCAAAAGTTTTTGTTCTACATGCTTTAGATACCGAGTTCTTTGTTTTCGTTTACCCCATTTTTCTCGTTTACGTAAAAAACGAGGGGGGTAAATGTAAACATCAAATTTTATGAAAACTAATAAACAAACGCCATTAAGATTACTCCTCTTTATTAAATTATACAATCCAAACGTAAGTAGCATAAACAAAAATGTTCGACATGGCATAGTTAAGCTCTTACAAACATTACAAGTGAAAAAAAAATAAAAAATGCAAAATCGTTTACAATTACCCCCTCTGACCCTACAGCTGTAAGTTGAATATTTTGAAGTGCTCCAAGTGGGTCCATAGAATGTTGTTGATGGATTTAACAATTTCACATGATGTTGCGGTGTCATTGATAAAAAGAGAGAATTCACAGTTAAACGCTTGTGAACCGGAGTGATATTTTGCCTTTCGGTTTGAGCAGAAAAACTGCATTTCCTTTCCTTTGTTGCATTCCTTGAATTCTGATAAAGTCATTGGAAAATATTGGTCTCCATGACGGTTTATGGCCAGGATTTCTATGGCTGGATTAATTTTCAGAAGCGTGTTGTTAAGTATTAAAGGAACAGGTGTTATTTGGAATAATTCAAATGCTTCTTGTTCAACGAGAGGAATGGTGATTACGAAAATTAAGTGTTTTCCTGCGGAGCCACCCTTCGTTGTTGATATTTTGTAGAATTGGAGCAAATCTTCTTGCTCGAATGGTAGTTTTTGTGACAGTGGTAAGTGATTTTTTATGTTTATGATTTCAGCCTTAAGTTGAGTAGGTGAAAGCAGTAGAGGGTTGATGTTGCCATAGTGTACATCCGTTAATGTATTAAGAATCGTGCCTTCGACCGTTTGAAGATTAGATGCCATCATCATTAGTTGCATTGCGAGTGTAGTGAAAATTTGAAATACTCTAAACTGGTCAGTTGCATTTCCGATTCTTCCAATGATCTCGGTGGCTTGGTTTTGAAGCATGTTTATGCGATTTCGAACCTCAAGCTGATCATGCTTTATTATGTTGATGGTTGAGTCGATGACAGACGTCTGATTTTTTAACATCGATAATAAAAGAGCCTCATTATTGTTTATATGGTCGATTGTCTTAGACAACTCTTCTGCATAGTCGGAGTCCAGTAGCCCGAATAAAGAATGAGCTATGTTTCCGACAACGTTTATTGCTGCTCTAGTACTCCGATGTCTTCAGATTAAGTTGGTGTCTCCTTGGAGTGATATCTTCATATTTGTTAGGTAGGTAACCATCGCATTACCATGTTGTTCTAACTTGTAGTTGATTACATAAGTGTTGGAGAGCCCTTGTTCCGTTGTTGAATGCCTCAAGCTCAGCTCGGATGTGTGCTAGGTCATAATATGTGACTTGGTTCCATTCGTTTGCAATCAGGTTAGTGGAGCCAAGATTTTCGAAGTATAGTCCAGGATTGTTTTTGATCTTGTAATGTTTATCGGTGATGCGATAACCATTGGAAGTAAGAATAATGATAGAATTACCGTTGTGATTAGTGAAGTATTGCATGTTTTCCGTCGTTTTGGTGATGTTTCTGCTTGTGTGTCCTCATCTTCCTGTTTCTGGTTGACATCTTCAAGGAGTGGAGCTAGACGATGAATAGGTCGTTTTAGTATTCCTGACTGCGGTTTTACGTTAACCACTCGAACTACGTCATCCTGTCCCTTAAAGATGTCGACAATTCTTCCCAACGGCCATTTGAGGGTTGGAATGGTATCTTCCTTGATGATGACTAGGTCGCCGATTCTTATATTTTGTTGGCTCTTGTTCCACTTGTTTCTTTGTTGGAGTTGATTGAGGTACTCTGTTGACCATCGTTTCCAAAATTCGTGTTTAAGGTAGCAGATGGTGCTCCACCGATTTCTTAGATTTTTGTTCTCTGGAACTATATCGGCGTTGATTTGTGCAGTAAGAGGTTCTCCTATTAAGAAATGTCCAGGTGTAAGTGCGGCAAGATCATTTGGGTTAGTTGACAGTGGAGTTAGTGGCCTTGAATTCAGAATTGCTTCTATTTCGATGACTACAGTTTCTAATTCCTCATGGATTAATGAGCTGTAGATACTGTTCGGAGTAAAAGATGTTTCGCTGATTTGACTGCTGCTTCCCATAATCCGCCGAAGTGGGGGGCTCTTGGTGGAATGAGCTTAAAGGTTATTCCCTTATCGCTGCTGGCTTTGATGATGGCTTCTCTTGCTTCTGTTGTGTGTAATATATCCTTGAGCTCGGCAAGCTGATTTTTGGCTCCGACGAAATTGGTTGCGTTGTCACAATATAGCGTCTGGATTCTTCTTCTTCTACTAATGAATCTTCTCACGGCCCCAATAAAAGCTTCAGTGGTTAAATCTGTCACTATTTCCAAGTGCACTGCCTTAGTTGAGAAGCAGCAAAACACTGCTAAGTACACCTTGTGTGGTTTCTTACCTCTGATTTTGAAGTGTACCCACAGAGGTCCACAGAAATCTACACCGCAGATAAGGAATGGTCTATTTGGCGTAACTCGGTCGGCAGGAAGATTACCCATTATTTGAGTCATTAGGTGTGGTCTGGTTCTTGTACATCTAATGCAGTTATGAACTGTGTGTCGGGCTGTGATCTTCCCCTTAATTGGCCAAAACCTTTGTCTAAGAATGGATAATAAGGTTTGCGGTCCACAGTGATTGTGTGAGTCATGTTTAAATTTGAAAAGCAACTTTGTAATTGATTCGTTGTATGGGAGTAATATTGGATGTTTTGCATCAAATGATATTGATGCAGCTTCTAGTCGTCCTCCTACTCGAAGAACGTTGTTGTCGTCTAAAAATGGTGCCAGAGTTATAAGTGCACTAGATTTGCATAAGCCCTTATTTCTTTTAAGATCTTGAATTTCGCCTTTGAATTCAGAGGATTGTATCTGCCTTATGATTGTCATGAGAGATTCGTTAAGCTCCTTGGGTGAAAGTGCCTTCTGTCCCTCAGGATTCACCTTGAGTTTCCTGGCCCTTTTGATGAATCGCAGCATATAGCCAATGGTATTTTGTAAAAACTTGAATGAATTTCGATGTTGTATCTTGTAGATGAATTGACTTGGAGGATCGTCTTGTAGTGCTATAGCAACAATGTGTTTTCTTTTTCGTTCAAGATCTGAATGAGGTTCTTGTTCCCTTGGAGATGTTTGTGGCCAAGCTGATTCATTTCCATGTAAAAAGAAAGGTCCATAAAGCCACATGTGACAGGACATGAAGTTTCGTGCAGATATCCCTCGAGAGAGCAAGTCTGCGGGATTTTCCTTTGATGGCACATGACGCCACAGTGCTCCCCATGAGTGTTCTTGTATTTTTCCGATTCGATTTGCTACGAAGGTGTGATATGAAGATGACGTTAAGTTTATCCAGGAAAGAACAATTTGGGAATCTGTCCAAAGAAATACTGGTGCTTCTGGGAGTCGTACATCTTCTCGTACTCTGCTGGTGAGTTCAGCTCCTAATACTGCAGCGCATAGTTCGAGTCGAGGAAGCGTTTGTTGTTTAATTGGGGCTACACGCGATTTTGCACATAGTAGCCTGTTGATCGTTCTGAAGCATCCACGAAAGTATGAATCTGTATAGACGTAGGGTTTCCCTTGAAAACGTGTCTGGGAATTTTCGCTTGGTCGAGATCAGCTATGTCCTTTCTGAAGCTGAACCATTCTTCCTTGAGGTGTTGTGGAAGCTCGTCATCCCAAGCAAGTTTTGAATGCCAAAGTTTTTGCATGAAGATTTTGGCTTGAACTACAACAGGGCCAAATAGTCCCAATGGGTCGAAAATTCGTGCAAGTTCGGAACTTACCACACGTTTGGTGATTGAGGAAGTATCATTTACCTTAGACCTCCCACATAATTCGTCTGAATTAGGGTGCCAAACGAGTCCAAGTGTTTTTATTGTGCAGTGGCTGGCATCAGTGAAGTCAAGACAGATTTCCTGATCTTCAGGGCGAATGTCATTTAACAATTGGGGATGGTTTGCACACCATTTTCGAAGTTTAAATCCGGCGTTGTCCAGGATTGACCTTAGTTGTTTTTGAGCTTCCTTTGCCTGAATGATGCTGTTGGATCCGCTAATGCAATCGTCTACATAGAAGTCTTCTAACAGAATTTGGCTTCCTATTGGATGCGTTATTTTGCTTTGAGAGGCTAAAAACTGCAGGCATTTGGTTGCCATATAGGGGGCGGCCGAGGTTCCGTATGAGACGGTTTTGAGCTTGTAGTATTTTATGTCTTCTGATGGCTGCGTCCTCCACACTATGAGTTGATAATTCTGATCCTCTTCATGAACCAGAATTTGTCTGTACATTTTTTCGATATCGGCTGTAAACACAAATTTATGCATTCGAAATCGGAGTAGGATCGAGAAGAGTTCACTTTGAACTGTGGGTCCAGTATGGAGTATATCATTGAGAGATAAACCCGTGGAGGTTTTAGCCGATGCGTCGAAAACAACACGTAGTTTTGTTGTGCTGCTATCAGGTTTAAGTACACAGTGATGAGGGATGAAGAAGTGGTGTTTTGGAATATTGGTTAGATTGATTTGTTCCATGTGTCCGAATGCTTCATATTCTTCCATAAATTTGACATAATCCCTCCTCAATGATGGGTTCTTGCTTAGTCGTCTTTCTAATGGCATAAAACGGTTGAGTGCTACTTGGTTTAAGTCACCCAAGTCTTCACCATTTTCTGGGAATGGCAGTCGAACTTCAAAGCGGCCAGTATTAGACCTGGTTACTGTTTGAGTGAAATGTGTTTCACAAAATTTCTCAGCTGTCGTCATCGATTTTGGTGAGTCTTCGAAGTCATCCAGCTTCCAGAACTTTTCGATGAGGTCATTCGTAGAATCGTCTTCGCAGAAGATTGCACAAGTAGCATTGTTATAGGCTACGTTTTCAATTTTTCCTGTCACAACCCAACCAAGGACAGTGTTCTGTAATAATTCCATCTTGTCACCAATTCGTATTTGTTCTGGACGTATGAGTTGATGATACAATTCTGCTCCAAGAAGAATATCAATTTTGTCGGATTGATGAAAGTTTGGGTCTGCTGGATTAATGTTTTCAGGAATGGACCAGGTTGTTGTATCCAGATTCTGCGTAGGTTGAGGTGACACAATGCTTGGAAGGATGAATGCTTCCACTCTGCAGTTGAACTTTCCAATTGACGATTGGAGTTTGATGTTGACTCGTTTTGTGGAGCTTCGTGTTCTTCGTCCGATGCCTTCGATACATAGAGATGATGGTTTGGGTGATAAAGATAGGCGTTTGATAAGCCTCTCTGATACCAGATTGATCTGCGAACCTGAGTCTAGAATCGCTCTGACCACACAAGATTGCCCATTGTTTGCGGCGATAATAACTCTTGCCGTAGCCAGCAGCACGTAGTCCTGGTTGTAATTAAGGTTTTGAATCGTTGCTACAGTCATTGGTGTCGAAGCCTCAGTCTTCGTAATGCTAGGTTTAGCGGTTGTAGTCTCTGAAGTAGTTGCGCCAGTTGGTGCGTTGGATGGTCGTGGAATTTTCGGAACAGTGTGTTGTGCTTGCCTGTGCATTTGGAGCAACTTCGTGACGCACACGTTTTTGCCGTGTGATCGGCCTTGAAACAGTTCACGCATAATCGTTGTCTTTGCGTCCATCTTAATCTTTCAGCGGCTGACATCTTCAAGAACTTTTCGCAATAAAAAATTGGGTGGTTCGTATTTCCACATACCTTGCAGTTACCAATGTTGGAGGAAGCAATGTTGGACACCACCTTGGTTCGGTCCTTTCCCCCAACAGCTTCTAGGGCCTCAAAACGGTTCTTCAAGAATTTGAGAAATTCTTCCATTGTTGGAAGTTCTCGAGGGTTTTTGACGGATTGCTCATATAGTAGATGGCTTTGTCGGTCTAATTTCTTCGTTAACAGATGAATGAGTAGAGGAGCCCACGAGTCTGTATCAATGCTAAGAGCCCTCAAAGCTGCTAAAGATTCATGAATTGTATCATGAAACTCTCTCATAGTTTTTACTTCGGAGTTTTGCTGCGGCAAGCCCAAAATTTTTTGAATAAGGGACAACGTCTGAGCTCTTTTGTTGCTGAATCGATCCTGAAGAGTCTTCCATGCAATCGGATAGTTTTCCTCCGTCAGCTCTAAGTGTCTTAGCAGGCGTTCTGCATCACCAGATACATTTGTTTTTAAATACCACATTTTTTGTACTAATGGTAGATCTTGGTTATGTATCATCTTGGTGAAGATGTCGGAAAAGGTTTGCCATTTTAGGTAATCGCCGTCAAACTTCGGGATTGTCATCTTTGGAAGCTGTACTGACAGATGATCATTTTTTGAATAATTGGCAGATCCTTTAAGTAAGGATCGGTTCTTCAGAATTTTGATTTCAAACTCTGAATAAGAGTTCATGTCATAACCCTCTGTAAGTGGGTTTTCGCACTTCTCCCAAATTGAATAATGTAGTTCTTCGATTTGGCTCCAGAGTTTATTCATTGCCTCTAGACATTGTATGGGGACTTCTTCCTTAACTCGACCGTCAATGAGCCGGGCTAAAGAGTTCATTAATGCCTTTTGGCGTCGCATGAGAGTAAGCACCTCATGCGATGTTTGTTTTTCTCCCTCAGATGTTTTTACTTTTTCCTCGGGCGATTCAGGTGTCTTCTTAATTTCGCTGGAATCTATTTCAGTTAGCGGCTCCTTGCTTTGGCTGGTCTCTACTTTAGTAAGCGAATCCTTGAGAACAGTGAGAACGATGATTGCGACGTATCTTACTGTGTATAAACAATAAGATTGATGATGATTCAAGATCCAAGCACTTGAACTTGTTCTTGTGGAATGAAGATTCGTAAAATGATAACAATAGTACACTACTGGTTGTTAATGAACGAATGAATTTATTATAGACATTATGTCTCTTTTATACTTAAATAACAAACAATTGATTACAAACAATTCATTACAAATCAAATATAAATTAGGTCAAACAATTTGTTTACAATAACATTTAATATATTGAATATGTCAACATAAAATAAAAACAATAAAAACAAAATAGAATGCGCAGGTCATTGCCTCCTGCTGTGTCATCAGTATTTTGTTGTAGGTCGTGAAGGCAATGAACATTGCTTGTGTCGTCAACATTTTGATGTATGTAGGTCGTGAAGGCAATGAACATTCTGTGTAACTGTTTATAAACGTCACACCTACACACTGGTGTACAATAGCGTGCTAGGGAAATCTAGCACTTCTAAAAAATTAAAATGAGTTGAATTGTCAAAAATTACAATTGCAATTGCAATTGATGTAATACCGAAAGTGATTAACCCGTCGAACAGGAAAGAACAGTTAATTTAACACTTTACGTCGTGTGGAGTATAATGCGTCAAAAACTCAATGCTGTCATTTGTCGCAAAATCTAAACATTACCCCCTTTGCCATAATACGTGAATGATTCTTGCATCGAAGAAGCCAAAAAACTATCAGTACTCATTATGTGTATCAGTGACAACCTTTCTTGGAATAGACTATATACTTAAGAATGTCAAGAGCGCTGCACTCTGTTTTTGCTTCCTTTATATATGGAAGATCTGGATACAATTTACAAATCGTTAATACGCCTCAGACTCGAGTATAATTCCCATCTCTGGGCTGATACTGCTCAAACTTTTTTAAACCTGCTCGATTAAAATTGATGGAATAGAGAAGCATTATGGAAACTTTTACATCACTTTAACATCTTCAAAATGTTTCATGTCTTTCCTTATATTACCGCTTCTTCTACAAAAATGCTTTTGAGGTAGCCAGCTGCTTTCCAAACTTTAAACAATTCCCCCGTAACAATCGTCTTTGCTATACTCTATTCGAGTAATTTGTTCAGTACAGGGAAGATAGGACGTTTGCCTCTCAGTCTGGCTATATTGGCTTGCATACATATCGGTCTCAAGTTAAAGCTCTCACAGGGTTTCCGTACTTTGCATAATAAATTGCCGCAAATCGAGTAAATTGTACATTAGGGCTACCATCTCCTTATTTAAAACAAAAAATCAAAAAATATTTATCTTTTTCCACACCACCAAGCGGTTATTGAGAATGGATACAAAAATTAAAGCAAATGACAACACCTCCCTTCAGTCAAAAGCTGAAAAAGCTACAAAATACAAATCTCAACATAGAAATGCAGTAGCGAGATCTTTTTTTTAATAATGGCAACACCTTTTAGATGTGGTTTGTGCGATGACGATGAGGGTTGTTTTTGTTATACTAAGCAAAACGAAAAAAAAATTAGTCTGCTTTTTGCAGTCAAACTGAAAGGTTATGGGTGCGGACAAATTTATAGAAAATCACAACAACAATTCTTGTGTTAGTTCAGTGGTTTGGGTTTAATTTCAGAGGCTGTTTCTGTTTTAGTTTGCCATTAGGATTACCTGCAGGCATCATTGGTAGATAAAAAGCTCCCTCATAAGGCATGTACTAAACAAATTACTCGAATAGAGTATAGTGATGCTCATCAGTTTCCACTTGAGCCCAATTTCGGACGTACAGTGAAGATAGGAATTCCTTCTTCAGTCGTACAATACGGATGTGGAACAAATTGCCTGGTACAATTTTCCCCAGCCATTTCGATCTTCAAACACTCAAGACCAATGTTAATCGAGACCTTTCCCTTCCTCTCTCATTTCCTATCGCTCGAACTGTTACAAAGCATTATCCTAAAGCCTTGAGCTTGTTAAATCAAATACATTTTTGGAACATTTTTGTCCATAACAACCGTCTAAAACCATTTTATGAAAATGATTAGATCGATTAAATTTTTTTTTTCATCATTTAAGATCACAGTATTTTTTTTATTTTTTATTAAGTAACAAAACATGCTTAAAATATTATTCCAACAGATCGTAATGGAACTGGTTTTGATGTATGTGGTAAATATTATTCTCTTTGGAAAATCCATCGGGCAGCCCTATGATATCACCCCCCCCTCAATAACACGGGTGTATTATTCGAAGGGTTAGGCGAACTATGGGTCTATCACCAAACATGGACCATATTCACAGAAATCGACCTTAGAGAATTGGAAGACCACACAAAAGCTGCGGAGTATGCTGAACATCTGACGAACGAACTCTGCAGTACGAACAATAGTACCACAAAAAACTATTGTTTCGTTCAGTGACAGCATATCCACACTACAATAGAAAAAATCAAAAGCCGGACCAGGACAATCTACGAATTACTGCCAACACGAAGGCACCGCAGGTCACTATTTGATGGTATTGGGAACATGTTCCCCTATTTGGTTGGGACAATGGATCAAGATAATGAGAGGGATATTTATAGCAAAATAACCCAATTGCATGAAAATGAAACAAAACACGCGCTGAATTAAATCAAAAACAAATAAGCATAGTAAGGTCTAATTTTCAAGCAATTGAAAAACCCTTAAAATCTCTTATGGAAAGACAACACCAAATAGGGTATGATATTAATAGAATCGATGAGCTTACCAATAATTCCGCCAAGTCACAAATGAGACAAGAGATTTTTAGTAATATACTCTTACAGGTGTCAGAATTAGAGTCACGCCAAAAAACCATTATTGACATCATAGTAAGCTCCAGAAATAATCAAATACATCATCTGTTAATCTCTCCAAACACACTTTCAACAATATATTTATGGTCAAACCGAATGTGCGATAACTGTCTTCCACTGATATACCAAACAGCTGAAATAAAATCACATATATTAGTAGATAAGCTAGTGGTAAGGATCAGTTTACCGATTTTCACAATTCCTAAAATGAAATTTTTCAAAATTGTTTGTTTTCCTGTTCACCTTTCTGTTTGACATTCATAAGTTCCCGATATTATTTATTTTCCTCTAGCCACTCACATTGAAACCCAGGATTTCATATTATTTCAAGCTGAAAGTGTTAAAAATTTGATCAAAATCACGCATGACTTAAACACTACAACACATGTAGGGAAACTCAATAGCCCCATAACGCGAGCTGCAGCAACAACCGAATGCTCTGTTAAAATATTTCTTAACCCTTTCAATGAAAATACGTCTTGTAAATTTCGAATTCAAAGGCCTTCACGGGATGTTTTCATTAAAATAGATAGGCCTAACACTTAATTATACTCAGTAATTAAGCCTACTATTATTCGAATTCTTTGTCGGAGAAGTTTTGTAACACCCAAAATTAAGGAAACAGGCATTCTAACAATAAACCAACCTTGCCAAGTGGAAATAAATGACCAGACGATACATTTTGAAGGCGAATCAAAGCTTGTACTGAAAATAATACAGCCTCCCTATTTCCAATCTTTCCTGACAGAATCCTCCAAGCTTAACCTAAGCAGTTTAACGCCCACTATTTAAAAAAAAAAAGTCCAAATAATATCGGACAATAACTCAGGTGAAGTCATTCATAAAAATACCGAAACACTAGAGGAAATAGAGATAAGATTTGAACAACTTGCCAAGGATAAAACATCCGATATTCAGCACAAAATCTCTATAACTTCCCTTTCGTTTTCGAGTGTACTAATCATGGGATTTATTACATACCTACTATTGAAATTATTTAAAGTTATAAAATTTTTTTTTTTCCTAAAACCCGAACGGTTGAAGTTCAAGACGTAGAATTGGAGGAAATAGAAACGACTAGGGTAAACAAGAAAAGCGATAGTGAAAACCCCGAAAAACCATTTGTCCGCTCGCAAACCTTACCGCGGTCAATTCAGCTAGTAAAAATCAGAACTTCATCGTCTTAAAGTGAACATCCCAACCATTGAAAATAAAATACCTAAACTAATTTTAACCTCAATTCTTTCAAAACAGTTTCAAAAAGTTTTTTCGTGTCTTGTATTTAAAATTTAACGAAAATAAACTAACAAAAAATGTATGTTAAGTAAAATCGCCATTATAGTTTAAAATATAACATTAAAAAAAATAAATAACAAAAGAAAACTAAATAAATAATTAAAAAATCTAGATTATATTTTTGAAGATATGTAAAACAAAATACAAAAAAAAATGTATAACAAAAGAAAAATAAATTTAAAAACAGATTTATTAACATTCATGTTAAATAAAAAAAAGCTACATTAGGTATAGTTAAAGATATAACATAATGCATACAAAAATGTATAACAAAAGAAATATAAATAAATAATTAATAAATCTAGATTATATTTTTGAAGATATGTATAACAAAATACAAAAAAAAAACAATGTATAACAAAAGAAAAATAAATTTAAAAACAGATTTATTAACATCCATGATAAATAAGAAAAAAAAATCTACATTATAGTTTGATATATAACATAATACCAACATACAAAAATGTATAACCAATGGAAAATAAATAAATAATAAATAAATCTAGATTATGTTCTTAAAGATATATAACATAATACATAAAAAAAAAAAAAAAAAAAAAGTATAACAAAAGAAAAATAAATTCTAAACTAAAGATTTATCAAAAAATGTAAAAAAAAAAATAAAAAAAAATAAAAAATAAAGTTATACAAAGATTCTACGGTGCGAAGGCATCTTCGGCCGGAACGCAAATTGGTTGAATTATTCCTCTTCAAAGAATAATTCTATTTTTAAGAGGAGGAGGAAATTGTTACATTCACTCATAGCTCGATGAATTGTCATGGTTGCGTTTTCCTATGGGAATAATTTTATTTGCTTGATAAATTGTCATGGTTGCTCTTTCCTATGGGAATAAAATCGACAAATAAGGTATTTCCCATGGAAAAGTGCGGCCACGTAGATTAATTGCACAGTTGCAGTTTATGCTGTCTGGGTTCGGCGATTTCCTCCAATTCAATATACGTCGCCTTGAACCTGTGCATGGGAATACAAAATATGTATCTCATATATCGGCGTTTAAGGTGAAGTAAAAAGACTCGCTTTGAGTTCAACGATTTGCGATACGTCACCTTGAACCTGTTAATGGGAATACAAAATATGTATCTCATATGGCGGTATTCAAGGTGAAGTATGGATTTGGGTTTGAAAGGTGTTTCTGCGGCGTGGAACTCGGAGTCGAAAGTCAGAAGCAAACAACCACGGTAGTTTTTATTTGTTTGGAACTTAACAATTTCGTTCATGTCCTGACGAAATACAACAATAACTATTGGCTTTGTGAACATGCACCAAAAAGTCGAAGATGTCAACAAATTAAACTATTAAACTCTAATTGAAATTTTTGGCAAACAAATGAAATACAAATCTATTGATACAGTTATGGAGGATAAACAAACTGTTAACTACCCAATCGAATTCTTGAACTCATTGGAGCCATTTGGAATGCCACCAAATGATTAAGTTCCCAAAATAGGTTCGCCGTTGATGTTAATCCGTAATTTGCAACTTCCGAAGCTGTGCAACGGAACCAGGCATGCTGTAAAAAAACTATTACCAAATTTAATCGAGGCCACAATTATTACCGGCAAGAGCAAAGGCGAAATTGTCCTGATTCCGCGAATACCAATGCTTTCGGCAGATTTGCCGTTTAGCTGTAAACGACTGCAATTTGCGGTACGCCTAGCCTTCGCAAATGTATACATTTATACACCTAACAAATAAACTAAAAACACTGAATATCCGCTTTCACTACGATAGTAAAATAAAATAATTTTAGCATTAAAAATCAAATAAAACAATAAAAAATATAAAACGACTTCTGTTTTTTAAGTTATTAAATTGTCATCATCGTAAATTCCTGTAACCCCGCTCGGGGCATAGGGCGCCAACAAGACGTCTCCATCCTTCACGATCTGCAGCTAGATATCTTAAAAGTTGCCACGTCTTTCTCTGGGAATTAGCTTCTGCTATAACTGTTGACTTCCATGTTGTTCTTCGTCTTCCAACCCGGCGTGAACCCTGAGGATTCCATTAAAAAGATTGCTTTGCAATATCATTGTTTTGTTTCTTTAGTGTGTGACCAATCCATTACTATTTACGCTTTCTTATGTCGACGTCCAACCGCTCCTGACTTGTCCTGCGCCACAATTCCTTGTTTAAAATAGTTTGTGGCCAGTGAATCTTTAGAATGTGGCGTAGACAGCGATTCACAAAAGCCTGCGATTTTCTCGAGATGGTAACCGAGACTTTCCAGGTTTCACAAGCATATAATAGCACGGATTTATGGTTGGATTCCAAGAATCTCAACTTAGTGCGTACGGATATTTGACTGGATTTCCAAATTTGAGACAGAGAACCAAAGGCAACGCGAGCTTTATTTATTCTGCTTTTTACGTCCAGATCCGTATCACCATTTGCTGATACAGTACTTCCAAGGTAATTAAACTGTTCGACCTCTTCAACAGGCGTGTCATGCAGAATAATACGTTGTTGTTGTGAAGGGGGTCCTGTTAGCATTATTTTTGTCTTTTTGCTATTTATTCTAAGACCGAAAGATTCTCCTTTCACTAGCAGAGATTGACACATGACTTTCAGCCCACTGATGTTATTTGCCATGAGACATATATCGTCAGCATAGTTTAAATGGCTAAGCCTTTCAAACGTTCTCCATTGAATGCCCTGCCTCTCCGTTGTACCAACGCTGGCTGTTAAAACATCCTCTATCGCCAGCAGAAAAAGAATTGGCGATAGAACATCCTCTTGTCTCACACCCTGACACACTTCAAAAGAGTCGGATAGCTGCCCATTATGCAACACGAAACACCTCGCATTGTTGTAAGACTCCCTTATAATGGCGACAATTTTTGGGGGAATTCCTATACCAGAAAGTGATCTAAATATACATTCTCGTTTAACTCGGTCAAAGGCCTTCTCAAAATATACGAACACGAGGTAAAGCAGTGTTTGAAATTCCGCAGACTGCTCAAGGACGATGCGCACAGTGTTGATATGGTCGACGCACTAACGAAAAAATATGAGTAAAACAGGTTTTTTGCGTCGCATTGCTTTTAAAATACAAAACTAATAAAATAAAAAAATTTGTTAATATTTAAAGTTTTTTTACTTGCGATTATAGGTACTATAAAGCAAGTTATGCATTCGTAAAAAAAAAATTTTTTTTTGGACAATCAAACATAACATAACGATGATAGAGAAGCCTAAAAAAGTGGGTCCGACAATTCTGTCTGTCTGTCTGTCTGTTTGTCTGTCTGTCTATCTGTCCGTCTGTCTGTATCGGCACCTACAGCCTAAACGGCTGAACCGATTTGCTTCAAACTTGGTACACAGTATTATTATGGTGTCCTACAGAGGGGTTTTTGGAATTAACATTCTAGCTCAAAAACTAACGGTACCTGCCATACGATTTTTAGGGAAAAATTGATTTTTCTCAAAAACGGCTCCTACGATTTTGATAAAACTTTCTGAATAGAGTTTTTTAAGTAAACTTTATGTTTTGGCTGGAACAGATTTTTCAGGAAAAGTCTTATAACGGTACCTCCCATAGGACCGGTTTTTTTAAATCAGATTTTCTCGTAAACCACTTCACGGATTTCGATGAAAATTTTAATATAAGAACTCTGTTATAAACGAAATAATATGAATTCTTTTATTTAAAAAAAAAAAGAGTTTTTTAAAAAAAAGTTAAATTTTTTTTTGACTTTTGGTTTTTTCGAAAACGGTTTTTTCAAAATTTTTAAAATTTTTGTTTTCTAATAAGAACTTTAAACCGCTAGATTTTGACATACTCAAAATAAATTTGGAAAATGTTTCCGAAAAGTTTTAAAAAAAAACCGTTTTTTGAAAAAACGGCTCCAACGATTTTGAAAAAAAAATTCCTTAAAATTCAAAAAAGTAAAAGAAATCTAATGGCTTACTTAATTTTTTCCAAAAAACGATTTAACGTTGATTTTTAAATGATTAATAAAATTTCATATGATTTTTTTTATTGCTTTTTTTCCAAAATCTTAAGCCCCAAGACCACTGTAACACATTAGAGGAAGTTCGTGCGACCAAGTCGTGCACTTTATTTTGTTCCTTTTTGAATAATATCGTATAGCATTACTTTATACTTTTTTCTTGAAATTTATTGAAGATTGTCATATTCATTCTTAAAACAAAATACATTTAAAAAAAATCACTCATTTCTTAATTTACAATGGATCAAGATAATGAGAGGGATATTTATAGCAAAATAACCCAATTGCATGAAAATGAAACAAAACACGCGCTGAATTAAATCAAAAACAAATAAGCATAGTAAGGTCTAATTTTCAAGCAATTGAAAAACCCTTAAAATCTCTTATGGAAAGACAACACCAAATAGGGTATGATATTAATAGAATCGATGAGCTTACCAATAATTCCGCCAAGTCACAAATGAGACAAGAGATTTTTAGTAATATACTCTTACAGGTGTCAGAATTAGAGTCACGCCAAAAAACCATTATTGACATCATAGTAAGCTCCAGAAATAATCAAATACATCATCTGTTAATCTCTCCAAACACACTTTCAACAATATATTTATGGTCAAACCGAATGTGCGATAACTGTCTTCCACTGATATACCAAACAGCTGAAATAAAATCACATATATTAGTAGATAAGCTAGTGGTAAGGATCAGTTTACCGATTTTCACAATTCCTTAAATGAAATTTTTCAAAATTGTTTGTTTTCCTGTTCACCTTTCTGTTTGACATTCATAAGTTCCCGATATTATTTATTTTCCTCTAGCCACTCACATTGAAACCCAGGATTTCATATTATTTCAAGCTGAAAGTGTTAAAAATTTGATCAAAATCACGCATGACTTAAACACTACAACACATGTAGGGAAACTCAATAGCCCCATAACGCGAGCTGCAGCAACAACCGAATGCTCTGTTAAAATATTTCTTAACCCTTTCAATGAAAATACGTCTTGTAAATTTCGAATTCAAAGGCCTTCACGGGATGTTTTCATTAAAATAGATAGGCCTAACACTTAATTATACTCAGTAATTAAGCCTACTATTATTCGAATTCTTTGTCGGAGAAGTTTTGTAACACCCAAAATTAAGGAAACAGGCATTCTAACAATAAACCAACCTTGCCAAGTGGAAATAAATGACCAGACGATACATTTTGAAGGCGAATCAAAGCTTGTACTGAAAATAATACAGCCTCCCTATTTCCAATCTTTCCTGACAGAATCCTCCAAGCTTAACCTAAGCAGTTTAACGCCCACTATTTAAAAAAAAAAAGTCCAAATAATATCGGATAATAACTCAGGTGAAGTCATTCATAAAAATACCGAAACACTAGAGGAAATAGAGATAAGATTTGAACAACTTGCCAAGGATAAAACATCCGATATTCAGCACAAAATCTCTATAACTTCCCTTTCGTTTTCGAGTGTACTAATCATGGGATTTATTACATACCTACTATTGAAATTATTTAAAGTTATAAAATTTTTTTTTTCCTAAAACCCGAACGGTTGAAGTTCAAGACGTAGAATTGGAGGAAATAGAAACGACTAGGGTAAACAAGAAAAGCGATAGTGAAAACCCCGAAAAACCATTTGTCCGCTCGCAAACCTTACCGCGGTCAATTCAGCTAGTAAAAATCAGAACTTCATCGTCTTAAAGTGAACATCCCAACCATTGAAAATAAAATACCTAAACTAATTTTAACCTCAATTCTTTCAAAACAGTTTCAAAAAGTTTTTTCGTGTCTTGTATTTAAAATTTAACGAAAATAAACTAACAAAAAATGTATGTTAAGTAAAATCGCCATTATAGTTTAAAATATAACATTAAAAAAAATAAATAACAAAAGAAAACTAAATAAATAATTAAAAAATCTAGATTATATTTTTGAAGATATGTAAAACAAAATACAAAAAAAAAATGTATAACAAAAGAAAAATAAATTTAAAAACAGATTTATTAACATTCATGTTAAATAAAAAAAAGCTACATTAGGTATAGTTAAAGATATAACATAATGCATACAAAAATGTATAACAAAAGAAATATAAATAAATAATTAATAAATCTAGATTATATTTTTGAAGATATGTATAACAAAATACAAAAAAAAAACAATGTATAACAAAAGAAAAATAAATTTAAAAACAGATTTATTAACATCCATGATAAATAAGAAAAAAAAATCTACATTATAGTTTGATATATAACATAATACCAACATACAAAAATGTATAACCAATGAAAAATAAATAAATAATAAATAAATCTAGATTATGTTCTTAAAGATATATAACATAATACATAAAAAAAAAAAAAAAAAAAAAGTATAACAAAAGAAAAATAAATTCTAAACTAAAGATTTATCAAAAGATGTAAAAAAAAAAATAAAAAAAAATAAAAAATAAAGTTATACAAAGATTCTACGGTGCGAAGGCATCTTCGGCAGGAACGCAAATTGGTTGAATTATTCCTCTTCAAAGAATAATTCTATTTTTAAGAGGAGGAGGAAATTGTTACATTCACTCATAGCTCGATGAATTGTCATGGTTGCGTTTTCCTATGGGAATAATTTTATTTGCTTGATAAATTGTCATGGTTGCTCTTTCCTATGGGAATAAAATCGACAAATAAGGTATTTCCCATGGAAAAGTGCGGCCACGTAGATTAATTGCACAGTTGCAGTTTATGCTGTCTGGGTTCGGCGATTTCCTCCAATTCAATATACGTCGCCTTGAACCTGTGCATGGGAATACAAAATATGTATCTCATATATCGGCGTTTAAGGTGAAGTAAAAAGACTCGCTTTGAGTTCAACGATTTGCGATACGTCACCTTGAACCTGTTAATGGGAATACAAAATATGTATCTCATATGGCGGTATTCAAGGTGAAGTATGGATTTGGGTTTGAAAGGTGTTTCTGCGGCGTGGAACTCGGAGTCGAAAGTCAGAAGCAAACAACCACGGTAGTTTTTATTTGTTTGGAACTTAACAATTTCGTTCATGTCCTGACGAAATACAACAATAACTATTGGCTTTGTGAACATGCACCAAAAAGTCGAAGATGTCAACAAATTAAACTATTAAACTCTAATTGAAATTTTTGGCAAACAAATGAAATACAAATCTATTGATACAGTTATGGAGGATAAACAAACTGTTAACTACCCAATCGAATTCTTGAACTCATTGGAGCCATTTGGAATGCCACCAAATGATTAAGTTCCCAAAATAGGTTCGCCGTTGATGTTAATCCGTAATTTGCAACTTCCGAAGCTGTGCAACGGAACCAGGCATGCTGTAAAAAAACTATTACCAAATTTAATCGAGGCCACAATTATTACCGGCAAGAGCAAAGGCGAAATTGTCCTGATTCCGCGAATACCAATGCTTTCGGCAGATTTGCCGTTTAGCTGTAAACGACTGCAATTTGCGGTACGCCTAGCCTTCGCAAATGTATACATTTATACACCTAACAAATAAACTAAAAACACTGTATATCCGCTTTCACTACGATAGTAAAATAAAATAATTTTAGCATTAAAAATCAAATAAAACAATAAAAAATATAAAACGACTTCTGTTTTTTAAGTTATTAAATTGTCATCATCGTCAATTCCTGTAACCCCGCTCGGGGCATAGGGCGCCAACAAGACGTCTCCATCCTTCACGATCTGCAGCTAGATATCTTAAATGTTGCCACGTCTTTCTCTGGGAATTAGCTTCTGCTATAACTGTTGACTTCCATGTTGTTCTTCGTCTTCCAACCCGGCGTGAACCCTGAGGATTCCATTAAAAAGATTGCTTTGCAATATCATTGTTTTGTTTCTTTAGTGTGTGACCAATCCATTACTATTTACGCTTTCTTATGTCGACGTCCAACCGCTCCTGACTTGTCCTGCGCCACAATTCCTTGTTTAAAATAGTTTGTGGCCAGTGAATCTTTAGAATGTGGCGTAGACAGCGATTCACAAAAGCCTGCGATTTTCTCGAGATGGTAACCGAGACTTTCCAGGTTTCGCAAGCATATAATAGCACGGATTTATGGTTGGATTCCAAGAATCTCAACTTAGTGCGTACGGATATTTGACTGGATTTCCAAATTTGAGACAGAGAACCAAAGGCAACGCGAGCTTTATTTATTCTGCTTTTTACGTCCAGATCCGTATCACCATTTGCTGATACAGTACTTCCAAGGTAATTAAACTGTTCGATCTCTTCAACAGGCGTGTCATGCAGAATAATACGTTGTTGTTGTGAAGGGGGTCCTGTTAGCATTATTTTTGTCTTTTTGCTATTTATTCTAAGACCGAAAGATTCTCCTTTCACTAGCAGAGATTGACACATGACTTTCAGCCCACTGATGTTATTTGCCATGAGACATATATCGTCAGCATAGTTTAAATGGCTAAGCCTTTCAAACGTTCTCCATTGAATGCCCTGCCTCTCCGTTGTACCAACGCTGGCTGTTAAAACATCCTCTATCGCCAGCAGAAAAAGAATTGGCGATAGAACATCCTCTTGTCTCACACCCTGACACACTTCAAAAGAGTCGGATAGCTGCCCATTATGCAACACGAAACACCTCGCATTGTTGTAAGACTCCCTTATAATGGCGACAATTTTTGGGGGAATTCCTATACCAGAAAGTGATCTAAATATACATTCTCGTTTAACTCGGTCAAAGGCCTTCTCAAAATATACGAACACGAGGTAAAGCAGTGTTTGAAATTCCGCAGACTGCTCAAGGACGATGCGCACAGTGTTGATATGGTCGACGCACTAACGAAAAAATATGAGTAAAACAGGTTTTTTGCGTCGCATTGCTTTTAAAATACAAAACTAATAAAATAAAAAAATTTGTTAATATTTAAAGTTTTTTTACTTGCGATTATAGGTACTATAAAGCAAGTTATGCATTCGTAAAAAAAAAAATTTTTTTTGGACAATAAAACATAACATAACGATGATAGAGAAGCCTAAAAAAGTGGGTCCGACAATTCTGTCTGTCTGTCTGTCTGTTTGTCTGTCTGTCTATCTGTCCGTCTGTCTGTATCGGCACCTACAGCCTAAACGGCTGAACCGATTTGCTTCAAACTTGGTACACAGTATTATTATGGTGTCCTACAGAGGGGTTTTTGGAATTAACATTGTAGCTCAAAAACTAACGGTACCTGCCATACGATTTTTAGGGAAAAATTGATTTTTCTCAAAAACGGCTCCTACGATTTTGATAAAACTTTCTGAATAGAGTTTTTTAAGTAAACTTTATGTTTTGGCTGGAACAGATTTTTCAGGAAAAGTCTTATAACGGTACCTCCCATAGGACCGGTTTTTTTAAATCAGATTTTCTCGTAAACCACTCCACGGATTTCGATGAAAATTTTAATATAAGAACTCTGTTATAAACGAAATAATATGAATTCTTTTATTTAAAAAAAAAAAGAGTTTTTTAAAAAAAAGTTAAATTTTTTTTTGACTTTTGGTTTTTTCGAAAACGGTTTTTTCAAAATTTTTAAAATTTTTGTTTTCTAATAAGAACTTTAAACCGCTAGATTTTGACATACTCAAAATAAATTTGGAAAATGTTTCCGAAAAGTTTTAAAAAAAAAAACCGTTTTTTGAAAAAACGGCTCCAACGATTTTGAAAAAAAAATTCCTTAAAATTCAAAAAAGTAAAAGAAATCTAATGGCTTACTTAATTTTTTCCAAAAAACGATTTAACGTTGATTTTTAAATGATTAATAAAATTTCATATGATTTTTTTTATTGCTTTTTTTCCAAAATCTTAAGCCCCAAGACCACTGTAACACATTAGAGGAAGTTCGTGCGACCAAGTCGTGCACTTTATTTTGTTCCTTTTTGAATAATATCGTATAGCATTACTTTATACTTTTTTCTTGAAATTTATTGAAGATTGTCATATTCATTCTTAAAACAAAATACATTTAAAAAAAATCACTCATTTCTTAATTTATTTTAATTCTCTTACTATCCCGCTTCTGATTCCAAAAGCGGGAATGTAAGAAACGGGATAGTAAAAAACAGGATTATAAGAGACGGGATTTTAAAAGGCGTTATTTTAAAAAAGCGGGAAAATAAAAAGCGGGATTATAAAAGCGGGATTTCAAGAGCGGGATTTTAAGAAACGGGATTATAAAAAGCGGGATATCGAACCCAACCCCTTTTTACGGTAAAGCCTCTTAGGCGTGTCATAAAAAATTGAAGCTCTAACTATGCTTTTATCATCAGTCAGTTTTTAGACCTATGTGTTAAACTACAACTAACCGATCTTACCTAAACAATTGTAGTTTATAAAAACCACGCCCTTAAAAGTGGGCGTATTTAAAAAAATTTCACAAGAAAATGTAGATACATTTTTCATATAACGAACGGAAAAAAGGTTTAAATTGAACATTGGTAGAACCTTAAATTTTTAAAACTATGATTTTCGTTCTTTCATGAAAAGTGTTCGTAAGCCACGCTCAAAATTCAAACATTTCTTTCTATACACAATCTTTTAAGTTTTTATTAAGAGACGCAAAATTTAGGTTTTCGGATTCATTATAAATACCGATAATACATAAAATGTTTATGTCCAAGTTATACCTGCAAAATTTAATGTTTTTTGCTTTAATAAAACAATTGTTATTTTATAAAAACAATATTGACGGTTTTGTATGAAAAATGGGCGTAAGCCACGCCCAAACTGTAATATTTGTATTCAATTGGAAGAAGGTTTACTTAAAACTAACGTGTGCAAAATTTTAGCATTATGCTTTTATCGTAACTGTATAATTTTACCAAATTGAGGTTGTTCAACAAAAATGTCGATTGTGGGCATGTTTGTGGGCGGATTTTACCAGTTCAAGAACTTAGCTTTATTCTTGAACCAAAGATTATATCTACCAAATGTTAGCCTTCTGGCTCAAAAATTGCGACCTCTTGAGAGTATACATACGGACGGACATGGCTAAATCGACTAAGCTTTTGATTCTGAGTCAGAATATATGTAACTTTTATTATGTATTATTTCTCTATGTTACAAACTCCACACCAAATACAATATACCCATTCTATGGAATAGGGTATAAAAACAGTGCGACCAAAGAAAACCATTACCTAAATATTTTTTTCTGGGAACAAAATGTTAAAAAATTGAAAATGTTTCTGTTCCAAAACAAAAATACTATTGTTGTTTTCAAGTGTTGTCTAAAATCTGACAACAAAAATCAAAACAAAATCTCAAATTTTCGCACATGTCAAGTGAAAATATCTTTACCTTCTTGCAAAAATCAAAATTCACCCCTTTGCAATAATCCCATAAGCAATTTTAAAACAGGTCAAATAGTTGCTGACCTACCTTACAATTATTTACATACAGCTTTCTAAAAAGAAAACACCCGCATCAAATGTATATAATTACATGTCTGTATATTTGTGCGTTTTCATTGTATGTGTAATATGTGGTAACATATGTATACCAAGACCCAAACGAGTTCTCAATTTTGTTAATCAAATTTTTCTGTTTTTGCGCCAACACAGCATGTGGAATATGAAAAAAAAAAACCAAAAAAGGAAAAGGCCAAAAATTAATCACATTTATGTCTTTTTTAAAACAAAACTGAAAAATACCCCTTTACCCATAAATATAGAAAGAATAAAACTTGTCTTTTTCCCATTACTAAATCAAAGCAAAAGGACAACAACGAAACCAAAAGCAAAAAAACGCAATCCCCTACTAAAAGGTCCATTCACTTTTACATCTAAATTCCATTTCTCTACCTGCTAAAGTGCTGCTGCTCTGGAGCAGGGTTGTCAGGTTTAAAAAAGCGAAGTCGCCAACTTAAAATTAAAATCGCCAAAAAATCGCCAAATTTCAAAATTTTCCACTCCAAGCATCACCAATTTCAAAAAATGTATTTAAACATAACAGTTGGAATTTAAAGTGTGTGCATTCTGCATTGCAGAAAACATTTGGTGCGTTCTTTTTCTAACCATAGTCAACAATAAATTGTTGTCATATCAAAAAAAAAAAAATTGTTGAAGTGGCGTTGTTAGGATTTTTTGGTTTTTTTTACAAACCATTTAGGAACGACAAATTATTTTAATAAGTTAAACTGTCAAACAACCACTTTTAACATTATTTTGTAATTGAAGAACTTATGAAAATGAAATAATTCTCTTTCATCTTTCTAAATTAGCGAAAAAACCATTTTATTCTTTGTTGTTGATCACTCAAAGAAAACAAAGACGTTCCTGCTAAAATTGAGTATTTGTAATTTTTTGGATTGATTTTTATTGAAGACTTTGAAATGTTTAATACAAAATGTTCAATTTTTCACATCAAAAATCTCAACTCATATCTTGCAAGTGAGTTGGAATTAGTAACAAATCGTAACTATTTGACACTTCAACGTAAGTTTAGTAACACTATAATGACGTCATATATTGATGGCTTAGATGGCTGGGCCATGTGCAGCGTATGGACGAAAACGCTCCTGCCCGACGAGCCTTCAATTTCAACCCGGAGGGCCGACGCAGTTCTTAAGGACCCCATCCAAGGTGGCGCGATCAAGTGGAGAACGACCTCAGCCAACTTTGTGTGCGCAACTGGAGGCCACTGGCTAGGGACCGGCCTAGCTGGCGAGGATTGTTGGCTGAGGCCGTGGTCCACAATGGACTGTCTGCGCCATCTTGTAAGTAAGTAAGTTGTATACAATATTTTCCAGTCTCTTTTTCGTTGAAAGCAGTTGAGAACTGCTCGTGAACGAACCCCTATATAATAAAAGCCGGTTGTATGCAATGTTTTTTCGAATCGAATAAAATGGTGCTATGTTTTTATTTTCAGAGACCCCTAGTGAGTAGTAGCTATGTTTTTGCTGTGCTTATATAAATGCATATCAAAGCACATAGAAAAAGCATGACATCTGCCGCATATTAGCTATGCCAAAGTTTACAACCAGATACAATTATATGCATAAGATATAATGCCGCATCATATGCACATAGAAAAAGTGACATCTGCCGGATAGTAGCCATGTTTTTCTGATGTGTGTATGATAGATAATGGTATTTCTTCACCACATCAGCAGCACTTTTCTGTGGCAAACTTTTCATAAGAGTGTAAAATTTTAGTTTTTATTGGGAAACCAAGCGAATTGCAATTAAATTGTTAATGCTGTCTTAATAAAAGTTATTCAAAGAGTTTATTGGAACATAAAGTGAATAGGTACATCTTATTTTCAGTGTCTTTTTATTTGGAACGTTGTTTTAGATAATTCATTGTATATATAAACTATAGTACCATCACTTGAGGGGCGCCATCTATCGACGAAAAACTAAGCATTAGAATACCTTGGGAAGCAACAACAACAATAGAAATGGTGGAACGTAAAACAAAATTGTTGTTCTTGATTCCCATGGTATTCTAGAGCTTAGTTTTTCGTCGATAGATGGCGCACCTCAAGTGGGAATACTATAATTTATATATGCAAGGGATAATTGTTTACCAGCCTCACCTCACTTCAAGTTACTGAATTGTAAACGCAAACGCAAATGTGTATAAACAGGAAACATTGATTTGTAACGTATTACCTAAATTTTCCTTGCGATGATAAGTACTACTAGCTGAAAACCCATCGAAAACGACGGTTACTTACGGTGCCTACTTTTAATAAGGTTCACATATTTTTTTTTTTTTTTTTTTGTATTCAGTTTTTTTTATCAATTCAGTCTTATATCTTTTTTAATGCTATGCGGGCACTCTAAATTATACCATAATCAAACTTAAAATTTACGTTTCGGTGGAATTCAAACTTTATTCTAATAATGCATGATCTTATATTTAATTTGTTGAGAACATTTATTTTAAAAAAACTCAAATTCTAAATCGTTTTTATTTTTCACATTAGTTCACATAGTTTGCAATGAAAGGTGGCGGAGAGTAATATGGATCGTAGCCCATGACTTTTCTTTAAAAATAGATGAAATCACATCAACTCCCCCTGAGATACAGATTTTTTTTAAGGTGAAAATCTCAAAAGACACTATGCAGTCCTCCAATTCCTACAACAGTAGTGTGAGATTTAAACGCTACTAAAAACACCCGTAGTACCCCGTGGCGTAGTGGTTAGTGTGTCGGACTGCTACGCCGAAGGTTCAGGGTTCGATCCCTGACGTTGCCACCTTATGTTTTTTTCCGGGGTACTGCCTCTTGCGAAGAGGTGACAAATACCCCTAGAGTAATTAATGTCATGGAAAGTGCTTCTCTGTTAGCCGTTCGGATTCGGCGGTAAATTGTAAGTCTCTTCCATTCCTGCAGAATATCAACGCACACCCAGGAATGGTTGAGAGTGTAAGTGCGGGTGGCAATGGTACAGTGGATGAAGTGCTTGGTTGCTAACCTAAGAGTTGTGGGTTCGAGCCCCAGCCTGGGCAGCAACTTTTCAATATTCCCCCAGCTTTAACTGGACGCCACCCGTGGGATTTTCATGAGATAAATATCACCTATTTCTCCATCCGCTGTACCAACAAAAAAATCTTTCCTATCTTTCTATTTCTTCTAACTATTGCCGTGCAGTTTGCATTTAAAAGACCTTGGGTCTTACAGGCATATAGTTAAAATTATAAATTATAAGTCACAGGCCCCGCCCCGTTTGGAGCTGTTGTTTATTTATTTTAAAAACACCTTAAGAAAATCTAA
Organism: Platycheirus albimanus; assembly: GCA_916050605.2. Lineage (NCBI taxonomy): Eukaryota > Metazoa > Arthropoda > Insecta > Diptera > Syrphidae > Platycheirus > Platycheirus albimanus. The sequence continues at coordinate 122,390,415 of OU696696.1, forward strand.
CTAAATGAGTTATCTATCTCGAAGATGATTTAGTACCAGTTGTACAATAGCGGTTCAGCACTGAATTTTTTTTTTAACTTCTTAATCAGCTGGTCAACTTTATTTAATCCACCGAAATAGATGGGTTAACTCTTGAGCCACACTTGAACCGACGACGTCTAAACATTAATTTTCCAAACACGAACCGAGGTAAATCGTTTTAAAATTTTGATCCGAGAATAAACCACGATTGTACCTACAACTGGCCCTTAGTATAACTGAACTATGTAGTCACTAAAAGTGTAAGACTTCGTCTAAGCCTACAATTATGTGCAATCAGCCGAATATTTCCTTATAAAATAAATTTTTTGTAAAAACACTTCATCTTTTTAATTAATTAATTAATTAGGTAATCTACATCTATTATATAAAAATGGATGTATGTTTGTTTGTTTGCTTGTAAATATGTTATGGACTCCAAAACCCAAAACTGCTCATCCAATTGAGCTCAAACTTTCAGAAAATCTTTGGTATTACTTCGAAAATGTTGCTGTAAGGTTTGGTCCAAATCAATTATCCAGTTTGGCCATAAGGCGAAGAAAGACACGCCGGGTCCTTGAAAAGCTTCTATATCTGAAATTTTTAATTAACAAAATTATTTTTGTTTTTAGTGAATGTAGTTTGCGGATGGCTTGAGGGCTAAATATTTTTTGCAAGACTAAGCTGTTTATTGGGTGAAATGGTGTAAGAAAATAGTACGTATCCTATTCATTTTTTTAAAATTTCCCACAGAAAAAGCTATTAATATGCTTTCTTATTACGTAATCTACTTAAGTCTCTTATTTTGAAAAATTGTATGGTAAAGAAAATTGCAGTTAATTAGTTCATATTAGCAACAATATCTTACATAATATTGGCTTAATAAAATTGAATGGAAGCTACAATTGTGGTTCTCAATGCAGTTGAAGATGAACTTGCAGTAAAAGAAAAGAAAAATAGTTCTAAGAAAAAGTTTTATACATCATACATAATTTCATATGCAAGCCAATTCAATTTTATTAACCTTTTTTTTGGTGCAAGTTGCATTTGAAAATACTTCAAAAACAGTAAAGATGCAAAAATACCAAATATTGAAAAAGGCAAAGCAACAACAAAGTCTTTGGGGAGGAGGAGGGGGTGACAGCAGGAAAAGATGAACGGCTAAACTGATTGAAATCCTAAAATTATATATTAAACGTACTTAGTTTGTTTGTGTGAGTGTTATCAAATTAGTTAGACAGTATATGTATACCTACCTACAACATACATATTTTAATGATTGGAAAAAAATTAACCAAAACCAAAAAGATTAACCGATAATCATAAATCTAGATTGGTAGGTAGCAAAGAAAACGCTAAACTTTGGCCTGTTAGATCATTTAACTAATGATGTTGTGCAAAAGGTTTTCGTTCATGTCCTGACGAACAACGAACTACAACAATAACTATTGGCTTTGTGAACATGCACCAAAAAATCGAAGATGTCAACAAATTAAACTATTAAACTCAAATTGAAATTTTGCAAACAAATGAAATACAAATCTATTGATACTGTTCCGCACCATTATAAAACCGATCGAAATAAAACACATTAAATTTTTCTGTGGGAAAAATTGTAGTAAAAAAGCCCACATTTATTGAATTATCCGTATTCTAAAATAATGGTCGGAACGACCTCTCGTTTCTATTGAGTGAGAGCGACTGACTCTCATTTTCATATTATTTCTTATAATAGACATGTTTTATAAAAAAGGGAACTATACGTATGGCCAGTGTTGCCATACGAAACAGTCCCGGCAAAAAACATAGTTTTTTCTCTCATATTTCTATTTATTCTGTTGGTAATACGCAGACTTTCTGCACTGGTCGTTTCAATCTATTGGTAGCAGTCTGTACGATGACATTCCTGATCAAACCATCCGGGCTTGGTATTAGTTCGCAGATCCGCCCCCTCGCCCAACTGGTGGGTGGAAAATTCTCGCTCTTGAGTACGAATAGTTGTCCGATTTTTAGACCCTCCTTGATTTTCCCCCACTTCTTTCGCTCCTGCAAGGTAGTGAGATATTCGGATTGCTACCTGGTGCAGAAGTGTTGAATCATCCGTTGTCTCCCTTTTCAAAGAGCAGTTCCTACTGTGTCTGGTCGGTTGTCTAATCTGAAAGGGAGAGGTAAAATTAGTAGTTCACCTACCAGATAATGTCACGGCGTCAACGCCTGAACATCCATTGGGTCATCACTTAAAGGGTGAAGAGGCCTGGAATTGAGTATGGCCTCTATTTGAGTGAGTAAAGTCCTGAATTCTTCCGGGGGCAACATCCTTTGCCCCATGATTCTCCTTAAGTGAAACTTCATAGCTGGTGTCATAAACTTCCAGTCGGTACCCTTCCGGTGCAAATGATCTAACATGTCCTTGTCTGAAAAAATTCTTAATGCTTTATTTACTTCTTTTGATGCGCCAACGAAAGCCGTTCCGTTGTCGCTAAACATTTTTTCACATCTTCCCCTCCTGGCAATGAACCTTTCATATGTAGCTATGAAGGCCAGGGAGATAAATCCGTGACAGGTTCGATATGTATTGCTCTAGTCCTTAGGCATACAAATTTTGCTACCCACCATTTTTTCCCTTGCCTCTGATTTTTCCTGCCTAATCCCTCAGGCCCAAACTTTTTTAATTCAAAAGGACCTGCATAATCTACTCCCGTAGATAGAAATGGTTTCCCAACCTGGACTCTTTCTGGGGGCAATTCCGCCATCAGCGGTCCCTCCATTCGTGCATTTAAACGCACAAAAACAACACATTTGTGAATGTAATTCCTTAACCCATTCCTGAGTTTGGGTATGCAATACTGTTGTCTGATGAATTCATGCTCTGTACTCCTGTGTGCACATTCCATTAGCAATCCTGCCAATTTTGATCCATAAGCTACGATTGCCGGATGTTTCATCTCGTAATCGATTTCCGACCTGCCTAACCTTCCCCCTATCCGCAAGATATTATTTTTATACAGTATCGGCTGTAAGCTCATTATTGTACTCTTTTCCGGAAGCGTTTGTCCTGCTTTAAGTGCCGTAATTTCCTTATTGTTCTTGTTGACTAATACGTATTAAATATTCGATGGCTCCTGCCTTCTCCTCTCTTGTTGGTGGCATTACTTCCTGCGGCCCCTTCCTATTTTTTTTCCTTGGTCTCAGATCCTTTCTGTTTTCAATCCAATTGTCTATGAATGGGTTCACATAACTAACGATGTTCACCGCTTTTCCCAGTTTGCCAACATAATCCAATAGAGGTACATTACCCCTTCCTCTCCCGACGCCAATCTTTATTGGTTCCTTAAATTCCGAAATTGAATGTATTTTCATTTCGTCCTCCGTTTCCTTATTGATTCCTTCCATTATTCCACTCCTTGGCCAATCCTGTTCCTCCTTTATTATCCAACTAGGACCATGCAGCCATTAGTTATTGTCTACCAACTCCTTTGGTAACATCCCCCTTGTAAGTAAGTCTGCTGGGTTCTCCTTGCCATCTATGTGACGCCAGCTTCTTATCTCCGTATTTGATTGAATAGATGCTACTCTATTTGCGACATATGTCCTTAAATCCCTTGTTTCCTTTCTTATCCAAAAAAATGTTGGACTTGAATCAATCCATAGCACATATTCTGTTCCTTTCCATTCCATTGACTCCATGATTTTTTTTATCATCCTTGATAGTAGCTCAGCTGCTCATAACTCCAGTCGCGGGATGGTCACCATTTTTAAAGGTGCCACCCTTGTCTTCGACGTTAAGAGCTTGCTTGTTATAACTCCGTTTCCACAGTTTGCTCCCAAGTATATGACCGCACCTAATGCTGCCTCACTGCTGTCTGAAAACCCATGAATCTGTATACCTGTGCTTCCTCCTGAGCCCAACCATCTTTTTATTTTAAAATTTTCCAAATAGATAATAGAATCCCAAAAATCCAACCAACGACGTTCTATTTCTATCGCTATTTTATCATCCCAATCGATCCTCCATTTTCACAACTCCTGTATTATTATTTTCCCAATGATCGTAACTGGTGATATGTACCCATTTGGATAATTGAGCTACATGACTCACTATCTTCCTTTTTGTTATTGTTCCGTTGAAATTGGGATTTTTGACTATGAAAGTAAATTTATCCTCTTCTATCAACCATTTCAGTCCTAGAATGGTTGTCCCTTCCCCCTCAGAAAACAACAATGTTTTTTCTGACTCCGAATCCATTGCTTTAACTACAGCATTGCTGTTTGATTTCCATTTTCTCAATTCAAATTTAACTCCTTGTAATATTGTATCGATTTCCTTTGCTAATTTGATTGCTTCCTTGACTGTTGTGCAGTCATCCATGTAGAAGTCCTCTTCTATTGCTTTTGCTGCTTTTGGATATTTTTCTTTTGCCAGCCTGGCCGTTTCTATCACTGCTCTTACAGCGACAAATGGAGATGCTGTTAGTCCAAAAGTGACTACCGTGAGCCAGTACCTATTGCTTCAATCTTTGATTTGAGTCCTCTCTCCAAAACAATCTTTGTAAATTCCATTGTTCCCTGGCAAGTCTGAACTGATTGAACATTTTCCTGATGTCCGCATGTACTGCTATTCTATGTCTCCTGAAACGCATTATTGTTTCATGCAAATCCTTCTGCAGTTTTGGCCCAAGCACTTGAATGTCATTGAGTGATAAGCCAGTATCCGTTTTACAACTTGCGTCATAAACAATCCTGTTATCCTTTGGTATACAATGGTGTGGTATGTAATACACCATTTCTCTTTGATTTGGTCTTTCCGTGGCCTCCTTTAAATGGCCCAACTCAATTTCCTCTCTCATTTTAGCGAAATAGGTATTCCTCATCTCTGGATGTTTTTCCAGACGCTTTTCAAATAGAAAAATCGTCTCAACGCTATTTCTCTGGAAGTGCCAAGCTCCCTTATTTCCGATTTTATTGGTATCTTTATAATGAACCGTCCTGATTCGTCTCTCCTATGCGTTTCTTTGAAATGCTTTTCTACTAATACTTCCTCTTCCGAATATTTACTCCCTGTTCTTATTTGGTCTTGTTGCCATAATCGTTCCAATAGTTTATCCAACTGATCTTCTTCCTTGTATTGAATATGTGAGACTTGCAGACCTGTTGACTCATCTCCGTCCTCTCCTTGCGCTCCAAATACAATAATGCCGACTGCAAATAACACGTATGTAACGCCAGGGTTGCAAAATGTCGAATCGGCCAATGGAAGGCCATTAGTTGGAATTTGCATCCTTACTGAATGTGAAGTCCCTGATGGCATTATCGGTCTCCATTTGCTTTCTTCTGGAAGAACCCAGAATATTTCTTCCGTATACTCTTCTCTCCTTGATTCATACTATGGTAGCACAATTGCTTTTGTCCATTGCTTTATAGTGAACGGTTCTCCATTTATACCAACCGCTCTTTGTATTGTCGAAAAAACTGGCAATTTGTGCTCCCGCACTAAACTATAACTTCCCATCCTGTATCGAGAAACCCTCTTATAGGTCCGATATTATAATTTTCCCCCACTAGCCTTACCAAAATAGTTGGCATAAGAGAATGCTTTCTACTGAAAGAAAATTGAAAATCAGGGGTGTATGATGAAGTTTTAAATTTGTTTTTATTTATTTTCTGAATTTTTTGTTTTTTGAATGTTTTTGGGTCTCCTGCTAAGTCCTCCAGCTTCCGTTTTCTTAGCCTTTCGTGGTCTAGTCATTGGATCCTTCCTCTTGGTGTAGTGGTCTTCCGGACAGATGACCTTAATGCGAAAATGCTTGGTTCATCATGCTTCATAGGGCACAGTACACTATTGTGCCTTGGATCCAGTTTGCATGGTAATCTCCTGCACTGTATGGCTTGACATGCATCCTTATTATGCCCTTTCTTTAGGCAGTTGGGGCATTACCTCCTTTGGAATACAAATTTCTTCCTAGCTGATAGGTTAAGAGCTAAGAAATCCGGACAATGAAATATTGCATGGGTCTCCTGACCGAATGCCTCGCATGGTGTTCTTCCTGTCTGTGTCATACCACCTGGACGTGTTGAAAATGGTACTCCCGTTCTCCTGTAGGCTCCCTGCCATCCGGATGTCCTTGCTGGTTGTGCTCCTGCCACATTTACCACTCTGGCATCCTGCTTGCTTATCCAGGAACTTAAGCATTTCAGAGATTTTGGGGGTCTCCGAAGAGCGTTGAAGTTCCCATTGCCTCCTGGTATCTGGGTCCAACCTCTCATGAAGTGCAAATATAAGCACCATGTCCCAGTGTTCAACCGGTAGTTCTAACGCTTTTAGCTGTCTAAAGGCCTCATAAGTATCGTTGGAAATTTTTTGCAAGTCCTTTGCTGTAGGCCTACCAACCAAATACGGTAAGCTGTAAAACTTCTTTAGCTGATCCTTCGCAATATGGTATGGTTTATTGTAGAGGTTGTTCAGGCGGTCCCATGCCTCCTGGTAGCTTCCCTCTACCAGATTGCTCTGTCCTAGAGCTTTCTCGGCGTCTCCTGACAGCGAGTTCCTGAGATAAGAATACTTATACGCCGTTGATATTTCCGGGTTATCTTGGATAGCTGCCTTGAATCTATCCCGGAAACTCAACCAATCCGTTAAGGCTCCACCAAATTTTCCCCATGTATGCTTCATGTCATGTTGCTGTATGGGGAGGGCAAGGCTAACATTTACTTGGGGGGTAGCTCCGGCTTCCCCCGTCACTCCTGTAGCTCCTGCTAATGGTTGGTCATCCTTGGCCGTTTTTCTCGTGTGTTGACGTAAAATTTCCGCCGTTCAATAATATTCCTCTTCTACTTCTTCCATAATACTCTCCAAATCTGTCAGAGTTCCCTCGTCTGCGACCTCCACTAGGGCCAAAAAAACTCCGTTGGCCTTTTCCCACAATTGTAGTAGACGGTCGCTGCGAAGTAATATTCCATCCCGTGATGCTACGGTAACCTCCTGGGAATAAGCATAACTCGCTAACCTCGAGATGCCCTTCGTTGTTGCTTGGAACAGCCTGTTCCCTGCCTCCTGGAGTTCCTTCCTTTGCTTGGATGCAATTTCCGAGTTGTCCTTCCTGGAGCCTCCTGATTTGTTTGCTCCTGCAACTGTATGGAGAGAAAAAACTCCTTTTGCTTTTCTTTTTCGAATACCTAAATCTGTACGTCTGAACAATCTTATTCCTGAAATACCTATATGTTTTGTTTTTTTTTTCCTCATTGCACTTCCTGTGCTACACTTATTCCTTACTCCAGCCTCACAAAAAAAATTATTGACTCGTCACCCATCCTGAGCTAATGATGTTTTCAATTCCATTCTGGAAAGTTCCATAGGTCGCTGGTTCATATCCGGCTCGAAGGACCATGTAAAATCCTAACACTTGGATTCTAATGGTCTTTATCTTCATGTAAAATCCTAACACTTGGATTCTAATGGTCTTTAAATAAAAAAACCACACAGTTGGTCTTCTTATTTTTGATTACTTTATTGTCCCAATTCTTAATTCTATTTATATACTTAATTCTACTACCTTATTAGGTCAAATCGAATAACCTGCAGAATAATTGAAAACAATTATTAGGTAGGTCAGTAAAAATGCATTCATAACAAACTTGACCCTGAATCACGAAGGCTATACCAACAATCCAAAGGAACATCTACAGAAATTCCTAAACTAAGTGAGTTGTTTGACTTCATCGAGGGTAGATTACGTGGAATAGAGAGCAGCCGTGACGGAAACCGTGATCATCAACCTCAACACACAAGATATCAAGCTACGAAAAATCATTTGACCACACTTACAAGGCCAAAATGTGTTGTTTGCAGCGAAGTCCATCAATTGTTTAATTGCAACAAGTTTCTAAGCATGAACTTGAGAAGAAGATTAAATGTAGCACAAGTGTCAAGACTTTGCTTCAACTGCTTGGGAGAAGGTCACACAACAAAGGAGTGCACTTTAAAGAGAGGGTGTAAGCTATGTACACGACAACATAACACCCTACTTCATTTTCACCGAAATGAAAATGCCGCCGGACCGACAACGGAATCTACATCAACTAAAGTCGCAACTACTTTTAGCTTTAGCCATGGTAAACGTTTGCATGGGAGGAGAAAAGAGAATTGTGAGTGCATTGATTGACCAAGGATCTCAATTGTGTTTCGTGACTGAGAGACTAGCCCGGCAACTCAAAATCCCAATGGTCAAATTTCAATCCAGGATCAAGGGCATCAGTGGTCATGCTACGGAAATCATCGCAGCATGTAATTTCAAAATTCATTCTATTCACAATGAAAAAATAAGCTTAGAAGTTGAAGCACTTGTAACGCCAGTTATTATATCAAGGTTACCATCAAACGAAATATCAACTAATAATTTAAATCATATTCAAGGATTAATGCTGGCAGATGGTATAAACAACCAAAGGAAATTGATCTGCTAATTGGATCAGACATACTACCGCAGATCTTACAAGACGGACTAATTATGGGCCCACAAAACACCCCAATGGCTCAAAATACGAAGTTTGGATGGATTTTATCAGGACCAGTGTTAACGGCTCCAAGCCCAGCAAGGCACCCACAAACAAATAGTCTAACTTCATGCATCAGTGTCAGCAGTGAAGATGATAACTTAAGAAGATTTTGGGAACTACAAGAAGTTCCGAACCTTAAAACCAAGTCGACAGAAGATGAAATGTGAGAAGACCACTAAAAGTGAACGCACCATAGAGACACCACAGGACGTTACATCATAAGGTTACCACTGCTTAAGGTTTGTATGGCGTTGGGAGACTCACGCCAAATGGCGTTAAGGCGATTCTTCAATTTGGAGAAAAGATTCACAAGAAATAAGATTCTTCAACAGGAATACACAAAATTCATTAAGGAATATATCACTCTTGGGCATATGGAGGAGGCACCAGCTGGATTTACTGGAAAAACATATTATCTTCCACATCATGCAGTTATAAAAGATGACAGCACGACAACCAAGCTAAGAGTTGCGTTTGATGCCTCAGCAAAGACGACATCTGGAGAATCGTTAAATAGCATAATGATGACCGGACCCACACTTCAAAGAGATTTGTTTTCCGTGCTACTTCGATGGAGGTCTTTTCAAATTGTCTTCACAGCTGACATCGAAAAAATGTATCGACAGATTTGGGTGGATCATAAGGATCAAAATTTACAACGCATTTTGTGGAGAGAACGCTCCACGGATCCAATCAAGGAATACATCCTGAAAACCGTTACGTACGGCACATCATCAGCTCCATATTTGGCAATCAAAACTCTATGTCAGCTATGAAAAACAAATGTACCCACGTGCAAGCAAATTATTGCTTGAAGGACTTTACGTAGACGATTGCATAGGCGGTGCAAATTCAGTACGCGAATGCTTGGATCTTCAACAAGAACTGACTCCTCTACTTCAAAAGGGTGGATTCAATCTACGCAAATGGACATCAAATAACTCAACCTTTATCAAAACGTTGTCAAAAGAAGAAATTGAAATGGAGCCTGATCATTTGATAATGACAGAACATTCAAGATCTTGGGACTAAAATGGTGCCCAAGAACAGACGACTTTCAATTTAAACTAAGCTTATCTTTTAGTTCAAAGGGTACCAAACGAGCAATATTGAGTGATGCTGGAAAAATCTTTGATCCATTTGGCTGGGTGTCACCAATAACAATAAAGGCTAAGATTCTTATTCAAAAGCAGGTCCCAACTAACAAACAAACTGAATGGAACGAACTCAAAACAAGGCTATCAATGTTGGAAAAAGTCAGAATTCCACGACGGACACAACAAATGGAAGGTTCTCAATATGAATTACACGGATTCGCAGATGCTTCGGAGTCAGCGTATGCAGTGGTGGTCTACCAAAAGGTTACCAATGGTAAATCTACAACAGTAACCCCCATCGCATCCAAAACCAAGGTGGCACCTGTAAAGCAAGTATCTCTCGTAAGGCTAGAACTATGCGCAGCAGCTCTACTCACAAAATTACTGAAGTACGTCAAAGAAGAATCAGACACGAAATATACCAGAATCACAGCATAGTCAGATTCTACAATAGTGTTGAATTGGGTGAAACAGCATCCAGTGAAATGGAACACATTTGTTGCTAATCGTGTTTATTATGTACAGCAAAACTTTGAAGGAAAATGGAGATTCGTACCGGGTAAAGACAATCCTGCTGACATTCCGTCTAGAGGAACATTTGGAGATACTCTAGCTGAAAATTCAACATATTGGCATGGTTCAGAATGGTTAAAGGAAGAAGAGTGAAACTGGCCAACTGATAAGTCTCTGACAGAAACTCAAGATATACATGAGATCCGACAATCTCGCGTTTGCTTGGCGAGACATAGCAATTCTCCATCCATGGACGACATTTATCTTAAGTTTTCAGCAATGTCAAAATTCCAATGAATAAGTGCATACTGTCTACGATTTAAAACCAACTGCAAACGGAGCATAAAAGGTGAACCGTTTAATTTTGGTCCATTAAGGATAAAGGAACTAGTTGAAGCAGAAATGGCGCTGGTACGTGGAGCTCAATTGGAATTTTCTGAGGACATAGAAAATCTAAAGGCAAATAAGGCACTGGCATCAAATAGCAGAATATCATCACTGAATCCGTTTATTGATTCCAATGGACTATTGCGTGTCGGAGGTCGCCTGAAACACGCAAATTTGTAAATTAATCAGAAACATCCCATGATATTACCATCTTCACATCCACTGACAAAATTAACCATTAAGAAGACTCACATCGATACACTCCACGGTGGAGTAAAACTGACTCTGAACCACATTCGAAGAAAATTTTGGATATTACGAGGTACCAACACAGTCAAGGCGTTAATCAATCAATGCGTGAGGTGCTTTCGGTTCAAGGCAAAGGAATCCACTCAACTTATGGGACAGCTTCCGGAAGAACGAGTTAAATTTTCACGACCATTTACACATTGTGGGGTTGATTACGCAGGTCCAATCAACATAAGATGCACACGAGCCCGAGGCGTAAGGTCACACAAGGCATACATTGCGCTATTCGTTTGCATGGCAACAAAGGCAATTCACATTGAACTGACGTCAGATTTAACCACGGATGGGTTTATGGCTGCACTGCGACGAATGATCAGCAGAAGAGGATCTAGACATCATCTTTACAGCGACAATGGAACAAATTTTGTGGGAGCTAAAAATATCATCGAAGCAGTGCAATCCAAACTTGCTGAAAAAGGAGTACAATGGCATTTCATTCCACCTGGAGCACCACACTTTGGTGGACTCTGGGAAGCAGGAGTTAAATCAGTTAAATACCATCTTAATCGAATCACAGGTGAACAGAAACTCACCTACGAGGAGATGAACACCATCTTGGTAAAAATAGAAGGAGTTTTGAACTCACGACCACTGTGTGCATTAACGGACAACATCGAAGATCTAGATGCACTAATACCAGGTCACTTTATTATTGGATCACCATTATTAGTACCACAAGACGACACCATTTTGGACCTGGCCGAAGGTAGTCTTAAAAGATATAAATTAATTCAAAAACTAAAGCAAGATGTTTGCAAGCGTTGGTACGAGGACTACATACATAAACTTCAACAGCGTTATAAGTGGAAGAAGCCAGCAAGGAACTTGACAATTGGGCAGCTAGTACTCCTCAAAAACGAGCTGCTTACACCATCAAAATGGCCTATAGGAAAAATCATTGAATACATAGCGGAGTTGATGGCCTTATAAGAGTTGTAACGGGTAAAACAGAAAAACGAACATACAAACGACCGATAACGAAGGTGTGTTTGCTACCGAACGAAGAAAATATCATGCGATCAGATGAAAATACAGTGCAACAAATTCAACCGTCCAATCTCAACAAAAGGCTGAGAGACAAAAGAGAAGCGCCCAGGCTTACTGCCGCCCTGGTTATTCTGTCATTATGTGCAATTATCATGCCGGGATCTACCACATACACAATAACTCACCCAGAAGCTCAATTATTCATAGAACAAATTGGAACCGCGAAAATTCAACGGGGTATGCTCCGCACAAGCGTTCAGTTTCCAATCACAGACATTATACGAAAACATAAACAAAACGAAGAATCAATTCAGTGAGTTATGCAACAAAGTAACGAAGGTAACATCAGAGAGCCAATGCAATGAATTATGTCATCATATAAAAGAAGAATGGAAGAACATAAACTCAATTTTTAAAAGACTTCAAATAACACCATTACAAAGAAACAAGAGAGGACTACTAGAAACCGTGCTTAACTCTATATTTGGAGTAAATGATGAAGTGTACCATGACATTGAAGACCTAGACAACAACCAGAAGGTTCTCATAAAAAGTGCTAAGTCTAATACGAAGATTATGCTGTCCACCCTGTTCACTGTTAATGAAACGGAGGCTAGAATCAATAACAAAATTAACAACTTTACAAAAAAAACTCAATGCTGGACTAGCTGAGATCAACAAAATGGAATCATGGTATCGCATGGTTGACGAAAATAAGTTAAATCTTCATGTGACAAATGCCTATCTGATTGCTCTAAGATTCATGCTGTTACGGTAAATTTTACCGCAACAAAAACTTCCCTTCGGTCGTTCTTTCTCCCATTCTTTTTTCCCGTTGTGGCAGCAAAATATTGGCGAAGTTGAAGGCAACCATGGTCTCATCAACCAGTGGTGTACCTAGCCTTATTTTGCAAAAGCAACAAAAGCAGGTGTTCGAGTACGACGTTCGAAAACGAGAAGAGCCGGCGGATGAGCCGAAGAAGTAACGAGTCAGGTGGACTCTTACTTACATCAAACAACCAACAAAAACTAAACATCTTACAATTATCATTCTATTTTAAAATTCTAATTAACGTAACGTAATTTTAACTCTATCTTAAAATAACGTAAATGTGCTTAATGTACAAAATGGGTTTTTAACGCGATTAGATTAGTATTGTAGAATTTTTAAAAAGAACTTTAAAGTAACGCTATTCTCTGTGTCTCCAAAAATAGTTGTTAAATAATTCACGCTTAGAATCCCGCGCGATAGTTGTAGAGTAGTAGGAAAAAGCCTATTTGAGAATTCCCCTCGATTTTAATTATTTTCAATTTTACTCGAAAATAAATTTAGTAGAAAAAGGGTCTGAACTCGTCCATTATGTTTCGGCAAGTTTTGGAAACATACCCAACAACTTGTTGAAACGTTGTTTGTGTGCGTGAGAGTAAGTTTTGGCAAGTTTTGGAAACACATCCAACAACTTGTTGAAACCGTGTTTGTGTGCGTGTGAGTATGTTTCGTTAGATCCCACCACGGTTGTTTTCTAATAGAGCGTCATGCTTCCAGAAAGCCGTGACCGATGATCTCGAAACGAATGGTTGTGTTGTATAGTTTTATGTATGAGTGAACGTTTGGAATGGACGAGGGAAGAAAGATGTTGATGTAAATGAGCTTGGAAGGCACTCTTGCGAGAGCCTTAGAAGCGAAAACTTAATTTTTGGAAAAAAATATCGAGAGATTTTGAAAAGAAAAAAAAATCGAGGAGACATCTTTTTGTTTGGTTTTTTTGTGAAAATTTGGATCGAGGATTTTTGGGGACACATAACCAGGAATCGAGATGCGAGTCGTGAAAAGTTTTGAAGGAGAGAGGAGACAGACAGTAAACAAAGATAAGTAGCTAGTTTGTGTTTTATTAGGAATATAAATATATATTTGAAATTCTAAAATATATACTTATATTCAGCGTGTGTACGAGTTTTCCACCTTACTTTCGGGACGCGCCTTAGTTTTTCTTAAAAACCCATTTTTCTGTTGAGTTTATTTGCTTTTATTTTATTTAGCTTCAATTGCTTGTTGAATTTTTCCTTTGAGCCAAACGGCCATATTTATTTGTATATTCCCCTTTTATTTGAAAAGACTTTTGGGTTTTAGTCCAGGGATCTTCTGTCCCATGGTTTCCCAAAACAATAAAATAATTACATTTTTAAACATAACTCTTTCCTTTTATTCCATTTATTCGGTTATTTACTTTCTATAATTAGTTTTGGCATTTTCTAATTCGGTTTTAGAACAAAATTCCTGGCGCCCGCTTTTTTTTGCACCCTACTGTGCAATCATATACTTTCTTCTTTTGATAAGCTGTTTTGATTACGAAATCAATCAAGCTTATCAAAAGAAATACAAAATTCTTCCACCGAACCCACCCCAGCTGAGCAGCCGTGGTGACAGCTTCTTTAATCAAGCTGTATATCGCACTTTTTTTTTGCATCCTCTTTTCGCGTTATTCGTGTGTGGCCTATTGATAGTAGGAACCAGTCAATTCGTTTCGTGCGTAGCCGTCGGTGCGCGTTTCAAATTTTTTTTTCTTTTTTACTCTTTTTTTGTTTGTTTTTAATTTAATTGTTCGCGGTATTAATTACGTGTATATTTATAATTTTAATTAAATAAATTCCCCTACCCCTATCGTGTTCGTGTCGCGGAAAAAAGTGCAATAAAGTGGCGCCCAACGTGGGGCCCAAAGTGGAAGAGTTTTTTTTTTATTGTATTTATTGTGTTTTTTTTCTCATTCTCTTACCAATCTTTTGAGTGGAAATCTAACTGATTTTTTTTATTATTATTGGTGTAGTGTTTTTCGTGACCAAACAAAGTGGAAGGAATAGGCGGAGGAGTAAAGGCAATCCAGCAAGCAGCAAGAGGCAGTAAACGCAGCAAGGAGTTTTGGTGGCTGAGATCAACAAAATGGAATCATGGTATCGCATGGTTGACGAAAATAAGTTAAATCTTCATGTGACAAATGCCTATCTGATTGCTCTAAGCTTCATGCTGTTACGGTAAATTTTACTGCAACAAAAACTTCCCTTCGGTCGTTCTTTCTCCCATTCTTTTTTCTCGTTGTGGCTGCAAAATATTGGCGAAGTTGAGGGCAACCATGGTCTCATCAATCAGTGGTGTACCTAGCCTTATTTTGCAAAAGCAACAAAAGCAGGTGTTCGAGTACGACGTTCGAAAACGAGAAGAGCCGGCGGATGAGCCGAAGAAGTAACGAGTCAGGTGGACTCTTACTTACATCAAACAACCAACAAAAACTAAACATCTTACAATTATCATTCGATTTTAAAATTCTAATTAACGTAACGTAATTTTAACTTTATTTTAAAATAACGTAAATGTGCTCAATGTACAAAATGGGTTTTTAACGCGATTAGATAAGTATTGTAGAATTTTTAAAAAGAACTTTAAAGTAACGCTATTCTCTGTATCTCCGAAAATAGTTGTTAAATAATTCACGCTTAGAATCCCGCGCGATAGTTGTAGAGTAGTAGGAAAAAGCCTATTTGAGACTTCCCCTCGATTTTAATTATTTTCAATTTTTCTCGAAAATAAATTTAGTAGAAAAAGGGTCTTAACTCGTCCATTATGTTTCGGCAAGTTTTGAAAACATACCCAACAACTTGTTGAAACGTTGTTTGTGTGCGTGAGAGTAAGTTCTGGCAAGTTTTGGAAACACATCCAACAACTTGTTGAAACCGTGTTTGTGTGCGTGTGAGTATGTTTCGTTAGATCCAACCACAGTTGTTTTCTAATAGAGCGTCATGCTTCCAGAAAGCCGTGACCGATGATCTCGAAACGAATGGTTGTGTTGTATAGTTGTATGCATGAGTGAACGTTTAGAATGGACGAGGGAAGAAAGATGTTGATGTAAATGAGCTTGGAAGGCACTCTTGCGAGAGCCTTAAAAGCGAAAACTTAATTTTTGGAAAAAAAATATCGAGAGATTTTGAAAAGAAAAAAAAATCGAGGAGACATCTTTTTGTTTCGTTTTTTTTGTGAAAATTTGGATCGAGGATTTTTGGGGACACATAACCAGGAATCGAGATTCGAGTCGTGAAAAGTTTTGAAGGAGATAGGAGAGAGGAGACTGACAGTAGACAAAGATAAGTAGTTTGTGTTTTATTAGGAATATAAATATATATATATGAAATTCTAAAATATATACTTATATTCAACGTGTGTACGAGTTTTCCACCTTACTTTCGGGACGCGCCTTAGTTTTTCTTAAAACCCCATTTTTCTGTTGAGTTTATTTGCTTTTATTTTATTTAGCTTCAATTGCTTGTTGAATTTTTCCTTTGAGCCAAACGGCAATATTTATTTGTATATTCCCCTTTTATTTGAAAAGAGTTTTGAGTTTTAGTCCAGGGATCTTCTGTCCCATGGTTTCCCAAAACAATAAAATAATTACATTTTTAAACATAACTCTTTCCTTTTATTCCATTTATTCGGTTCTTTACTTTCTATAATTAGTTTTGGAATTTTCTAATTCGGTTTTAGAACAAAATTCCCGGCACCCGCTTTTTTTTGCAACCTACTGTGCAATCATATACTTTCTTCTTTTGATAAGCTGTTTTGATTACGAAATCAATCAAGCTTATCAAAAGAAATACAAAATTCTTCCACCGAACCCTTGTATATAAAATCTATAGTAATGGAACGTGCAGAATCGACGGTGTCGGCCTCGCACGCTTCCACACAATTTACTCATTTACAGACTTTGTGTGGACTTTAAGAATGACGAGACTCATGTTGCAGAGAATAGGTCAAAATGGAAGAAAACACAACTGAGTGCATTGGAATTCTGCATGAGTGGAATTGTCTTTTGCGGGTGGGTTTGTGTGTTAGTAGGATTTTATTATTTTTTTTTTGGTTTGGTGGAAATGTATGGCAGCCATCTTTTATTTTCATTTTTTTGAATTGCTGTGATGGATTTTGTTGGCCTTGAAGAGGAAATGTATGAAAACGTTCATATTTCATGTGGCAGCCATGGTTGCCAATAAATACATTTTTCTAGCAAAATAATAATGTTTGGTGATTTAGGTAATTATTGTGGGGCTTGCACTTTAGTGTATAAATGCACTAAAGGATTATAGGTATGCGGTATTTGAGGATTACCTATATAAGGTAAGTATATTAAAAATCGAGGACGTGGGTTGAAACAAGAAAAAAAAAAATAAAGCACATGAATTCTAGAATCTATATATATAAAAATGAATTGGTGTCTGTTTGTACGCGCCTAACTCGGCTGAATATCATTTGATTTGCATGCGGATTTTTTTGTTGAGTTTGTATTAAACCAGGTAAACGAATAGCGGAGCCGAATTTTTCAAATTTTGGACGGTAATTTTTAAAAATCGTCAAAACACAAAATTGCGGAACAAATATCGACAGATTATGAATTTTTTCTTTGAACAAGCATAACTTGGCTAAATATTATCCGATTTGCATGAGGATTTTTTTGTTGGATTTGTTTTCAACCAGGTAAACACACAACGGAGCCGGTTTTTTTTCAATTGCAAAAACAAACGAGTTTCTTCTCCACCTGTGCAAGTGACCCGTTCGCCAGAGCTGCTCTACTCGGAAATGCCTCGCTATTATATTTGGAATGCGCCGTACAAAAAATTTCAACGTCGAAAACAAGGGCAAGCTGTTGCCGGATATGCGGATGTGTATTAAACTGATGCGCTTGGTCGTATCTATGCTGTTCCTCCAAAAAATGACGACTGCTTCTATCTGCGATTGCTTTTGGTCAATGTGCCTGGTCAAACTTCGTACGAGAACCTGCGGACTGTTGATGGTGTGCTGTGTGCCACATTTAGAGAAGCCTGTTAGCGGATGAATTTGTTTGCCAACGACAATCACACTTTCTCACAAAACGTTTCTCCTTTCGTTGATTTTTACTTCAATTCGGTCAAGATCCGACATAGCGCTTGCGATTGCCTCTTCTCGAATAGCGGCCACGTTGTTGGAAGGTGGTTGTACAGCACATTCAGCGTTAAAATTGCGATGAACTCAACGCTTGCCTGAAATTATCGTATTTCTGGCGATACGTAAAGAAGCTGCAGTTGACGACGAACATGCGAGTTGCGTTGCAGAACGATCCATTAGCCGATGATTTTGCAAAAAAACAATTGGCAATTGGAAATGGTCGAATTACCGTTGATGCTGCAACTGGCCTGATTTCGTTCCCGCTGAATTGTGAATTCACATCATAAAAGGAAGGACTCATCAGCAAAGTGTTCCCTCACATCGGTCACAATTATTTGAACCACGATTGGCTCAGTGAACGTGCGATATTAGCTGCGAAAAATAAGGACGTCGATAATTTGAATTTCATCATTCAAAATAAAATCGCAGCTCCACTGCATTCGTTCAAATCGGTGGATCGCATAACAAATGATGACGAAGCAACAAACTACCCAATTGAATTTTTGAATTCGTTGGATGTTCTTGGTCTACCACCACACAATTTGAAACTCAAAGTCTGCTCTATCATCATAATGCTGCGCAATATGAACCAACCAAAACTATGCAATGGAACTAAGTTGACAGTGAAGAAACTCATGAACAACGTCATCCAAGCGACAATAATCAAAGGCAAGTTCAAAGGCGAAGATGTTCTGATTCCAAGAATTCCTTTGATACCAACCGACTTGCCATTCGAGTTTAAGCGGATTCAGTTTCCCGTTCGACCCGCATTCGCCATGACAATTAAGAAATCGCAAGGCCAATCGTTGCAAGTGTGTGGCCTTAATCTTGAATTCCCTTGCTTTTCACATGGACAACTGTACGTGGCGTGTTCGCGTGTCGGAAAGCTCGACTTTCGAAAGGGACATTTAGTCAATTTAAGGCGGAACGAAGTTCGCCGGGTCAGCTAGTTATTAATATATACATAATATGCAACCTACTTTATTTGATTGCCGCTTTTCTTAGATTACAATCGTTTTACATAATGTGCTGTGTTTGAACTTAATAAGTACCTATTCTGAAATACTAAAAACGAGAAATTTCTAAAACTCTTTCTTTTCAAATAATTCTAACCTTCCCTTTCCTAAAGAAAACTAGACTTATGTATGATTTTTACAACGATTGCACAAATGACTATAGTTAAAAAGAAATAAAATTTTTACAAATGCATAGGTACACAAATATTTACCCAGGAAATTACTATTAAAGTTAAAAAAAACCTTATAAATTTTGCAGAAACCCGTAGAGCTGGCAATCATATTGCAGTACGTTTGAAATCTTTGCAGCAAGATTTTTTCACCGTTCTAACATCCATAGTTGAAAGTGTTATTGAGTGATATTTTTATTGGGAAGTGATTGTGTGAGTGTATTGTGTTGAAATTGAAATTTGGCAAATTCTTGCTATCTGTGCTGGTCATAAATATTTGCAAAAAAAAAATGCACGACTGGGTTGCACGAACTTGCTCTAATGTCTGAGAATTGTTTATTGGCTGCATAACTTATATTTAAAATTATTTAGCAAATTCTTCTAATTTTCAAATTCAATTAAGAGTTTTCTTAGGAAAATTAAGTAAATTAGATTTCAAAAATTTTTTTGGAAAACTTTTTGAAAACATTTTTCAAAAAAAAATTCAAAAACGATAGTCCATAAGTATTCAGCAAATACATTCATACCTATACATTTTTGAAAAAAATAATGGTCAGTTTTCAAAATATTAACTTTTTTCCAAAAATGTTTTAAAAATACATACAAATATTTTTAAGAAATATCGGTATGCAGTATAAATTGAGCTATCTACACCTTTATATGTGTGAAATTTCAAAAGTATCGGTTGAGCCGTTATCGAGATAGTCGTAAGTAAAAAAAACGGTCCTATGGAAAGTATCTTTTTTAGACATTTAAACCTAACGGTTATATGGCAGGTACCATTATTTTTTGTTTTACAAAAAAATTAAATTTCCCATCTGTAGGTACCTACAATATGTAAAAAAAACTCTACGATATAAAAAAACTGTTTTTTCCACGAATGCATAACTTGCCTTATAATACCTATAATCGCAAGTAAAAATATTGAAAATTGCCAAAAATATAAATAATATCAAAATATTTCGAAAATCAAATATACTTTTTTTTTTAATTATTAAAAATGACTCAATGACTACATATTTATTAAATTGAAAAATATGTATCTACATATTTATATTTTTCAAACCCCGTCGGCATTTAGCTTTTATTTGCAATATATATTTTTTTACATTATTAGCATTTTAAACAAAAATAAAAATACTGCTTTTCTACTTGGCTATGGCTATGCATTTACACACAAACGATTTTCCTTGTATGTATAGGTGTAAAATACAACCAGTTCCACTCAGTTTCCATGAAACACCTCAACTCAACATTTATTTCATTACTTATGATATGACATTCTAAACAACATTTTCTATTATTCTGGCAACATTCTACTCTTCTTCGCAATTTTCTCTGCCAGCACATTGACAGTGACATCCAACGTTCAACAATCGCGTAATTTTATACTCATTGACGCCATTACTATAGTGTCTATATACAAAGACCGAACCCACCCCAGCTGAGCAGCCGTGGTGACAGCTTCTTTAATCAAGCTGTATATTGCACTTTTTTTTGCATCCTCTTTTCGCGTTATTCGTGTGTGACCTATTGATAGTAGGAACCAGTCAATTCGTTTCGTGCGTAGCCGTCGGTGCGCGTTTCAACTTTTGTTTTCTTTTTTACTCTTTTTTTGTTTGTTTTTAATTTAATTGTTCGCGGTATTAATTACGTCTATATTTATAATTTTAAATAAATAAATTCCCCTACCCCTATCGTGTTCGTGTCGCGGAAAAAAGTGCAATAAAGTGGCGCCCAACGTGGGGCCCAAAGTGGAAGAGTTTTTTTTTATTGTATTTATTGTGTTTTTTTTCTCATTCTGTTACCAATCTTTTGAGTGGAAATCTAATTGATTTTTTTATTATTATTGGTGTAGTGTTTTTCGTTACCAAACAAAGTGGAAGGAATAGGCGGAGGAGTAAAGGCAATCCAGCAAGCAGCAAGAGGCAGTTAACGCAGCAAGGAGTTTTGGTGAAAATTTTTTTATTTTTGTTAGTGTTGTAAACTGGTTTTTTTTTTAATTCTGTGGTGTCGTTTGTTTTGAAAACATACATTTTTTTGCGTCATTTAATTTAATTTTTTTTTTTTTTGTGTTCATATACATAGGTACCTTGGGTAGAGTTTTTTTTTCATTAGATATTGTTTTTTTTTCTTTTTCTCGCGTAGGATATTTTGTGTTGGTAAATAGAGTGAATATTACATTGAGTTATTATTGAGTGATAGGTAGGCGATAGTTTTTTTTCTGTTGTTTTTTTTTTCTCGCGTGGGATATTTCGCGATTATTTATTTTGGAAATTGAGTGATTATTAAGTTGAGTGTTTTTTTTTGGTGATAGGATATTAATTTTTTTATTAGAAGAAAACAATAATTCGCAAGTTTATCGCTGGAAGTTTTTTTCTTCTTTAGTTATCTATCTTAAAAAGAAGTGATTCGTGCTTACGGTTGCCACCTATGTGCTAAATTTTTAGGTGACAATTTAAATACAGTTTTTCTCATTACGCGTAACATCTAGCGAGTTAAGAATTTAGTGTTTCTTGTTTCTATTAATAACTTTAGGAAAATTTGGATTGAAGTTTTTTTATATGAATCGATAAGAGTTTCCAAGTTTTTTTTTAATTTGAAATAATTTGTTCGCGTTTTTTTGTGTGTGCTATCTATTAATTTTTTTTGTGTGAATAAAAATGAATATAGGAAGACTAGCACAGGACGAACTGGCCTACGAGATGAAGGTCAGGGGTTTAAAAGTAGGTTCGGTAGATGAGATGCGAAGAGCATTGAGGTCATCGAGGTTGCTCGTTGAGAGAAACTCGATGGAGGTTGGCGTAGTGTACCCTTTTACATACGATGAGGATAGAGATGCTATCGAAGCAAAAATTGAGGAGATTAGGGGCCTTCTTAAAGTACCTCCGAAGAATCCAAAGTCTTCGGAGTACATTAAGATTGTAACAAAGATTGAGTGGTGTATAGGTAGGATAGCTAGGACCCCTTGTGAGGCAGACGACGAAGAAGATGCGATTATCTCTCTTCGTAATAAAGTTTTGTGTTTATTAGTAGATCTCACTGGTGATAGTGAGAATAGTGATAGGGAAGAAGAAGTTGAGAAGGAAAAGACTCCGGTTAAAAGGCAAACCCAACTTCAGGAACAAGTTGGTCAGACCCCAAATGGTGTGCGGTCTGCGTTAGGATTGGCTGGTGGGTCATTGTCTGAACCAATGCGTGTTGGCAGTAGTCCATCAGTCAATGATATTAGTGTTAGGGTCCCATTGGGACATAGGGTTGATAGGGTTGACACTTTTGCTGAACAGATGGTCGTTCAACAGAAGTGCACTGAACGTGAAATTTACTGGTGACTCTAATGGAGCATCAGTGAATTCATTCCTCGAAAGAGTGGAGGAACTTCGTCTGGCTAACGATGTTCCGGACTCCCACCTTTTCAAATCCGCTTCGGAGCTTTTGTCGGGTAGGGCCCTTATGTCTTATAGGATGGTTAGGGAAGATTTGGGGGATTGGCAAGAACTCGTCAAGGAACTCAAAGCGGAGTTCCTTCCTGCGAATTACGATGATCTTCTACTAGAAGAAATAAATCGGCGTTCGCAGGGAAAGGATGAAACTTTCGGCGCGTATCTTGCCACTATGAGGACATTGTTCCGAAGATTGTCGGAACCTTTGTCAGAGGGAAGAATGATTTCGATATTGAGGAAAAACATAGACCCCATTTATCAGGTTCAGATAGCGAGTGCCAAACCAAAGACGGTTAAGGAACTTGCTATCTTAGGTAGGGACCTAGATACCCTTAAGGTAAATGTAGACAGTTTTACTCCACCAAGTAGAGGTAGGCATTTGTTGGAACCTGAATGAGGTTACCAACCGAGTTCGTCCGGACAACACCGAGTTGCGGCTGTTGCTCCAGTCCCACAGAACCCTTTTAGACAGGTAGTTAGGTGTTACAATTGTAACAGGGATGGTCATTTGGCACAAAACTGTTCTGTGCAAAGGAAGTGTTTCGGTTGCGGGGCTGTAGGTGTATATCGTAGGGACTGTAGGCGGTGTTCGGGAAATGGGGAACGGACTCTTGTGTCAGCAGGACAGGAGACCTACCAGCGTTAGTAAGGTCGTCTGCTGACGATCAGCTGGAACGTCAAGTTCACTTTAGTTTCACGTTAGCGGCAAGCGGTAGGGACAGTAGGCCATATTTAGGAGTTAGGGTCTATGGAATCAAGTTCTTGGGTATACTTGATTCAGGAGCCTCTCGCACCATTGTGGGTGGTGACGGGTGGAAAATTTTAAAAGAATTAGGACTTAGATTAGAAAAGAGTAGTGTTGAGTCAGGAGCTTTAGCAGATGGGGCAGGTGTAGGAGTAGCTGGGTCTATTTCTCTACCAGTGGAGGTTGAGAATAGATCCATTTTAATAGAATGTCAGGTTATACCGAGTCTCCCACACCAATTGATCTTGGGTGCCGACTTTTGGGCACTATCGGGCATAGTCCCGGATTTGAGATCTGGTATGTGGAGTTTTTCGAGCCAGGAAATGGTGGCTTCGGTAACAGACATGGTAGCGCTTAGAGAAAAATCGGATTTGGACGATTTTGAAAGTAAGAACTTAGAAGACTTGTTAGGAGAACTTTTTAAATCAATGACCGAGGGATTAGGGTGCACCAACTTAGTTGAGCACAAGATTAGGACGTCCGCAAAACCAATTAAGCAACAATACTACCCTGTTTCACCCGCGATTCAGAAACATATCGATCAGGAACTCAAAGAGATGTTGGAAGCTGGAGTGATCGAGAAGTCAAATAGTCCTTGGGCATCGCTGATTCTTCTCGTTAAGAAGAAAGGCGGCAGTTATCGGTTCTGCGTTGAGTATAGGAAATTGAATGAGGTTACTGATAGGGACGCTTATCCACTACTATTTATTTCGGCTATTTTGGACAAGCTTCGAAACGCTAAGTACTTGTGCTCATTAGACATTAAATCTGCTTATTGGCAGATTCCAATGGAGGAAGAATCGCGTAAGTACACAGCCTTTACCGTGCCAGGGAGGGGTCTTTTTCAATTCTGTAGGACGCCATTCGGGCTCCATAATTCACCAGCGACATGGCAGAGGTTTATTGACGACGTTCTAGGTCCCGATTTAGAACCGTTCGTCTTTGTGTACCTAGATGACATTATCATTGTCACCGATTCTTTTGAGAAACACCTAGAAATTCTCAAAGAAGTTTTTAAAAGGCTAGGAGAGGCGGGTTTAAAAGTAGGTAGGGAAAAGTGTTATTTCTGTAGGCCTTCTTTGAAATTTCTAGGTTATGTAGTTGAAAAGAACGGGCTCGATGTAGACCCGGAAAAAGTGGAAAGCATGATGAGGATTCCTCCACAGAAAAACGTGAAGGAAATTAGGAGTTTTGTAGGGACTATTTCTTGGTATCGAAGATTCGTGCCAAATTTTGCAATTTTAGTTAGCCCTCTTACCGATCTCTTAAAGAAAGGTAAGAAATTTGAGTGGACCCAGGATGTGAGGAGAGTTTTAGGAAAGCCAAAGAGTGTTTGGCACCGATTCTAACATGTCCGGATTTTTCTCGGCCGTTTGTTGTCCAAACAGATGCGTCGGATTTTGGTATCGGGGCCGTACTTTCGCAGGAGTTTGAGGATGGCGAAAAAGCCATTTGTTATTTGAGTCGGTCATTGAATAGAAATGAAAGGAACTACTCTACGACCGAAAAGGAATGCTTGGTGGTTCTTTGGGCGATCGAAAAGTTACGGCCGTATCTCGAAGGTGTTCGATTTACGGTTGTCACTGAGCATCACTCACTGATCTGGCTTAGCAATCTTAAGGATCCGCAGGGTAGGTTAGCTCGTTGGGCCATTCGGCTCCAACAATTTGATTTCAAGATCAACCATCGAAAGGGCAAAGAACATGTCGTTCCTGATATGTTGTCGCGATGAGTCCCCGAAGTAGCCGGTGTCTCTGAAGCTGATTCTGATCCTTGCGTGATCAAAATGAAATCACATGTAGAAAAGAGCCCGTTAGAATACCCATCCTGGCGAATTGAGGATGGGCAGCTCTATAAACATGTTCGGGTGAACCATATTGTTGTTCACAACGAGAATGAGGAGTGGAAGTTAGTTGTAGGGAAAGGTGATAGGGCAAAGATTCTAAACGATTGCCATGATGCTCCGGTTTCAGGACACATGGGCGTTAAAAAGACTTTTGCTAGGGTGGCAGAAAAATATTACGGGCCCAAAATGAGGAGTGATATTACGAGATATGTTAGGGTTTGTAAGACTTGCCAAAAAGTGAAACCGGTGAATGAGAGGCCAGCTGGTCTTATGACTGAGAGGGTGGGAAATTCCCAACCGTGGGATGTGATTTGTGTGGACTTAGTTGGCCCACTTCCGAAGTCGTCGCGTGGTTTTATATATATTTTAACGGTCGTCGATTATTTTAGTAAATTTCCCCTTTAGTTCGCAATACGGTCCGCAACGGCGAAAGCGGTTTGTTGAGAATTGGAAGAAAACGTTTTTCTTCTCTTCGGTGTTCCAAGGTGGATCGCCTGTGACAACGGTCCCCAGTTCCGTAGCAAAGAACTGAAGACGCTTAGTGAAGCGTACGGGTCACAACTTCGATATACGGCGCATTAC
Organism: Platycheirus albimanus; assembly: GCA_916050605.2. Taxonomy (NCBI): domain Eukaryota; kingdom Metazoa; phylum Arthropoda; class Insecta; order Diptera; family Syrphidae; genus Platycheirus; species Platycheirus albimanus. Next base: position 122,416,043 of record OU696696.1, read on the forward strand.
CATCCGCAAGCGAAACCTGCGGAGCGCATAAATCAAATCATTAAGACTACGCTCCGAGCGTATGTCTCCGAAAACCAGCGAAGTTGGGATATGCAACTGGCAACAGTGGCCTGTGCTATCCGAACTTCGCAACATGAGGTGTTAGGTGTTTCGCCATATTTTGTTAATTTTGGTAAGAACATGGTAACTAGTTGCCATGATGTAGGGCTTAGAGATAGTGATAGAGACCAAGATAGAGGGGATACCGTTAGGCAGTTTCAGAAACTGAGACAGGAGATAGCTAGGAAGTTGGAAGCGGCGGGAAATAAGACCGCTAGAACTTATAATTTGAGGAGAAGAGACATACAGTTTCAACCTGGTGATCTCGTTTGGCGTAGGAATTATGCTCTGTCCGATGCGGCAAATTATTTCGCTTCTAAATTAGCGACCAAGTTTGTTGGTCCATTTAAGGTCAGTAGGAGGGTGTCACCTTGGACATACCTCCTGATAGACGATAAAGGGAAGGATCGAGAGACGTGGACTGTAAAGGATTTAAAGCCATTTATTGACACTTAGTCAAAAGTCCCTTACTCTTTCTTTTAAATCGTAATTTTTTGTATTTTGTTTGTTTTTTTTATTTTGGTAAATTGTCCAATTTTATATTTTCAATTCGTGCCACTAATTCTTTTTTTTTCTTTTTTTTTCTATTTTTCTTTTTTTAATATGATGGTAACCCTGTGTTGTGTTGTCCACCTTATACTTTTACCCTCCAATCCTGGCCGAGCCTTAAGAAATGGTTTATTTTTCTTGAAAAGTAAACACATTTCTTGGGAGGTAAGGGTGGAATTTGTTACGGTAAATTTTACCGCAACAAAAACTTCCCTTCGGTCGTTCTTTCTCCTATTCTTTTTTCTCGTTGTGGCTGCAAAATATTGGCGAAGTTGAGGGCAACCATGGTCTTATCAATTAGTGGTGTACCTAGCCTTATTTTGCAAAAGCAACAAAAGCAGGTGTTCGAGTACGACGTTCGAAAACGAGAAGAGCCTGCGGATGAGCCGAAGAAGTAACGAGTCAGGTGGACTCTTTCTTACATCAAACAACCAACAAAAACTAAGCATCTTACAATTATCATTCTATTTTAAAATTATAATTAACGTAACGTAATTTTAACTTTATCTTAAAATAACGTAAATTTGTTTAATGTACAAAATGGGTTTTTAACGCGATTAGATTAGTATTGTAGAATTTTTAAAGAGAACTTTAAAGTAACGTTCCTCTCTGTATCTCCGAAAATAGTTGTTAAATAATTCACGCTTCGAATCCCGCACGATAGTTGTAGAGTAGTAGGAAAAATCCTATTTGAGACTTCCCCTCGATTTTAATTATTTTCAATTTTTCTCGAAAATAAATTTAGTAGAAAAACTTGTTGAAACGTTGTCTGTGTGCGTGAGAGTAAGTTTTGGCAAGTTTTGGAAACATTTCCAACAACTTGTTGAAACCGTGTTTGTGTGCGTGTGAGTATGTTTCGTTAGATCCCACCACGGTTGTTTTCTAGGAGAGCGTCATGCTTCCAGAAAGCCGTGACCGATGATCTCGAAGCGAATAGTTGTGTTGTATAGTTGTATGTATGAGTGAACGTTTGGAATGGACGAGGGAAGAAAGATGTTGATGTAAATGAGCTTGGAAGGCACTCTTGCGAGAGCCTTAAAAGCGAAAACTTAATTTTTGGAAAAAAAATATCGAGAGATTTTGAAAAGAAAAAAAAATCGAGGAGACATCTTTTTGTTTCGTTTTTTTGTGAAAATTTGGATCGAGGATTTTTGGGGACACATAACCAGGAATCGAGATTCGAGTCGTGAAAAGTTTTGAAGGAGATAGGAGAGAGGAGACAGCCAGTAGACAAAGATAAGTAGTTTGTGTTTTATTAGGAATATAAATATATATTTGAAATTCTAAAATATATACTTATATTCAACGTGTGTATGAGTTTTCCACCTTTCTTTCGGGACGCTAGGACGTCTTAGTTTTTCTTAAAAACCCATTTTTCTGTTGAGTTTATTTGCTTTTATTTTATTTAGCTTCAATTGCTTGTTGAATTTTTCCTTTGAGCCAAACGGCCATATTTATTTGTATATTCCCCTTTTATTTGAAAAGACTTTTGGGTTTTAGTCCAGGGATCTTCTGTCCCATGGTTTCCTAAAACAATAAAATAATTACATTTTTAAACATAACTCTTTCCTTTTATTCCATTTATTCGGTTCTTTACTTTCTATAATTAGTTTTGGAATTTTCTTATTCGCTTTTAGAAAAAAATTCCTGGCGCCCGCTTTTTTTTGCACCCTACTGTGCAATCATATACTTTCTTCTTTTGATAAGCTGTTTTGATTACGAAATCAATCAAGCTTATCAAAAGAAATATAAAATCCTCCCACCGAACCCACCCCAGCTGAGCAGCCGTGGTGACAGCTTCTTTAATCAAGCTGTATATTGCACTTTTTTTTGCATCCTCTTTTTGCGTTATTCGTGTGTGGCCTATTGATAGTAGGTACCAGTCAATTCGTTTCGTGCGTAGCCGTCGGTGCGCGTTTCAACTTTTTTTTTCTTTTTTACTCTTTTTTTGCTTGTTTTTAATTTAATTGTTCGCGGTATTATTATTATTATTATTATTATTATTATTATTCTTTATTTCAAAAATTACCAAATAAATTTGGGTTAACAAAGAATTTATGGACATGGCATATTGCCGTTTGCCAGATAATGACATTTATTATATGTATTAGATCGACTTTAAATTTAAAATTGATAGATTTTTCATTAACATAAATAGCTACATAAGTAAATAAATAATTACAGTATTATAATAAGATAAATAGTTGAATTAAAGTTTACTCTGAACTTAAGATACTACAAAAAGTTGTTTCGATAAGCAAGAGCGTGGTCACAAAACTTGTACAGATTTGTCCACCCTGCAGACCCATTCAAAATGTCTATCAGTTGTGGACAAGAAAGGACACTTTTTTGGAAGTAGAGCCTGCGAAGCTCCTGCAGAACTGGGCAAATGGCTATGAAATGGTAAATATCATCCCGCTCATACCTATTACAGAAGTTGCACAGGATTGGTAGATCTGATCTGTGAGGAATATAATTAAGGTTAAGGATTTCCACTCTTGCTCTAAAAATAGTGCTAATAGCTCTTGCAGTGAGTTCTATTTTAAGATAATTTTTCGACTGGAGGTGGTGATTCAAATCTCTGTACATAATTCTTGTTGTTGATGCTGACGCCCGTCTTAAGTGTTGAAGGTATATCTCTTCATCTATCTTCGATATGACATTTGCAAAAAACTCGTGCCAGCTATATAAGTTAAATTCTGTAAGATTAAAGTGAATACCATGAGATAGTGCAAGATCACACCATTCTTTGAATGGAGACGATCGCGTGCGCAAAAGATTTTTCATCAAAGACTTATGGAGACTGACGTCGGGTTTTTTCATCGTTTTAATCAGAAAATCGGATTGAGTTTTTAAGTTTTTTATGTAGATGGGTGTAATACCTGACTCAACGTGGATAGCATATGTTGGAGTAGAGTTCGGTAAACGAAATAGACGTTTGAAGAAGAACCTTTGTGCAAGCTCAAATTCCTCAAAATGGGTATGACCAAACGCTTGGATACCATAACACAAACAAGTATTGATGGTGGCTTCAAAAACTCGATACTTTGAGCACAAGTCTATATTTTCATTATCGTAGAAGTTAGGCCAAATAACGCCCAGTACAATTTTGGCTTCTTTGCTCTTTTCCTGAACGTGCTTCCTAAAGTTACCATTAGCAGACAATAAGACTCCCAAATATTTGAATTCCTGCACAGTATCTATGCGCTCACCGTTCAGAAACCAATTTTCTTCTCTCAACCTGTTACATTTCCTAGCTTCAAACACCATTATCTTTGTTTTTAAAGCATTAATCTTTAATTCCCAGGTTTTGCAGTTCCTTTGAAGCCTGTTAATTTTGCACTTTGACAAGCATGTCTGAAATACTAACACCCCCGGGTAAGCCATCGCAAATATCGTCTATGAAAAGAGCGAAGAAGATTGGACTCAGAATGCATCCTTGAGGAACGCCTGTCGATGTTTCAAACCAACTTGATTTCTCCGATCCATCCCAAACCGTAGCATTTGTTTCACACAAAAACTTTTCATAAATTGCTAGGAATTTCCTTGATATACCAAAGTTAGCCATTTTGTATATAAGAGCTTGGCGGTTGACTGTGTCAAAGGCTGCTTTGAAATCAACAAGACATGCATATAATTTTTTCTTTCTTTGGATGAATTTGTTGGCAATGCTTGTCAAAGCAAAAACATGGTCAACAGTCGAGAATCCAGCACGAAACCTAGCCTAAAATATGCTTAACCGTTTATTTGATTCAATCCAATTAGAAAGACGAATGTACAGAATTGTGGCAAACACCTATCTTATTGAATTAAGTATTGAAATACCTCTATAATTTTCCAGCAAGCCGGCATCTCCTTTTTTAAAAATTGAAAAGATTAAAGCTTCATTAAAACTTTTAGGGATACACGAATTCTCCAGCAAAACATTATAGAATGATAACAGGTACTGTTTAAATTCCAGGGTAGAGTGTTTGAAAAATTCTACAGGGATGCCATCGATACCTGGAGCTTTATTATTTTTCATCTTTTTAAAAGCCATATCAAGCTAACATAAAACTATTGGCGAGTCCAGCTCGTTCACCACTGAGTTTTGAATGGCGTAGTGAAAAGACTGCAGTTCACAACTATCATTTAATAGTGATTGGAAATGGGAGACTAAAGTGTTGACTTCTAATGAACTATTGTCAAACATACGAGTGTTTCCCCCTAGAGCCTTCACGTTACACCAAAAAGTTTTTGAGTCCTTACAATTATCCAAGTTTTTAGCTAGGCTTTTGGTATAGTCAAGCCGTTTATTTTGACAGACTTCTTTATATGACTTGTTAGCTTGCAAGTACGCAAATCTAAAGTAGTCGGAGTTCGATTTCCTAAACAGGTTGAGCAAAGCAAATACCTTTTTCCGAAGTCTACTGCATTCATAATCGAACAATCTACAAAGTGATACTGGTTGATAGGAAGAACTACTTCGTGAAGTGGAAGATCGAATTACGTAAGTAATTTTTTCTATTATATGTTCCATTGTAGCAGAACTTGGATGAGGAAGTGAAATAATGTTTCGGTTTAGCCTATGTTGGTAGATGTCTGTCTGATGCGGTAGCCATTTTAGCCTTTTCAGATTATTTGCCTGACTACCAGGACTTTCTTCATTAAAACTAGCGCAAGCAAGGATTGGAAAATGGGTCGAGAAAGTTGCTGCTAATACTTTAAAATCGTCTATAGCCTGAAGCCATTCACCAGAGACTGCACAAATGTCAATAACAGAACTACCCTGACCACTAACAAAAGTAAATTCACCATCTGCGTCCGCTTTTGATGTACCATTCAATACCCAATAGCCAAAACTTTCCAGGAGCTCCACTAAAGCCCTACCATTCCTATTTAAAGTGTCATCCCTAGAGTTTCTACCCGAAAACAAGTTTGATTGAAAATTAAATTGATCCAAATAGACATTTTGAAAAAGCCCAATCCTAGCATTTAAGTCTCCTATTAACATTATATTGTTTGAATTTAAATTATTTAAGAAATCGTTAAGCTCACTAAAATCATTCAACCAGTTATTACAGTTTAAATACAGGGGTATAATGAAGTGACTTCTCTGATTACCATTACCATCAATTTGAATAACAATTTTTCTATTAATGTGCCTAAACTTAGCAAAATTGCTATTAATACTTTTTTTAATACCACATATAACACCTCCACTAGCTCTACCATGAATGTTATTTCTAACTGCAGGAATATAGCTGATATTAAAACCTTTGAAATATTTATTGACTTCATTTTGCTGTTGTTCCTCTAAAAAGGTTTCAATTAGTATAATTATCTCAAACTTTTGAATTAATTTAAAAAAGTCTGGAAATATTAGTTTACTTTTAATACCAGCCATATTGTAGCTTAAAATATTTAGTTTTGTGCAATTATTATTAGAGTTACTACTTATTGTTTGGCAGACGGCACTGTTTTCCTAAGACTGGTTCATCATTACTGGTGGAGATGGCGCTGTCGACGGTAAAAGGAATGTCTGGTTTTCTCCCTCGCTGCTGTCAAAAAACTCAAGTGCACCGATTCCAAATTGTTGAGATATAAATGTCAACTCAATTGTAGATTTTGTAATCAATCCACGCGAAAAAGTGTAAACAAATAATTTCTCACCGATTTGTAGTTTATCGCCTTTTATAAATATCTTAGCGGTTGAATTAAGTGCGAGAAGTTTATTTTTCGTCTCAAACAAAGATTGCCTTTTTTTCCGGTAGAGAAGTGATTGCTCGCGATGGACACTTATTCCTGTTCCCTTTAGTTTGCTAGAAGCGCTTATAATTTTGTCAAGTTCCAACAAAACAGTTCCTCTCTTCGACCTTTGATTCAATATTTCTCGCGTCTTTTTAACAATAAGAGTATTATCATTATCACCTTTTAAACTCAGAAGACCTTTGCAAGTCTGTTTGGCCGAGTTGACTGCATCCGTGTTCTGGTCTAAAGGGATGTGAACAACTACAATATTGTCGTTTGATTTGCGGGACATTAACTCCATTTGGGACTCCAAGAGCTCACATCTGTCAGTCATTTTGGCTAGTTTTTCATTGAGGCAGACATTCGTTGTTTTTAGAGATGCGATTTCGTCTGAAAGTGAATTAAGATCCATTTTTGTTGCAAGATCCTTAAGTTTGTCAGTTAAGATCTCGCTGAGCATAGATTTTAGCTCTGGAACTGTTAATTTACTAACTTCCATTGTTGAATTTTGTTTACTGGAGTATTTTTTGTGACAAGAAACTTGTTCCGGTGAAATTTCAGACACCTTTCGCTTGTGCATAGAAAGCAAAGTTCCGTTTTAAATATACCGTGTAGTTAAAAATTGATTTTAGGTTGCTTATTTTTTCTCGTTTTTTTTGTTATTCTAAGCTTTTTTGCAATACTTTGCTTTTAATTGAATAATATTTTTAGTAGAACAATTTTTAATAAACAATTTACACTATTAAAGGAATATTTTGTTTTTTCTTTCAAGGAGCTATATTTTTTCCAAACTGCTATCAATGACAGCTCAAATGTCACTCATTGTTCGCGGTATTAATTACGTGTATATTTAATATTTTAATTAAATAAATTCCCCTACCCCTATCGTGTTCGTGTCGCGGAAAAAAGTTGTAGGGAAAACTTTGTGCCGATAGTAGAACAAATGTCACCCTAGCGGCAGATTGGGTAATCCACCTACTCGCCATAGAAAATGACATTTGCATTCAAACAAGGTTCTGAACTGAAGTTCAGAGTTTGCACCATCTCACCACCAGAGGGACACCAATTTCTTAGGAAATAGCTCGGATGGGAAAAATTCACTTGTAGAGTTGCACTCTTTCCATGGATGAAAGATCCCAAAGAAATATAGAATTCGTTCTATTAGAACACACTCATTTCCCTTATTCTTCCATTTCCCTCAGACGCGTGATGATTTGCAAGAAGATAATGGCGGATATTACTTCCGGCATATTCGTCTCCTCTTGAGCATATTGGTTCTTCCCAATCGGACGCTTTGCTTTGTCTTCATTTCCTCTTCTTCATATTGTCTTGCTGAATGTTCCAGAATCTCTAAAAGTAGTAGAACAGAATTTATAGTTGCTCTAGGTCAGAAAAATTATTCGTTTACACGAATCACCTAGCTAAGTTTCTTTAGGGTAAAACACACTATATCGGTTTTGTTGTGACTTATGATCCATGTCACATACAGGGAATTCCTCTTTGAAAGAGTATTTTCTAGTTTTCAAACTGTCATCGAGTGGTAATTTACTCAAAATATTAGAATGTATAACGGTTATGTCAATGACAGGAAATTCAACTAACATCAAAAATATTAATTTCCTTCAATATATCCTTGAACTAGATGCCAAATGACATATTAAACGTCATAATGACACCGGAAAGTGATAAGTGACAGCATCTGTCAAAAATAATTATGTCTAAAACATTGAGATGACATTTACTGCAACCCGAAAATATTCTCATCACTCTTTTGAGTAAACCAAAATTCTTGTTCTGAATCTCAAATAAAGTTTCAGAATGACAGATTGAACAAGAATTCTGACAGGAAATATTCAATTATTTACATTTCATTTATCATAAAAACCAGATATGGTAGGAAAAATACATTTTCTAACCAGTAGTGTGTGAACGATTTTCTTTACTGTTTACAAAAGAACGCGCGATATAAAAATTTCATCTGTTCCTTTAATGTTCTTTCTGTGAGGAAACCAGACAAGAGTGATGGCACTCGAAATTGTCTGTATCTCGTCCATTAATTTTGTGACTTTCAACTCGTTTACTTCTTTCTCATAAATTGTTCTTGTGAAAAGTTATTTCTATGCAGCAGATTATAAAATACATATAATTTATATGAAGTGTTAGATTGCGCGAGTGAATCTATATATTATTAACTTCTTTTAAAGAAGAAAAGATTTGTCAAAGCAAATAATTAACCATTAAATGGATTTGTCCCTATTAAGGTAAGGGTGGAATTTTTTTTTGTAATTTTCGTCAGCCATGCTTTTCATGCGTCTGGCATAATTTTTTCTGTGCACGTTTCCTGAATTTTCAAGGAACGCACATTTATTTTAACTAGTTTTAACGAAAGTTTCTTTTTTTTCACTAGGGTCCTAGATTGAGTGCAAATACGCATTAATTCCGATGCAAGCACGTTTCAAGCACGGCAATTTTTGGTTATATTCCAATTGGATGGAGCACATGCTCAGGTAGATGCGAAATGTAATCACTATTTCATCTTTTATGCGGTAAAATAAGCCAGGTGGCTGCCGCAAACTTTACTTACATCATTTTTCCTCCAAAATTTGTGGAGCAACGAGGGATTATTTTACATCTCATCGAGAACTTCGACCGCGTGGTCAACAGATTCATTTATAGAACCACATGGTGCTCAATTACTCCTATTCCACATCCTATTTCGGGATGTATGGAGCTTCCGTCTTCAATTACAAAAAAATTAAAGTAAATTGCACGTCAGTAGCCAAATACCTACTCGGCTTATCAGGTAAAATTTGTTAATATCATTTCTATATTAACAAAACCTCACGTGCGAGGTAATACGCACATATTCCATTGGACAAATCAGCGTCAAGGAACGCTATAACATAAAAGCTATTGCTACTATATAGAGTAGCCCCATTAAGAAGATTCTATTGGAGTTATCTACTCACTAAATCTACATTCAACACTTAACGCGCCCACGGACGGTGGTGTCGCTCGACGACGAAGCACCACGTTTACGACACATATATAGTTATAATCATCGTTATCCTTATATATTATACATTAATTATCCTGCATGTTTAACAATATATGAATATACTTACTTTTGGAACAATCTAATATATATACTTACCTATAAACCTTATTTAAGAGAAGTGAATTTTGATAAATAGAAGAAAAATATTAACAAAGTTACTAACCTATATGTGTGTCGTCCTTTTTAAAGAACGACACACATATAGGTCTAACGTCTAACGTCAGTTAGACAAGTCAATTTATATAGTGTTGTGTATGGTAAAACCCACTTCGTCCTAAGGGATTTTGATGTTTCATATTTGATACACAACCACTTGATTTGATGGTACTTACCTTCCTCGATCACTTTTCGATCGGGAAATTATTCTTTTAACACAGAATTAGTGTTGATTATCTTGAATTTCGTTACTAGTTTCTGTTGTTAGATTCTAGCTAACATACTTACTTAGATACTATACGTATCACGTCCATACCGACTCAACGTCGAGTCCATTCATTGGTATAGAACTATTTTTGGTTCTCGTTAGGTACTGTAATATCATTTGTATCTTAGTCTTTTAGACTCACTTTTTCCTTCCATTTTCTCACTGACACTTTTTTTGTTTTGAGTTCTTATACTCACACTTTGTAACTCCTGGTCTCAGACCATTACTCTTCGAACTTTTAACGATCTTGTATCCTTTTAAGGATTGTTAAATTACTTTTTTTATTTTATCTGTGGTGTCACACAGAAGAAGACCTGGTGTCTCAAATTGTATTCTCATTGTCGAGAATCTTTTCTTCAATAGGCCTCATACCTATTCATTTACTGGTGTGCATATTTTACATTAGTGGTCACAATATTGTATACACGTTGTATATTTTTGTTTTTGTAATTGTTTTCGGTACTCAAAGGTACACAACTCTTATAGACAAGAGTGACTCAACAGGGATTTATAGTTACGAGTATAGACAGTATTTACAAACTACCTTTACATAATCACATATTTTCCACAGCGTCTGGTTCCAGAGGTGCACCCCCGGTATCCCATTCGACTGCATGCAATATTTTGATTTAATTAATATATATATACTATATAAACTATATTGAATTACATTTAAACTATATACTCTTTCTATCCTATCTTGCCCCTGAGCCTCCTTCTCAAAAATAAACCCATGAGCTAACGTCTCATGTTTTGTTCAGTTTTGATTGAGTCTTCGTTTTCTTCAAGTTACTGAAAGTTTCTTTTGAAAGATAGTACTGAATTCTGAGTTTGTCGTTGGAAACATAGTTTCATATTAGAACAAAGATAAAAGAATTTTAAGAAGATTAATGATTGTTATCTTCAAAGATACAAACTTTTTTTTTATAAATATACTCTAAGCGGGAGTAAACGAGGCAAGAGTCTTGTAATGTGAAAACATACATTTCATCTTGGCCGAAGTACAGTTTTTTGAAAATAAATAAGAAAATAAATAGATTCTAATTGACATTTAAGACATAACTTTAATATTCGTAGACATTTACAAAGTGTCAAAACGGAAAGTTTTCCTGAATTTTTCTATTATAAATTGTTTATAATTTGATTAAAGAATAAATAAGATAAAGATCATTTACCGAAGAATAAAATTCAATAAATAAGAATTTAACATATATTGACATAGGTTAGTTATAAGAACAATTAGGGTTAAGAATTGAATAATAAAAATCATTATAAAGCTTAAAAGAAAATTTCGTTAGTGTTTTCTAATGCTGTCAGTTGAAAGTAATATTTCTGGTTTAAGGATATTTAATATTTCAGAGATGTGGTGCTAAAGTAAGTACGTTTGGGAGGAGTGGACAGCTATAGCATATCATGGATGTAATAGAGGAATAGTGTGTGGTGAAGATTTAAGAATGGAGAGTTGTTGTTTCTCGTTCTTAGCATAGTGGTTGAGGTTTAAGATGTGGATAGGCTTCTAGGTCTATTTCTTCTTTTGAGACAGGGGTCCTTTTTAATATAATATTTCGGAGTTTCTACTCCAAGGGCAGTATAGGACAATCGGTGAAGGTATTCTGGGACGAACAGATACTTTCTCTTGGGTAGGTACAAAGATGCCAGAGTCGAATAACAGCTTAGATTTCCTCCCCCATATAAGTGGTACGATGTTTGTCATCTACCACTAGTCAACTCAGTGCATTAATTTCAGCGCCAAGCAGGGTTGACAGAGCTACAGTAGCGCTCATGTTCATGAACGTCTATGAACATTTCAATGAGCTCGCATAATCGTGTGTCTTCTCTATTTAAAGTCACTTATCTGTTGCTCTTAGTAAAAAACAACATTCAATCTCATTTCGTATTCAGGGACGTAGTTGATCAGGCCCCCCAGCAAACAACATTTAATTATTTTCTTTTCGAGTTTTCCCCAACCAAACTCGACAGGTTCGCACAAGTTAAAAATATGTGACAACGCTAGTAGATCCTAAAGCAAGGACTCGCGACCCAACTGAGCTAGTCAGCGGTCTCGACGTGCGAACCGAATTGCGATAGTCGATCTCAGCCCTCCTTTTCGAATTTCAGGTTTGTTGAATCTCTGAGGTTCATGGTTGAGATAGTTCTCAAACATGGATGTCATGATGATCCATGCCTGGAGTTCCGCCTTCCGCTAGGAACTCTCTGAGGAGATGATGGGACAATGTGTCCATGGCACCCGTCCTAAAGTTTGCTTGGCAGAGTTTAGTTTTGATGTGTGGTGGTTTCATAGCAGAGATCAGAAATAACTCTCAACCTTTATTTTCAGTTGGTTTATCACTAAGAGTTACTACATTCAGATTGTGACATTTTGGTTTTGGTCTGGGATTTATTTTTATGTGCTGACTTTTTAGGTCTTTGATGGAGATTTATTTTTTACTTTAAAATATATCTCTCAATGGTTGACTTTTTTCATATTTCATTACTAGAGATGATCGACCCAAAACCAGTTTCGTCGAAAATAAATAATAAATGGTTAATGTATGTATATATATTTATTTAGTAACATTAATAAAATAAATTTAAAAATATACATTTACATATTTATTTAAGTGTTCAAAGCTCTTCTTATAACAACTATTATCGTTTGAAAAGATTTTAAGAAATTATTGTGTGTATGTACACATGTATACATTTCATTCAAGTATTTAGTTTTACTAAAAGTAATCTCTGAAGAGTTTTTGAACTTAAGTTATATCATCTTTTTTCGCTTAAAATAAAATTAAGAGATGAAAATGCTTTTTCCACTGTTACTTGTGTCGCTGGCACGCCAAGCACAACCATTGCAGTTCAAAAATATCAGGAGATTCAAGTTAAAGTTTGTCAAAAAATGAAAGAATATTGGAATCCAACGGCAAACGATGCATTATTTCTGACATCACACCTTTGTTGTGTATTCTGTTCTCGTTGTTCAATATTATTTAAATACATACATAGAAGCGAGTCATCGGCATCGTAAGATGGACGTCTTGAACCTGTTGAAATGTCGTGGATTAGCGTTGCATTTTCTTCTCGAGGAACTGACGAATTGTTGTTATATTTGAAAAATAGTGTTGAGTTAAAAATTGGCCAACAGCTAATCAAACATATTAAAATGTAATTCCACATGTATTATACTTACCAACTGTACTAATTGAAAATATCAAGATGAGTTTTATTTTTTTCTCTCAGCAATAAATGGTCACTGGTTGACCATAACCTAAAAACCACAAAAATAAAAGTTTATCTCTGACCGAAACCGAAAAACGTACTATGATAGAAAACCGGTTTTTAAGTGATCGCTGTAGAAAATATCAACAAGTGAGAGATATTTAAGAACCTTTCAAAAGGTTGAGATTTATTTCAGACCTCTGTTTCATAGTGCAGGGTTTAGTTGTATACACTTGGTAACAAATGGCAAGTAAAAACAGCAGAGCTTGCCGGATGAAGGGTATCTTGAGTTTCTCTGTGGTGTAGTCATAGGAGTGGGTAGTGGCCTGTCTTGTTTGAGTAGTGGGAGGCAGTGTTCTACGGAAGAGGTAAGCGTTTGTTGGCTCACCATAGGGACGGCTCAAGATGTCAGAGGATGTGGAGTTCTGTAAGGGGAAGTAGGTTGGAGGAACGCACCATCGACGACATAGGTGGCGCTCAACGTGAGTGACAGTGTTTAGTCTCACGAGTGATGGCCAGGATAAGATGTCGTGCAGTTGGTATGTTTCATCCGATAAGAGAGTATACGTTAACGTTACAAAGTGCAATAATGCAAGAAATTGAAACAAAGTACAATAAGCTGCTGAATGCGTATCTTAAACGTAGTCACTTATTTGAGTTCTTGTCGCACAAGAGCATGGAACAAATAATAAGAAAATGTACAGAAAAGCTTGGCTCAGAGATGGAGATATTGCCAGACCCAATGGAAAAACTCGAGATGTCGTCAAATTCGGAGGAGATATTCGTAACTGGGTATTTCATGATCAGCGATATAAGTGAATATGATCTTATAAAAACTACTACCGTGCCTGAAAAGATCGATGAGCAGACATTTCACGAAGTACAGATGCAGCAATCAATGTTTGGAGTCAATTACAATCTACAGAGATATTTTGAAATACCACTGGCAGATATAAGAAAAAGACCAGTTTTAAACAACATTCATACTACAGCGATCAATATTCCACAGTATAGAGGAGAGTAAATATTGCATCATCCAACAGTTGTACAAAAAACTCTCATTCAAGCGATGTCCAACCAGGATCTTAAGATTAACACACACCATGTGGAGAGAATTATGGACGCACAATACATGGATGTTCACTACACCAGAGGATACCACGGTATTTCTAATTTGTGAATTATCTAGAGAAGAAGTTCTCCTACATAATACAGGCATTATTCACGTCACTCCAGATTGCGTCATTCAATCAAAATTCATTCGATTGGAAACAAAATTAATAAAGGAAACAAGTGTGACAATGCATTTCAGCAAATCAATAGCAACCTTAAATACCTCGATATCAACTCAGATTCCGATCTATTTTTCTAACGAAACTGTCGTCCCATTAAATAAAGATATAATGGAGGTTTCCAACGTGAATCATAGAGAGGCAACCGAAGCACTCAATCGCCTACATGACCACAATTGGAAAACCATTAAAATACACCAGTATTGGACCTTCGGGTTTTGTTCCATGTTTGCAGTCGTAACAATTATCATCTGCCTATCGGCTGGGATCCTCATACAACGAAGTAAAAAGAAAAAATCTGCTGACATCGAGTTAAGAGACCACAAAAGGACTTTGGAGCACGAGTTCGAAATCAACTGGAGAACAACGCCGGTGCCGGAGGTGGCAAAATGTTGACGATATCATCAAAAAATATTGTGTAAATCGGCAATGTTGATGATATCAACACTACGCAAATTAAAAACAATATTGTGTAGGTCGGCTAAAATGCAAGCATTTGTTGTGAATGCATTTTTACTGACCTACCTAATAATTGTTTTCAATTATTATGCAGGTTATTCGATTTGACCTAATAAGGTAGTAGAATTAAGTATATAAATAGAATTAAGAATTGGGAAAATAAAGTAATCAAAAATAAGATGACCAACTGTGTGGTGTTTTTATTTAAAGACCATTAGAATCCAAGTGTTAGGATTTTACATGAAGATAAAGACCATTAGAATCCAAGTGTTAGGATTTTACAATTTTATTTACACCTCATGTGCTTATACAAAAAAATAATATATGTACACCCTGTATCATATTTAAATCTGTACGTCCTGTACCCAAATTATAAAAAATATAATTTAAAAAATCCAACCAATCCTCCTGACAAATATAAAAATAATATATGTACATCCTGTATCATATTTAAATCTGTACGTCCTGTACCAAAAATTATAAAAAATGTAATTTTAAAAATCCCTCCAATCCTCCTGCCAGATATAAAAAAATAATATATGTACATCCTGTACCACATTCAATATTAATTTCCTTGACCTAGTCCTCCTGAACAAAGTCCCACGTACATTTAATTCCAAATAGGTATAATTCCTTAAATTAATTTCCCATTTTGTTATTCCTTAAACTAATATCCCTTGGTTTTAATCCTAACTACAATATACCCACTACACAAACCAATTAATTCACCCTTATCCTATACATGAACAAAATTAGTTTCCCGCAAAAAAAATTCCTTTTCTCATACACCAAAAAATAATTTTCTCCTGACTAAAACTTTTCCCCCATCACACTTCACCAAACACTATACGCACATCTTATATTATTTTTTTTTCTTCGACGAGAGTGAAGAAGAAAATAAAAATTAATTCCCTACCTTTAGGCTTTGTTTTCTCCATGTTGGTGTTTGTTGTTTTTTTTTCTTCCTTGTATATATAATTTGAAATATTCCGGTTTTAATTTAATTAATTAATTTTTTTTCTTTTCCAATTTTTTCTCGCTTACTAAAACTTTCGACCTCGCCGATTGTAGGTTTACGCAAAACTAATAAAAAAACTGCTTACTGCCTTCCTGCGGTCGTCACACTCACACGTCACCGCTGTCAGTCGTGGTGTTTTTTCTCTCTCTCTTTCTTAACAAGCTGTGGTGGCAGTGCGTTGGTAGTGGTGGTGGTAGGTATAGGTTTTTCTTTGGGATGTGTATTTGTAAACATCTTTTTATTTTTCTCAACCACCCGGACAAATGTTTGTCGCGTCGCAAACGCGCTGGAGCACGAATACTTATCTACGTATTTCTTTGTGCCTTGGTTATATATGTATCTATATCACATACATTTAGCCTAGTCAGGCGAGACGCATATATTTGGATGGACTTATTGCAATCAAATTCAAAAAATCGCCAATCTGTGTGGTTGTAAGTCACAAAGATGGACAATGAAGCCGCAAAAAAACGCAAACCATTGCCAATCCGTGTAGTTGTAAGTCTGTTGCGAGTTGAGGGTAAACCACGGGGGTGTCTTTAGGTGCTGAAATGAGCTGTGGCACGCTTGCTTCCGCTCGGCTAAGCTCGAAGGTCTGGGGGGAATTCTTGCTCATTCCAGCCACTTCCCACTCGGCAAACAAAATTATCGTGCCTAAATCAAGGGAAAAGGAAGGGAGAATGGGAAAAGGTAGTTAAAAATAGGAAACGGAATGAGGATATGAAGGTGTTGCACAAACCTGGTTACCTATGCCACTGCATTGGTGAAAGGATGAGGCTTTATTTATTTTCATTTGTGGAACAAAAAAAACTTTTATGGATAAAAGAAAATTTAAAAAAAAACTATAAACTAGGCCCTTACAATCTAACTTGTCATGTCGTGAAACATGTTACTTAAAATTAAGGTTTTATATCCTGAGATATAATCTAAAAAAAAAAACTAAACCTACACTACAAAAATAAAATAAAATTTTGTCCACAAAAAAAATCGTTGCCCCACTGTCTCACGAACACAATGGTTCATTGAGCCATCAGAAGCCTTGCCGGATGTTATTGGCAAAAGTTAGGCCTGCCCACCCTTGTATCGGAAATACAACCAACGCTAAGTCCTTGGCCGGATGTTTGGACTTAGCCCCAAAATCAAACTTCCAGTCGTAATCAGTTACATTGTTTAGGTCTAAGTAGGTCTGTGTAAGTATACGTAAGTAAAATGGATGACGTTAAATAGTAAAGTTCAGGTAAGTATAGTTTAGGTGAAAGTATGGAATGTCGTAGTGTAATGTTATTAGTGTGGTGTAAGTAAGCATGGTATTTGTGGTGTTGTGTATGTAAGGTAGAATATGTACAGTATTGGTCTTCAAAGTCATGGTGCAGTGGAGTTAGTCATATGTCTAAGTTCTGTCATTCTGTAGTGGAGAAAACAGATTCCGTCAACCGCCGGCTCAGCTGAGCCTCCACACACCTTTTGATATGGCTTAGCAATTCATATTAAAATTTAATGAACCACTGTAAAGTAATTAAATTCAATTTCAAGTCCATGTAATTCAAATTTTAATTCATAAATAATATTTTATAATCTGTTATTTTGTATATATTATTAAAATAAACAAAAAAGAAAGAAGGAAAAAATCGATAAAATTTCAAAAAAAATATGAAAAAAGGTGAATTGTTATGCAAAGAATCCTTTTGATTCTTATTTAAAAAAAATTAATGATTTTCTTCTTTAGTGAAAAAAAGGAACCAAAGACCAAATAAATCACAAAAAAAATTAATCAAATGTCACTATACTCGTGATCTGGAGTGTATGTGTCCTTCTTCAACACTCGAAGGAATTCGAAAAGAAAATAAAAAAAAAGTTAAATATCTCAAGTGATACTACTCTCGAGATCCTAAGTGTGTGTTACCTTTTTATTTATTTTTTTTTTCCATAAAATATAATCACAACAATTTATGAATAAGTATATGTTTTTAAAGATTTGACTTACTACTTTTTGTTTGTGTTTAAATAAATCCTCGATGGGGTTTCCTTCCAGGTAATGCCGGCAGTACTCGGGATATGTTTGTATGTATGTGGTTTTATTTTTTTTTTTTTTAATCACTCACAATAATTGTTGTAAAAATATATATATGTAGGTAGGTCCATGCCAGGTAATTTAAGTTACACCACACTTTTCTTTCTTATTTTCTTTTCTTTAACTATTTCTTACTCTACTTTACTTCTTCTTTACTTTCCTCTATTTTTCTTTTCTTTTATTTCACTCTGCATTTATTTTAACTTATTTTCTTTACTTTTTTTTTCCACTTTTATCTTTTCTTTCCTTTTACAATAGGCACTATTGAGATTCAACTTCTACGTTGAAAATTAAGAGAAAAAAAAAATCAAAAAAAAACTATCGCAAGCGACATTGGTTTTAAAAAAAAAAAAATATCAAGAATTGTTAAGAAAATTAGAATGGCTGATTACACTGATTTAGAACACCAAAGGAAAACACAATCACTCTAAATCTTTTGGTTTTGGTCTTAAGGAGCACCCCGCTTCAGCAACCGCCACTGACCTTCAGGCGATTTAAGGTCAAGTAAAAAAACTGCAGAGGCCCGAGTTGGATACCTCGTTCGGTGTTAAATGCACTCTTGGGCTAATTCTACCTTCCCGGAACCTGAAGAATTTGAAATATTTTAACACCTTTATTCCTTCTATGCTTTTATATATATATTACCTCTGCTTACTAATCAATGGAGTCTCAATTTCTTTCCTGGGTTTGGGATCTAAGCCAGCGAATATGTATGATATATATCTCTCTTTGGATACTAGAAGAAAATTTTGTCAGCCACCCATTCTATTTTGTTTCTTTAATTATGTCCTCACCTTTTTAGCTTTTGGTTAAATTTTTCTTCAAGAAAATCGTTTGTATTATATACTTGGATTTTCAAAAAAAATTCTGGCGAAATAAAATTCTTCCACAAAAAAAATCACGCGCACAGTGTGAAGGTAAGTTTTACTTTCATAAGAAAATCAACCTTTATACTTTGTTGCCGATGATAAAATATATATATAAAAAGAGGTCGATGCCCTGTGGCCTATATTTTGAAATTCTCCTTCACCTATTTGCAGATTCCACATAAAAAGAGCTGTCTTTCCCCATCTTCCAGCATATTTGGCTAATTAAACTTAATTTGTAACAATGTCTTGTACTTATACGTACATATTTGTATTTTTCTATTGTCTATTTCCATGTATATGTGTCCTTTCAAAAGCTCATCTCATCACTTTAACAAACGAAACAAAAAAAAAAACAAAATAAACAAAAACAAAAAAAAATAAATAAACCTAACCAAAACTAACTCATACCTATTACATTACTAAATACTTATTTCCTAATATTATTGCACCTCCCATCCCTATTGCACTTTAATCAGTTCTTTTTCCTCTTTCTTTTTTTTTTATAAATCTTTATCATGACTTTAAATGTATTCAAAGTTCAACGATATCAACACAACCTGAACGAGCATTATCTGGGCGAATTGAATTCGCCCGATAAAGCTTTCAGACTTTGAGGTGTCATCTTTTGACAAATGTCATTTTCCTTGTTGTTTGTAAACGTTTACTATTGTTTTGATCGTCGGTCGTGATTATTTTATTTGTTTTGAATGTTTAACTAATAAAATGTGCAAAAGTGATTTATGTAATTACCTAAACTAAACTTAAATAGGTAACATAGCCTGGAAATTGTATTACACCTACAAAAAAAAACTACTGCAGACATATACCAATGATGAAAGAAAACGTATGTAAGTACTCACATAATTTCATTCATTTCTAGTTTATTATTTGTCAATAAAATTTTTTTTTCTTTTCAGGTACATCGTGGTTCGTGGTTTGGATTCTCATCACAGTGAAGTAAAGTGGTATTTGGTTTAGTTTATTTTATTTTAATTGAATACAGAAGATGTGTATTTTTTTGTTAGCAGCAAGAAACTATCGAACACTCGGGGTACTCTGATTAGGTACATTTGTATTTTTTTTTTTGTGTTTTTAATTATTATTATTATTATTAATATTTTTTTTTTTCAGGTGATTTGATCGAACGCTGTCGTAACAGGCTCGACGACAGTTATGGAATGGTCGTGACAAAACTGGCCTCGTAAGAAAAGAAAGTGTTCGGTCTGTAGCTTTCCTAAGGATTGTTTCTCTTTTCTTCGTATAATTAATATGCCGTTCACAATGTGTGGCACGTCCCACTCCCTGAGGTGTTTCTAAGACGTATAGTCCGGGCGCCCTTTTGAGCCTGTTGTTTTATTTCCGTAACATTGTACCTACTTTCATTAAATTACATCGACTTTTCAGTCTATGTCTCTTATGTAAAAGGTATCTAAATACTAATCAGTCTTAAATTTCAGTCTTTGATTCTCAGTTACTAGGAATTTGTACTATAAAATAAATAAATCTATGCTAACTATATAAATCAAATAAATAAATAAATAATATAAAATAAACTCTCTGTGACGTACATAACTATATAATAAAACAAATATAAATATATAAATAACAAATAACATCTAGGGTAAAATAAATAAATATAGCTCTAAAAAAAAATAAATAAGTATATAAATAAAATCTGTAAATAAATAAATAAAATCTATAAATAAATAAATACATCTACATATAACTACTTTTATTAAAAACTAAATCCTCAGGACACATATACGTACATAAATATCACAGATTAGGTATCGAAATAAGCAACAGCAGCTTAAGTGCGTCATTAGGAATGGATGTCTTTGGCATGATACCTTCCTACCTTTTCACCATTTAAATTTCCCAATTCATAAAGGGACGAAGTTTGGCCAGAGTTTTGTGTATTCCTCCATGACCTGCGGAAAACGAATCATGTGCTGTTGCCAAAAGACTCCTACACAACTCCTTCGGTACCCAGAGCTTCCAGGCTCTGTCTTCTTGAATAGGGTCTCCAGTCCGTCTGTCAGTGCGTTTATAGACGAAGCCGTCGGAAATGCAAACGTCTGGAAGTCTGTTTTGGTTTTCGTCGATTGTCTTCTTCAACTCAGCATACTCTTCTGACGCAAAGTATGGAGAACTGAAGTCAACTTCTGGCATTTCAGTCGTGATCTCATCCATATGAACTCTTGAGAGAGTATCCGGGACTACATTTAAGATTCCTTTCCTATGCTCTATTGAAAAATCAAAACCTTGCAGTTTGAAACTCCAACGGGCTAATCGACCACTCAAGTCCTTTTGTGTCATCAGCCATTTAAGGCTAGCGTGGTCGGTTATAATAGTAAAAGGCAACCCTTCAATGTAGGCTCGGAACTTCTTTACTGACAAAACGGCCGCATAGCACTCAAGTTCCGTCACACTATAATTCCTTTGTGCGGGATTAAGTTTCTGGGACATGAATGCTATGGGTCGTTCGTTTTTCTCTTCGTCCATCTGGAAAAGAACACTCCCCACGCCAGTAGATGAAGCGTCACATTGTATGTAGAAGTGTTTTGTGAAGTCTGGGTTAGTAAGTATTGTTGCTGTCACTAGAGTCGTCTTCAGGTTCTCGAATGCTGTCAGTGCTTCGTTTGTCATGACAAAGTCCTTCCCTTTCTTTAGAGAGTCTGTCATGGGCGCTGATATAGACGCAATATTTGGAATAAAGCGCCTATACCATCCCGTCATTCCCAGGAACCGACGAAGTTGTTTAGGGGTTTTTGGAACAGGAAAATTTTTCACCGCAGAAACCTTCTCTGGATCCGTTCTCAAACATCCATCACCGACGAAATAGCCCAAGTACTTAATCTCTTTAAAACAAAACTTGCTCTTCTCCACGTTTATCGTCAGACCCGCTTCCCGCAAACATCTCGCTACCTCTTTGAGAACGCTTATGTGGTTGTTAAAATCTGGAGAGTAAAATCAAGAGATCGTCAAGATAGACAAAGACATTCTCTCTCAAACGAGCGGGAATGACTTTGTCCATCAACTTACTCATTCTCTGGGCGGCGTTGCATAGCCCAAATGGCATAACCGTGAACTGATACAACGGTCGCCCGGGGACTGTGAAAGCTGTCTTCTCTCTTGATTTGAGCTCCAGAGGAATCTGCCAAAAAGCGTCCTTTAAATCGATACTCGAGATGAAATGCGTATCACGAAGTCGACTCAAAATCCCTTCGATATGAGGGAGAGGGTACGCAAATTTTTTCGTTGCTGCGTTCACCTTCCGTGAGTCCAAGCAGAGTCTGTTCTTGCCTGGCTTCTGCACCAACACAACTGGGGAGCTATAAGCACTATTGCTCTCTTCGATCACACCGAGTTCAAGCATGCGATCCAGTTCGGCGTACATCAGTTTTTGAACCACAGGTGAGATTGGGTAATGTCGTTGTTTGATGGGAGTGGTGTCGTCTTCCATCTCTATGACATGTTCTTCGACATGCGTCTTACCCAATCCCAGGACTGCGAACGAAGGAAACTGTTGCTTGACCCTTTCAAGTTCCTCAGATTGTGATGGTGAAAGCTTGCGCATAGGATCAGCCTCCTGATCTTCCGCCGATGATGGAATGTCGAGAGCGCATATTATGTTGGGGGCAACCTTGAATGTTCTCCAAAAATCTACCCCTAGATAGAGCTGCTGTTGCAAGCTTGGGACTACATACAGCTCCATCTCTTGGGTTTTACCACCCCATGAGACTTTGGTCAAGAATCGTCCGTTGATCTGTTGATGTTTTCCGTCTGCTGTCCGTATATCTACTGACATTGTTTTTATTTGGATGTTGTGGTTTTGAATAAATTGCACTGCCCCCATCCCAAGACAACTAACAGAAGCCCCGCTGTCTAAAAGACCTAGCATCTCCTCCTCGTCTATCACTACTTTAGCATAAGGCCTGTTGTGATCGGAGACTGATAAAATTGACGACTCTATCCTATGTTTTCTTCTCCTATATATTGCACATTTTTCCCTTAATTTAGCTATTTTTCTAAAATTCCTGTTGTTTTTCCCCTCACTATAACTAATCTCCTCGTTAAAAATTCTCTTTCTCGCCTCTTCATACTCCCTCATACGTTGGTGGAGGCTCTTATATTGCACATCTTTTCTTTGGGAGTAATTTGCAGTCTTTGTCTCTCTTTTTAAAATTTTTATTTCTGGAGGTTATTGTTTTCCGGGGGTGGAATTGTCATTGGTACAGTGGACCCCGGGACACTGTTGACCTTCAGGTTTCCCTGGCAGGTAGCACACTTAAAAGACAAGTTTCCTTGTCCGCAACTGAAACACGTTAGAGCGTGAAACGTTGAGGGACATGAAGCTGCTGTTGTCGGTTCGTTGTCTCTTGTACGTTCTGTCTTCTTGTCTCGTTCGTTATTTGTATAAGTAGGATGTCGTTTGTCTGTCCTGTTATGAGTTTGTGGTTTGTCCGTGCGGTTATATTGGATTGCAGCAACATGATCCTCTTGTTCACCCTCTGAAATGGGAGAGTCAGCCCTACTTCTTTGTGATCCCAGATCTTCTAATTCACTAACCTGCTTTCTGGCTTTCCAGTCTCTTGTTGCTAAGTGTTTTTCGGCTCGTCTACATTCTTCTCTCAGCTTTTGAATGTTCTCAATCGAACATCCGAAGATTAAGGTAGCAACTCTGTCTTTGATATTCTGCCTAACTATGGAAACAAGTTCTTTTTCACTAGGCCTAATTTTCATTTGTAGAGTAAGACCCCGGACATCCTCATAGAACTCATCGAAATTCTCGTTGGGTTGTTGCCGTCTATCCATAATTGCCCTGAGAATTTCGGTGTCTCCTTTACTATTTTGGAACTGCCTTAGTAGCTCCATTTTGAGGTCATAATAATTAAGGAATTCATCTCCCTGATTTTCCTCAAGATACTGCCAGTACCATTTTTCGGCAGGCCCAGTCACCAAATGGTGAAAGTTCGCGAAGATTTGCTCGTTTGAGACCCCGTTCTTTGACTGCAGAGTTTCTACCCTAAAAATGAAACTTTCCACCGTCATACTTTTGGAAGTTCCATCAAATTATACCCCACTTGTGGATATCGACTCTCTTGTGGAGATCCTTAAAGGCTGCACCCCTGTGACAGTTCGGCTGATTAGCAGAGGAAGCAGGGATGGTCTTAGGTGGGCTGACATCTGGATCAGACCAATTACTTTCTTTTTCCCGTTCTGAGACCACTTTTCTTCCTAGTTCCTCCTGTTTCTCCTGCCGAGCATACAGTGCCAGGGTGGATTTCTCCACCAATTGTAGCCTCTCGTTAATTGAATTCTGATTCACTGCTAACGATTGAATCATTTGGTGCATGGTGCTTAAATTCTTTGTTTGTTCGGCAAAAAGACTGATTGTTTTATTGTGGGTCTCGTTAAGAGCCTGAGTTATTGCCGAACCGATGATGGTTTTCAGGTTTTCCCCTCCCATCATCAGTTCAGATTGTTCCTTATCTTGACCGCTCCTATTTTGTTGATCTTCTTTAGCCTGTCTTTGATCATTGCTCGTGTTGAGAGAAAAGCGTTCCCCTTGAAGATCCCTGGTTAATCTTTCTATGCTGTCCCTAGTCTCTTCTATGTTTCCTCCTGTTGGGATCGCTACTAGCTCTTGGTTTTCTACACCCTGGTTAGCTGTTGATGAACTGCCTAATCCCGTCCCAGGTATACCATTAGCGCCTCCTACTGCCCCCCCATTTTCTAAGAGGTCATCAAAAGGGTTTTCTAGCAAGGTGCTATGATGCTCCTCTTCAGATGACTCGGGATCTATCGCGTTTTGGACTTGGGCACTAGAAAGTCGCGTGACTCGACGCCTACTTGTCCCTCTCCCACGCCTTGGCAGGGTGCTCTTTTTACCTGTCCCAGTTGATTTCCCGTTCATGGTTTAAAAAAAAAATCCAAAAGCAATTGAGAATATTACCAAAAAATAGATAATAAAAAAAAACTCCAAAAGGAAGAAATTCAGGAAAACAAAATTCAAAAAAAAATAAAAATATAAAAAAAAATAATTAAAAAAAAATCCAACGGTATCAAAATTGAAACTCAGTTTTTAAAAATTCAAAATAATCCAAAATAAAAAAAAAACTTATGTAAAAAAAATCAATAAAATTTCCAAAAAAAATCGAAGATAAAAATTCAAGTCACTTCGAAAATCAATTTCAAAATTCCAAAAAAAAAGTTTATTAAAATTCAAAAAAAAAATAATTGGTGTTCGCTACCGAAAATAAAATTTAAAAAAAATGAAAAATAAAAAGAAAGATATTCAAATTCGCAGAGTTCAAAAATATTGTAATGAAATAAAAATTTAACAAAAAAGGTGCAATAATGCGTAAAAAAAACAATCAATGAATGGCTCAAATTCTTGTTTTACTATATGATATTTTAAAGGTGTGTGGATTTTCGTTTGAGTATCCAAACGGTCTAGGAATTAAGTGTTCTCTCATGTCTGTCTCTTGTCAAGTAGTATTTCCTGTCTTAGGTCCTGTCAAAGTCTTGTAAGGTTTTCGTGTCTGTCTTGATTACTACTGGTGCTTCTGAGACTCAATGAGTGTTTTGAATTATCTCTTGGTTTCCTGCCACATCGAGCTTTCTGATGTTAAACCTGAAAGGTGGTTAGCTAGGAAACGGAGACAACCCTCCACACGAGTAGATCCGAGAAACCACACACATACGCCTCTCTAGATGTCTGACTAAGCCTGACAGTCTGGTTGGCAGTAAGTGTACGGTCCCTCAAAAATACTCCGCTCCCTACCCAACGGCAGATTTTGTTTAACCTCACGGAATCCACTGGTTCGAGACCTGTCGGATTGGACAGCTAAACTCCATCTTCCGTTTCGCGAGGAGCATCTACGGTCTCCAAGCCTGTGCTCGAAAGGATAGGAATAAAAGTTTTAAGGATAAAAAAAAATATACCGATTATTGCGAGTCCAAGGGGATGACCTTAAAAAAAAATCATCTCCTTGGAGTCTCAATTGATCATTAAGCCGTTCAACGTTGGGCGCCATTGTTGCGAGTTGAGGGTAAACCACGGGGGTGTCTTTAGGTGCTGAAATGAGCTGTGGCACGCTTGCTTCCGCTCGGCTAAGCTCGAAGGTCTGGGGGGAATTCTTGCTCATTCCAGCCACTTCCCACTCGGCAAACAAAATTATCGTGCCTAAATCAAGGGAAAAGGAAGGGAGAATGGGAAAAGGTAGTTAAAAATAGGAAACGGAATGAGGATATGAAGGTGTTGCACAAACCTGGTTACCTATGCCACTGCATTGGTGAAAGGATGAGGCTTTATTTATTTTCATTTGTGGAACAAAAAAAACTTTTATGGATAAAAGAAAATTTAAAAAAAAACTATAAACTAGGCCCTTACAATCTAACTTGTCATGTCATGAAACATGTTACTTAAAATTAAGGTTTTATATCCTGAGATATAATCTAAAAAAAAAAACTAAACCTACACTACAAAAATAAAATAAAATTTTGTCCACAAAAAAAATCGTTGCCCCACTGTCTCACCAACACAATGGTTCATTGAGCCATCAGAAGCCTTGCCGGATGTTATTGGCAAAAGTTAGGCCTGCCCACCCTTGTATCGGAAATACAACCAACGCTAAGTCCTTGGCCGGATGTTTGGACTTAGCCCCAAAATCAAACTTCCAGTCGTAATCAGTTACATTGTTTAGGTCTAAGTAGGTCTGTGTAAGTATACGTAAGTAAAATGGATGACGTTAAATAGTAAAGTTCAGGTAAGTATAGTTTAGGTGAAAGTATGGAATGTCGTAGTGTAATGTTATTAGTGTGGTGTAAGTAAGCATGGTATTTGTGGTGTAGTGTATGTAAGGTAGAGTATGTACAGTATTGGTCTTCAAAGTCATGGTGCAGTGGAGTTAGTCATATGTCTAAGTTCTGTCATTCTGTAGTGGAGAAAACAGATTCCGTCAACCGCCGGCTCAGCTGAGCCTCCACACACCTTTTGATATGGCTTAGCAATTCATATTAAAATTTAATGAACCACTGTAAAGTAATTAAATTCAATTTCAAGTCCATGTAATTCAAATTTTAATTCATAAATAATATTTTATAATCTGTTATTTTGTATATATTATTAAAATAAACAAAAAAGAAAGAAGGAAAAAATCGATAAAATTTCAAAAAAAATATGAAAAAGGTGAATTGTTATGCAAAGAATCCTTTTGATTCTTATTTAAAAAAAATTAATGATTTTCTTCTTTATTGAAAAAAAAGGAACCAAAGACCAAATAAATCACAAAAAAAATTAATCAAATGTCACTATACTCGTGATCTGGAGTGTACGTGTCCTTCTTCAACACTCGAAGGAATTCGAAAAGAAAATAAAAAAAAAGTTAAATATCTCAAGTGATACTACTCTCGAGATCCTAAGTGTGTGTTACCTTTTTATTTATTTTTTTTTTTCCATAAAATATAATCACAACAATTTATGAATAAGTATATGTTTTTAAAGATTTGACTTACTACTTTTTGTTTGTGTTTAAATAAATCCTCGATGGGGTTTCCTTCCAGGTAATGCCGGCAGTACTCGGGATATGTTTGTATGTATGTGGTTTTTTTTTTTTTTTTTAATCACTCACAATAATTGTTGTAAAAATATATATATGTAGGTAGGTCCATGCCAGGTAATTTAAGTTACACCACACTTTTCTTTCTTATTTTCTTTTCTTTAACTATTTCTTACTCTACTTTACTTCTTCTTTACTTTCCTCTATTTTTCTTTTCTTTTATTTCACTCTGCATTTATTTTAACTTATTTTCTTTACTTTTTTTTTCCACTTTTATCTTTTCTTTCCTTTTACAATAGGCACTATTGAGATTCAACTTCTACGTTGAAAATTAAGAGAAAAAAAAAAATCAAAAAAAAACTATCGCAAGCGACATTGGTTTTAAAAAAAAAAAAATATCAAGAATTGTTAAGAAAATTAGAATGGCTGATTACACTGATTTAGAACACCAAAGGAAAACACAATCACTCTAAATCTTTTGGTTTTGGTCTTAAGGAGCACCCCGCTTCAGCAACCGCCACTGACCTTCAGGCGATTTAAGGTCAAGTAAAAAAACTGCAGAGGCCCGAGTTGGATACCTCGTTCGGTGTTAAATGCACTCTTGGGCTAATTCTACCTTCCCGGAACCTGAAGAATTTGAAATATTTTAACACCTTTATTCCTTCTATGCTTTTATACATATATATATTACCTCTGCTTACTAATCAATGGAGTCTCAATTTCTTTCCTGGGTTTGGGATCTAAGCCAGCGAATATGTATGATATATATCTCTCTTTGGATACTAGAAGAAAATTTTGTCAGCCACCCATTCTATTTTGTTTCTTTAATTATGTCCTCACCTTTTTAGCTTTTGGTTAAATTTTTCTTCAAGAAAATCGTTTGTATTATATACTTGGATTTTCAAAAAAAATTCTGGCGAAATAAAATTCTTCCACAAAAAAAATCACGCGCACAGTGTGAAGGTAAGTTTTACTTTCATAAGAAAATCAACCTTTATACTTTGTTGCCGATGATAAAAGCTTTTCTTTCACGATCATATGTGATTCTAATATATAAAAAGAGGTCGATGCCCTGTGGCCTATATTTTGAAATTCTCCTTCACCTATTTGCAGATTCCACATAAAAAGAGCTGTCTTTCCCCATCTTCCAGCATATTTGGCTAATTAAACTTAATTTGTAAAAATGTCTTGTACTTATACGTACATATTTGTATTTTTCTATTGTCTATTTCCATGTATATGTGTCCTTTCAAAAGCTCATCTCATCACTTTAACAAACGAAACAAAAAAAAAAACAAAATAAACAAAAACAAAAAAAAATAAATAAACCTAACCAAAACTAACTCATACCTATTACATTACTAAATACTTATTTCCTAATATTATTGCACCTCCCATCCCTATTGCACTTTAATCAGTTCTTTTTCCTCTTTTTTTTTTTTTATAAATCTTTATCATGACTTGTATTCAAAGTTCAACGATATCAACACAACCTGAACGAGCATTATCTGGGCGAATTGAATTCGCCCGATAAAGCTTTCAGACTTTGAGGTGTCATCTTTTGACAAATGTCATTTTCCTTGTTGTTTGTAAACGTTTACTATTGTTTTGATCGTCGGTCGTGATTATTTTATTTGTTTTGAATGTTTAACTAATAAAATGTGCAAAAGTGATTTATGTAATTACCTAAACTAAACTTAAATAGGTAACATAGCCTGGAAATTGTATTACACCTACAAAAAAAAACTACTGTAGACATATACCAATGATGAAAGAAAACGTATGTAAGTACTCACATAATTTCATTCATTTCTAGTTTATTATTTGTCAATACAATTTTTTTTTCTTTTCAGGTACATCGTGGTTCGTGGTTTGGATTCTCATCACAGTGAAGTAAAGTGGTATTTGGTTTAGTTTATTTTATTTTAATTGAATACAGAAGATGTGTATTTTTTTGTTAGCAGCAAGAAACTATCGAACACTCGGGGTACTCTGATTGGGTACATTTGTATTTTTTTTTTTTGTGTTTTTAATTATTATTATTATTATTAATATTTTTTTTTTCAGGTGATTTGATCGAACGCTGTCGTAACAAGTCATACAGATGGACAATGAAGCCGCAAAATAACGCAAAAAATGAAAATATGGCCAATCTTTGCGGTTGTAAGTCGCACAGATGGACAAATTTAACGCAAAAATGAAAATTGAAAATATGCCGAATTTGTGCGGTTGTAAGTCGCACAGATGGACAAATTTTAAGCAACGCAAAACGAACAATAAAATAAAAAAAATTAAAGATATGACCAATCTGTGCGGTTGTAAGGCACACAAGATGAAAGTAAGCCTAACGTGAACACCTGACAATAAAGTCTACATTTCACGGCGAGCCTACTCGCATGCAGAGTCAAATTGGGCTTAGACCAGAGCCCTAAGATCTACCCCAAGTTAGAATCATAGTACCAATTTTATGGAACATGTTGAGGCATGTCCACACTCCTTGGTGAGGGGCGAGGTCTATCTAACACCTCTTGCATCCAATAATAAAATACGTAGATAATATTACCCAATGCCATATGTTTCCGCTATGGAATAAACCACAACCACCACGATACTCCCACAAGGGTCCTACCTCATAGATAGTCTCCCAGGTGACTCGGCCACCTGGGTGGGCACTATCTCCCGTGGTACCAGAATAAAGCTTCCGGTGGAGCTTCGCAACCGTGAGGTTACTTCCAGGTGAGCACCATCAATACTCAAGGCCTGGCAGCCTTAGATATGCGCACTCAACCATCTGCCAAGGCAGAAGCAAACAGCCAAATACGCATACCAAGCCTTCCTCTCTTAGCTGCATACAAGTTTTACCTTGCATACGTTTCCAGTAAGTAATCAATACTTCAAGGAAAGGAAATATAGCTGTAGATACTCACTCCTATTCAGTTATAACAATTTCCCTGCCATTCATATTGTTCCCGGGTTGCCACGTGGAGGCGGAGGATAGGCACGTCTATCCCTCTTAAGTTCCAAACTCCAATCTCAACCACATTCATGATTGGATTGAAGCCAGCTTACAAAATACCGACGATGCTAAGCCCGGCAGGGACCCTAAAGACGAAGAGGTGCCGCGGCCTCTACGCTCCAAGGATCTGCCGAACAGAGGGAGTATCGCGATCTATATTTGTAGCCTTGGCTAAGCGTTCAAAGCACTTAAGAGGGTATAGTTAACCCCCTGTAAGGCGCACAAGATGAAAATAAGATTTACGTGAACACCTGACAATTAAGTCTTAATTTCACGGCGAGCTTACTCGCATGCAGAGTCCAATTAGGCTTAGACCAGAGCCCTAAGATCTACCCCAAGGCAGAATCAAGTTCCACCCCAAGGCAAAATCAAGTTTTACCGCAAGGTAGACTCTTAGTACCAATTTTATGGAACATGTTGAGGCATGTCCACACTCCTTGGTGGGGCGAGGTCTATCTAACACCTCTTGCATCCGATAATATCATCCGTAGACAATATTACCCAATGCCATATGTTTCCGCTATGGAATAAACCACAATCACCACGATACTCCCACAAGGGGGCCTACCTCATAGATAGTCTCCCAGGTGACTCTGCCAACTGGGTGGGCACTATCTCCCGTGGTACCATCTGCCAAGGCAGAAGCAAACAGCCAAATACGCATACCAAGCCCTCCTCTCTTAGCCGCATACAAGTTTTACCTTGCATACGTTTCCAGTAAGGAATCAATACTTCAAGGAAAAGAAATATAGCTGTAGATACTCACTCCTATTTCAGTTACAACAATTTCCCTGCCATTCATATTGTTCCCGGGTTGCCGCGTGGAGGCGGAGGATAAACTGCAAACTCCAATCTCAACCATATTCATGATTGGATTGAAGCCAGCTTACAAAACACCGTCGATGCTAAGCCCGGCAGGGACCCTAAAGACGAAGAGGTGCCGCGGCCTCTACGCTCCAAGGATCTGCCGAACAGAAGGAGTATCGCGATCTATATTTGTAGCCTTGGTTAAGCGTTCAAACACTTAAGAGGGTATAGTTAACCCCCAAATGGAAAAATCTGAATATATATTTATTTAATCAAATGTATTTGTTAATCCAAATTGGTCGAACTGTACATTTGTATGATGTACAGCCGACCATGATACCTTCATATTCTCCTGGTACACTCCTGTGCCCGTATCCCTTTTCCTCCTGGACTCCTGTGGTGCCCATATGTGGACAGCTCCAGTCTCCTTGGCACCTGCGCCACATGGCCGATCCCTCTAGTGCATGTGCATTTCACTCGCGTGTGGTTCCGTAACCATAGGTCGCTTTGATTTTTTTTTTAATCACTCCCGTGTATTTCCATAGTTTTTTACACTGTACGTGTATTTCAGTTTTTTTTTTTTGCACTCCCATAGGTCACTTTTTATCCCGGCTCGATTGACCATATTGTTCCGCACCATTATAAAACCGATCGAAATAAAACACAATAAATTTTTCTGTGGGAAAAATTGTAATAAAAAAACCCACATTTATTGAATTATCCGTATTCTAAAATAATGGTCTGAACGACCTCTCGTTTCTATTGAGTGAGAGCGACTGACTCTCATTTTCATATTATTTCTTATAGTAGACATATTTTATAAGAAAAGAGAACTATACGTATGGCCAGTGTTGCCATACGTAACAGATACAGTTATGGAGGCGAAACAAACTGTCAACTACCCAATCGAATTCTTGAACTCATTGGAGCCATCTGGAATGCCACCAAATTAATTAGTTCTCAAAAAAGGTTCGCCGTTGATGTTAATCCGTAATTTGCAACTTCCAAAGCTGTGGAACGGAACCAGGCATGCCGTAAAAAAACTTTTACCAAATTTCATCGAGGCCACAATTATTACCGGCAAGAGCAAAGGCGAAATTGTCCTGATTCCGCGAATACCAATGCTTTCGACAGATTTGCCGTTTAGCTGTAAACGACTGCAATTTCCGGTACGCCTAGCCTTCGCAAATGTATACATTTATACACCTAACAAAAAAATTAAAAACACTGTATGTATATCCGCTTTCACTACGATAGTAAAATAAAATAGTTTTAGCATTAAAAATCAAATAAAACAATAAAAAATATAAAACGACTTCTGTTTTTTAAGTTATTAAATTGTCATCATCATCAATTCCTGTAACCCCGCTCGGGGCATAGGGCGCCAACAAAACGTCTCCATCCTTCACGATCTGCAGCTAGATATCTTAATTGTGGCCACGTCTTTCTCTGGGAATTAGCTACTGCTATAACTGTTGACTTCCATGTTGTTCTTGGTCTTCCAACCCGGCGTGAACCCTGAGGATTCCATTCAAAAGATTGCTTTGCAATATCATTGTTTTGTTTCTTTAGTGTGTGACCAATCCATTACCATTTACGCTTTCTTATGTCGACGGGCAACCGCTCCTGACTTGTCCTGCGCCACAATTCCTGGTTTAAAATAGTTTGTGGCCAGCGAATCTTTAGAATGTGACGTAGACAGCGATTCACAAAAGCCTGCGATTTTCTCGTATAATAGCACGGATTTAACGTTGGATTTGAAGAATCTCAGCTAAGTGCGTACGGATATTTGACTGGATTTCCAAATTTGAGACAGAGAACCAAAGGCAAGCTTTATTTATTCTGCTTTGTACGTCTAGATCCGTATCACCATTTGCTGATACAGTACTTCCAAGGTAATTAAACTGTTCGACCTCTTCAACAGGCGTGTCATGCAGAGAATAATACGTTGTTGTTGTGAAGGGGGTCCTGTTAGCATTATTTTTGCCTTTTTCCTATTTATTCTAAGACCGCAAGATTCTCCTTTGACAAGCAGAGATTGACACATGACGTTCAGCCCACTGATGTTATTTGCCATGAGACATATATCGTCGGCATAGTTTAAATGGCTAAGCCTTTCAAACGTTTTCCATTGAGTGCCCTGCCTCTCCATTGTACCAACGCTGGCTGTCAAAACATCATCTATCGCCAGCAGAAAAAGAATTGGCGATAGAACATCCCCTTGTCTCAGACCCAGACGCACTTTGGGAAAACGGACAAAACGGTAATACCACGCCAATTGTTGCAGTTCTTAAAATGACCTTTCTTTGGCAACTTAACAATCACTCCATCCTTCCACTCCCTGGGATAGGTTTCGTTTTCCCAAACAGTTTGTATCAGCGGATGCAAAATACTTGCTGCTATGTCAGGATCAGCTTTCAGGAATTCAGCTGGTACTCCATCAAGACCAACTGCTCTGTTGTTTTTGAGGAGATTTATTGACGTTTGGATTTCGGCAACTGAAGGAGGTTCGATGCCAATACCCCTACATGATCTACGCATCTCGTTTAGTTGGGGCACTTCAGTACTCTGTTCAATGGAATCTTCATTTAGCAGGGCACAAAAGTGATCCTTCCTTGATAAAATAAATTGAAATAAAAAAATATTTGGTACAATTCTCGGATATCTTCTCTTCTTGCAGCGTTTTCAGCATTTTCAGCGAACCCGTCAATCCTCACCTTTCTGTCACGTCACACACAACGAAAGACCAACTTGTGTGCCATCCGATATTCGCTTCGCAATTCAGCCTTTCGTTGAGCGTCTGTCTCGGTGTCTAATTGCACCTTCAACAATTTACGAAGCACGATTTTGTCCCAGGTGTCTTGGGATATCTAAGAGTCTCTAACTCTCGACCGCATAGGCACAGTCTCGGATCCAGCCTCATTAAAATACTCTTTATTTCAGCACACATCTCGTCAATTTCTGAATGTTTTATTCCATTAAGTGATGAAGCTCTGTCGTAAAGGGTGTTGATATAGTAACGACATATGTTGGAATCACTTAGAGCATGTATATTGAACTTTGAGCTTCTTGCTGCATCCCGCGGTTGTCGCAATATTACCGCCGTTCGTAGTTTGAGACTCATGACAACCAAGTGGTGGTCGCTTTCCACACCGGCTTTTCTTAAATTACGGACATCACACATTGACTTTCTCCATCGCTGCTGAATCATGATATGATCAATTTGATTTTGGGTTTGACCATCTGGGTGCACCCAGGTGACTTTGTTGCACGTCCTATGTTTGAACACAGTCCCACCCAGTAAAAGACGATTTGCGTTGCAAAAGTCGACAAGCATGTTGCCATTTTCATTTCGTGACCCCAAGCCATTTTTTCCCATCACTCATTCCACAATTGTCTGCTTCGACTTGTGCGTTGAGGTCTCCCATGACGATTATAATACCGGCTCTCAGTACACTACTGTAAACCGAGTTAAGATGAGTGTAGAACGCGGTTTCGTCCTCCTCTATCGCTTCATTTGTGGGGGCGTAGCACTTAATAATTGTGATATTGCGAAGTTTTGAGCGGAACCTTGCAGTCATTATTCTTTCAGATATGGGCGCCCAAGAAATAAGACTGCGCCTAGCAACTTCGTTCAACATAGTTCCAACACCATGCAGCCTTTGGCCACCCTCTCTTTCATCTTCCCCGGAATACAGCATTCTCGTTTGTCCAGTGTCAGATCTGTATTCAGTTCTTCCTCTCCACTTAGTTTCAATTATGCCCAGGATACTGATTTTAAAGCGAAACATTTCACGCTCTAACTGCTCGTACCTTCCTTCGCCATACAAGGATCGAACGTTCCACGCTCCAATTTTCGTACGTATGCCATAGCCAAAAGTATCCATTGCATTTCTTGGAAGACTTCCACTATTTGTTGTGGCGTCTTGATTGACACTGTTGCATGTAAGATGCCGCACCCCCAAATCCGATGCGCGGCTTACTGCAGCCGAAGCTGTAGAAGGATTCTCCATAAAATGGTTACCTCTTGGGGAATCAATTCCATTTGTTGTCATATTTCATGTAATAGCATATACCTTTTCACCATGGTGTTTTACGAGATGTGATTAATAACATAATAAGCTCAGATTCGACAGGCACACCCGCCCTTTGTATGGTCGAACACATAATCGATTGAGGCCGCCCACTTTGGAAAACAGACGCCTTTTGTAGCCGCCCACTCTGAGTTACAGACGCTACTTGCTGCAACCGTTGGCCTTCTCATCCGCCAACAGACTTCTATGCCGTTGACAACAACCTGCAGTTCATCCGCCTTTAGGGAGATTTTCTTCAACCCAGACCGCGCCCTGACCAGCAATGCTGGTTTGTTTGCTTATACCGGCAGCCTTTCGTCCCCTTGTGCGTTAGCGTTACCCGCCCGCTTTCTACCGCGAGGAGGTGCAGATAGGGATTTTCCTTTCATTGAGCCAAGGACCACCGAGGTCCTTCACATTTTTAGTAAAAAAAAGTAAACTTATGAACGGATGAACTTAAAGGAAAATTTACAGGAATTGCTAATTTTTCAACTTAAATACAACGAAAAAACAGTATAGTACACTCGGGCGTATGCGTACTTTTCTGAGTTTATTTAATTAAAAAAAAAAAAATTACCATCCATGTTCTCATAGTTTAGACAAACTAATTGGACGGCATTAATTTAATAAATTAAGAAGTCAAACTTATCACGCTATCTGCTCGGAAGGGCAGGACAAATAAAATAAGATGTGTGTATGTATGTATGTGCTATGTGGACTCCTAAGCCGTCCAACGGAATCTTATGAAATTTTCAGGCTAAATATTGTTTAGTCCAGGGATGGTTCCAGTGAAGGTTTGGTTCCGATCGGATGGAAGATAAAAATAAAATGCAGGCTTTTAACATTTGTTGGTCCATTTTTTTTTACTTGCTCTATAGGGCAAGTATTGGTTTCGTGCAGAAAAAAAATCGAGGTTTTAATCAAACATGACATTACGATGATAGGTTTTAATCAAACATGACATTGCGATGATAGAAAAAGCCCAAAAAAGTGATTTTCGACATACCGTCCGTCGGTCTGTCTGTGCGTCTGTGCGGATGTGCGGATGTGCGCTTTTTCACGTCATGCTACAGCCTAAAGGGCTTAACGGATTTTCTTCAAACTTGGTTTATAGCAGTTTGAAGAAAAACGATTGTCGAAGTTTTTTTTTTTGTTTCGTTTTAGCCCGGCTCAAACTGGTACCTTTCATGTAACGGTTTTTTTCATTTTGGATTTGCTCGAAAACGGCTCTAACGATTTTCATTAAACTTAGAATTTAATTTACCTAAGATATTTCTAACAAAAAAGCGTTTTTTGTTTTTGTCTTAAATGGTCGTAACGAAAATCAGGTTTTAAGGGCTTTTTTTTCAAATGGCCATAAGTTTGCATTGGCTTGATTGAATTGACTCAAACTTGGTTCGGCATCGTTTTTTATAGTGTTCTATTGGATGGCTTTATAAATTTTTTTAGTGAAGCTTTTCTAAATGGTAGCTCCCATACAACGAGCCGTTGAGTTTTAGCCAACTTTTTTTGGTTTTGTCTAATTTGCTCGAAAATGGCTCTAACGATTTTGGTTAAACTTTGCGTGTTATATTCTTGTAGTGTTTTTAACAGAACTGCGTTTTCCGTTTTCGGTAAAAAATGCAAATAACGGAGATCTGCTCTTAACGGCTTTTTTTGAAATGGCCATAAGTTGTCAACGGTTGCAACGAATTCACTCAAACTTTGTTTGGTATAGTTTTTTACAGCTTCCTTTCAGATGGCATTGATTTTTTTCAGTTTCTCTTTTTTAAATGGTGGCTCCTATACAAAGAGCCACTAGATTTTAGCCAATTTTTTTGGTTTTTTTTCTAATTTACTCAAAAAAGGCTCACCCGGTTCGAAACATTGTATGTTACATGTTACCTACATATATAGAATACTTCAAAGAAAACTGCATTTTTAGTTTTTTGCTACACATGATAATAGCGGAAATTTGTTTTAACAGTATTATTAAATTGGCCATAAGTGGACATTTGTATCATTTATAACACCCAAAAGATGATATCTTAATTTTAAATATTAAAGGTTTCTTAACGTTATCTACCGTATATCGGTTTTTCCAGTTTCAGTCAACATTTTTTAGGTGTAACCAAATTTTTCAAAAATGAGTTGTTCTTATTGATCGAAAAGTTTGTTTTCATCGTACTTTTTCACCAACAGAGCAAGTACGTGCGACCCAGTCGTGCATTTTTTTGTTTTTTTTTTTTTTGATTTTTTCATACATTTTTTAGCGGTTTGAAACATCAGCGAAAATTCCGGAATGGCCGATCTGGTCGAAAACAATCAAATGCAGGCTTTCACCAAAAATATTTTTTTTCCGCTAGCATTGAGATGGCTGGGTGCTTTATGAATAGGGAAGACCCTGATTGGTACCAACCTGGCGATGCCCAGCGTTGCAACTGTCTCATACGCATCAATTGTGCGTATTTTACCTCTTAGTGGTAGCCATCGGGTACTGGTCTTATCCACCCGGACTTGACTTGCTGAACTTATAAGCGCGAGTGTTGATCACAGAAAAATAGCAACACTATAATTGCCCTGCCATAAAGCTCCTCTGTTTCTCTTGTTGGGTAGCAGTTTATTCTGTACGAACCCCTCAGAAAGCAAGCGAGCGGCGGATGAGCTTCCAATTAAGTGAACCAACGGCGACGCTTACAGACAATATGGTAGGCACCCCATTGAGCTACTTCGACATATTCGGAGCTCAGGTCTTTGGGTCCTTTCACTACTAGTAGTCAGGGTAGTGAAATAGAGAAGGTGGCGGATGAGCCCATATAGGACCAACGGTAGCTCTCACATCCCCGTAGCGGGTTACTGACTCTGGATTTCTCTAGCTCCTTTTGTCCAAGGAGAGCAGCATAGGGCCTGGTCAACCAGGTTGGGGGTTGTGCGTCGGGGTAACTTCTCTACCACGTAAAAAACCCTCTGTTCCGAAACAACCAACTGCCTCGGATATGGATGACCCTACTGATGACGACCCTAGCAAACGAAACAAGGACAACGAATTTCAGTTCTGCACGTGAAATGTCTGGACCCTTAACAGGCCACGTGCCGCCAAACAATTAGTGGAGGCCCTAGGTGGTGTCAAAGCCGACATCACAGCCATCCAAGAAGTGAGATGGGATGGTGAAAGCACAAGGAGGATGAAAAATTGTGACATCTGCTACAGGACAAGAAAACAGTGGCTATTTGGATGCGGATTTGTGATAAGAGGAAAGCTTAGGCAAGAAGTCTTGGGGTTTCGTGGCATAAGCGAACGCATTGTCACAATCCGCATTAAATCCAAATTCAGCAACATCTCGCTGATCTACGTCTACGCCCCCACGGAGGAAAAAGATGACACGACCAAAGAAGAATTCTACGATCTTCTCGAGAAGACATATGATGAATGCCCGAAGTACGACACTAGGTTTATTCTTGGTGACTTCAACGCCAAAATCGGAAAGGAGGGTAACTTTGGCTCGACAGTCGGAAAGCAATTGACTTTGCTGCGGGGCGAAGTGTCATCTTAGCTAGCACATACTTCCCACACCTCAATATACACAAGGGGACCTGGCGGTCTCCTGATCAAAATACCGTCAACCAAATTGATCACATTGTGATTGATAGCAGACATGCCTCCAGTGTCATGGATGTCCGCACTTTCCGAGGGGCCAACATAGACTAGGACCACTACCTTGTTGTAGCTAAAGTGCGAATGCGGATCTCCACCAGACCGCAGAATCGAGCAGTGAGAAAGTTTGATGTTGCGAACTTACAATCGCAAGAGACCGCCACAACTTTTGCCAACCATGTCTCGTCTTATCTCTCGACAAGCCCGGCGCCTGCGCCCAACCCAGAGGCCCAGTGGCAACATTGCAGAATGGCCATCAAAACCGCTGCCACAGATGTTTTGGGTTTCATTAAGCGACCACAACGAAACACCTGGTTCGATGATGAGTGCAGGCTCGCACAGTTCTGAATGCCAGAACTAGAGCTGCCAAGAGCGCTTCCCGTGCGGTGTACCAGCGAAAGAGGAAAGAGGAACATCGGCTTTTCAGAAGAAAAAAAAGAGAACTAGAAAAACGAATGGTTGAATCTGTTGAGGGGTGCTACGGCAGAAGCAATGTTCGAAAGTTCTACCAAAGGGTAAAGCATTCGTCCAAGGGCTACAAAGCCCGAATGTCGTTGTAGATACACAGTCGGTGCTGAGAATTTGGAAAAAACACTTCTGCAGACTGTTAAACAGCGAAGACAACCAACTAATCGCTGTCAGGCAGAATGATCCATTCGATTTGGATGATGATGAAAAAAATGTCTGTCCTGCCGACCAAGAAGAAGTTCTGATAGCAATATCTAAACTAAAGTCCAACAAGGCTGCTGGAGCTGATGGCCTTACGGCTGAACTCTTCAAAGCAGCGGGAGATGACTTGGTGAGGAGCATACACCAACTCATCTGTACAATCTGGTCAGATGAAAGTATGCCTGACGAATGGAACCTCAGCATTGTGTGCTCTATCCACAAGAAAGGAGATACTCTAAGCTGTGCCAACTACAGAGGTATAAGTCTCCTAAATGTCGCCTATAAAATTTTGTCGTCCATTCTGTGTGAACGTCTGAACCCTTTCGCACGTGAACTGATTGGCCCCAATCAGTGTGGTTTCAGGCCCGGTAAGTCAACCGTCGACCAAATTTTCACACTTCGGCAGATTTTGGAAAAGACCCAAGAATTCCAGATCGATACTCACCACCTCTTTATCGATTTTAAAGTCGCCTATGACAGCGTGAACAGGAACGAGCTATACAGAGCCATGTCACTTCTTGGCATCCCTGCTAAACTCGTTCGATTGTGCAGGATGACTATGGAGAACTCGCGCTGCTCCGTCAAGATTGGTAAGAACACCACCGACTCATTTAATGTCGAGAAAGGCTTACGAAAGGTTGACGCACTGTCATGTAACCTCTTCAAAATCATTCTTGAGGCAATCGTACGCAACTCGCATGTCAACACCAGCGGTACGATTTTTTTAAGATCCGTTCAATTACTTGGCTATGCTGATGATATTGACATTATTGGAAGAACGAAGCGCGCTGTCAGTGGAGCATTCGCAAGTATTAAAGTGGAAGCGGCTCGAATGGGTCTGGCTGTAAATGAAACCAAAACAAAGAATATGCTGTCCTCGGGTGAAGTAGATCATCACCGTAGGCTAGGACGAAACGTCACAATGGACAGATATAACTTTGAGGTTGTCAAGGACTTTGTCTATTTGGGTTCCACCATAACCTCTCAGAACAACATCAGTGAAGAGATCAGTCGAAGAATCACTCTTGCCAATCGCTGTTTCTTCGGGATAAGAAGGCATCTTAGTAGTAAAGCCCTCTCTCAAAGGACCAAGGCGACACTATACAAGACCCTTATCATCCCAGTCCTGTTGTATGGGGCAGAAGCGTGGACACTGACATAATCGGATGAATACAGGCTGGGGTGCTTTGAGGGAAAGATTCTTCGGGTGATATTCGGTCCTGTATGTATCAATGGAGTACTGAGGAGAAGATTCAATGGCGAACTGTACGGGTTATACATCGACATTGACTTGGTGAAGAAGCTGAAAATACAGCGGCTTAAATGGCTGGGCCGTGT
The DNA here is from genome assembly GCA_916050605.2 of Platycheirus albimanus. Taxonomy (NCBI): domain Eukaryota; kingdom Metazoa; phylum Arthropoda; class Insecta; order Diptera; family Syrphidae; genus Platycheirus; species Platycheirus albimanus. The sequence continues at coordinate 122,456,935 of OU696696.1, forward strand.
GGAGCGTATGAACGAAAACGCTCCTGCCCCACGAGTCTTCAATTCCAACCCGGAGGGCCGACGCAGTTCTGAAAGACCCCATCTAAGGTGGCGCGATCAAGTGGTAAACGACCTCAACCAACTTGGTGTGCGCAACTGGAGGCCACTGGCTAGGGACCGGCCTAGCTGGCGAGGATTGTTGGTTGAGGCCGTGGTCCACAATGGACTGTCTGCGCCACCTTAGGTAAGTTAGTAGCATTGAGATGAAATAAATAAATAAATAAATTTTGTTACACTATAAATAAGTGTTTTTTGGTGCGTAGTAGCGCGCTGGGTACCGCTACAGCCTTAAAAACATTGATTATTCATAAAAAAAAAACAAATACGAAAATCAATAGGTTAAGGAATTAAAAAAAATTTTGGTAATACGTTACAAATCCCTTTTTCCTGTTTCATGTTCATACACATTTGCGTTTGGTTTTCCAAAAAAAACTAAAATTTTACACTCTTATGAAAAGTTTGCCACAAAAAAGTGTTGCTGCTGTGTTGAACAAATACCATTACCTATCATATGCACATTAGAAAAACCTAGCTACTATCCGGCAGATGCCACTTTTTCTATGTGCATATGATATGGCATTATATCTTATGCACATAATTGTATCGGGTTGTAAACTTTGGCATAGCTGCTATACGGCAGATGTCATGCTTTTTACTTGCTCTATAGGGCAAGTATTGGTTTCGTGCAGAAAAAAAAAATCGAGGTTTTAATCAAACATGACATTACGATGATAGAGAAGCCCAAAAAAGTGGTTTTCGCCATACCGTCCGTCGGTCTGTCTGTGCGTCTGTGCGGATGTGCGGATGTGCGGATGTGCGCTTTTTCACGTCATGCTACAGCCTAAACGGCTTGACGGACTTTCTTCAAACATGATATATAGCAGTTTCAAGAAAAACGGTTGTCGAGATTTTTTTTATTTCGTCTTAGCCCGGCTCAAACTTGTACCTTTCAAGTAACGGCTTTTTTCAATTTGGATTTTCTCGAAAACGGCTCTAACGATTTTGATTAAACTTAAAATTTAGCTAACTTTAAGCATTTCGAACAAAACTGCGTTTTTTGTTTTTGGCTCAAATGGTCGTAACGAAAATCAGGTTTAAACGGCTTTTTTTCAAATGGCCATAAGTTCGCAACGGCTCGATTGATTTGAATCAAACTTCGATTGGCATAGTTCTTTATAGACTTCTATATGATGGCTTTATACATTTTTCAGTGAAGCCTGTCTAAATGGTAGCTCCCATACAACGAGCCGTTCAGTTTTACCCAACTTTTTTTGGTTTTTTCTAATTTTCTCAAAAATGGCTCTAACGATTTTGATTAAACTTTGTGTGTTATATGCTTTTAGTGTTCTTAAGAGAACTGCGTTTTTAGTTTTTGGCTAAAAATGCAAATAACGGAGATCTGCTCTTAACGGCTTTTTTTCAAATGGCCATAAGTTGTCAACGGTTGCATCGAATTCACTCAAACATTGTTTGGTATAGTTCCTTACAGCTTCCTACCAGATGGCATTGATTTTTTTTCGGTTTCTCTTTTTTAAATGGTGGCTCCTATACACTAGATTTTGGCCAATTTTTTCGTTTTTTTCAAATTTACTCAAAAACGGCTTCCCCTATTTTTCTGAAACTTTGTATGTAACATATATAGAATACTTCAAAGAAAACTGCATTTTTAGTTCTTGGCTACACATGATAATAGCGGAAATTGCAGTGTTATTAATTTGGCCATAAGTGGACATTTGTATAATTTATAACACCCAAAAGATAACGTCTTAGTTTTAAATATTAAAGGTTTCTTAACGTTAGCTAGCGTGTATCGGTTTTTCCAGTTTCAGTCAAATTTTTTTAGGTTTTACCAATTTTTTCAAAAATGAATTCTTCTCATTGGTCGAAAAGTTTGTTTTCATCGTACTATTGCACCCACAGAGCAAGTACGTGCGACCCAGTCGTGCATTTTATTCTATGTGCATTGATATGCATTTATTCATGACTAGCTTTTGCCCGCTACTTCGTACGCGTGGATTTTAGAAAAAAGTAGGTATCTCAGTATATTTTTGTTTTTTCACAACCGGTTCAAAATGGGGGGTTTGCGTGGTATGAAAGCTACATACCTTACCAGCTCTACAGCCGTAAGATTTTTGGTTTGTGTATATTATTTCGAAGTATCATAAAGTTGCAAAGTTGGAGGGTTAAGTTCTGAGCAATATACCTAATTGGAATGCCCACTTTCAAAACGATGCTGCGCGCCGATACTGCTATTTATGACAGTTTTGGGCGTAAGTATTACTCATTATACTCATTACATTATTACATTATTTTTCGATTGCTGCTTTCGCGTAATGAGGCATTGTCTATATGTTGGAAAATAGCACCATCTATGATGTTTTTGATGTAACTTCTATTTAGAACGACTAACTAATTTCTATTCATGTATACGTAGGTAAGTGTGGCGCTATTTTATTTTGTAAGTGAGACGCTAACTTCCTTAAAATCTTTTAATTTTGCGTTAAGTTCATTGAATAACGTTCGATTGCAGCAATATTAAAAAAACAACCAGAATTATATATTTTCCTGGGATAAAATATAGCCTATATTTTAAGTTGGCGTACTACCAATATATCTGCGAAAACCGCATTCAATTCCATGCAGTAGTTTTTGCGTGATGCGCGTACAAACATACAGACAGACAGACAGACAGACAGACAGACAGACAGACAGACAGACAGACAGACAAAAATTCTAAAAACGGTTGTTTTGGCTTCTGTAGGTCTAATAGAGACTCCCCATATTAGTTTTGCATCTATATCTTCAATGTACAGACATCGACCCGTTACAATTTTATTATATGTATAGAAAATGAAAACATAGCACCATTTGATTCGATTGGAAAAAAACATTGCAGGGTGATTCCCGAATGCTGTGCCAAAAAGCTAGAGCGTGTAGGTTGGGTTGAGGCAAGAAAAAAATCGTATGGGGGGAGGGTCTATTCCCCTCCGTTTAGCCGGGAGGGGCAATTTTCTAAAAAGATGACCTAAATTTGAAAAAAAAATTATTACAAAATAACGGTAACTCCTACAATGCCATGCTATACTTTTTTGTAAAGCCAAAAACTTATTTTTTTATTGTAATCTTAAATTTAGTTATTCTATTGAAGCGTTTTCAAAATATAAATTTTCAAACACAAAATTTTGAAAAAAAAAAAATAAAACAAATTATTTTAAGACTATTTTTTTCAAAGTTTTACGTAATTAAGTATTATTTTTGTTCTCAGAATTCAATGCTCCCATTAATATTTAATGCAACACTGAAAACCGTATGGTTCTATGACTTTTTGTTGCTAAGCTATTGAAAAATAACCGAACCTACTTCTTCACAAATACAAGAAAATCTAGCCTTACGGGATGGCACAAGTGATCATTAAGCCAATTTAAATAACTTCATTGAAAATTACAATAAAATAATAAGTTTTTGGCTTTACAACAAGGTATAGATGGCATTGTAGATGTTACCGTTATTTTTTAATAATTTTTTTCAAATTTAAATCATGTTTTTAGAAAATTGCCCCTTCCGGCTAAACGGAGGGGAATAGACCCCCCTCTAATACGATTTTTTTCTTGCCTCAACCCAACCTACACGCTCTAGCTTTTTGGCACAACATTAGTGAATCACCCTGTATACTTATACATAAAGTAAGTTTATAAAGTGGTTTTATTAATGTATTTCAAAAGTGTATATTTATTTCGCTGGCACTTTTCTTCTTTTCGTAGGGTAATCTCGTAGATTCAAATAAGCGTTGTAACATAGCTTTGCATAGGCATATCTTTGTGCATCGAAGTTAATTAACATCACCAATGTACGTATGTGTTGGTACAGTGCATCCAAATTATAGTAAATTATTGGGCAAATTGGAAGTAAGTAATTTTATGCGCACCAGTAAGTAAATTAATTCGTACATTTGTTCTTAAATGTGTTCTTAAAAGAAAGAACAACACAAAAATTTATATAAAAAAAAAAACTGCGCGCCGTGGGAGCAACTGTATGCAACTATGGAGGTAGCTTTTTGGGAATCCGATTTTAAATTTATGTTGGGGGCCTTCTTATACTGGCCCCTTAAAATTTCGTTGGCGACGCTTGTGGCGCTTCGTTGGGGATCTTCTTCCCGTGCAATATACTTTACAAAGTGTGGGGCTCTTCTCTGTTCTGATGAACATATGATTCGAGGCTGGGTAAAAATGATCTCTGCTAAATCCCTCAAAATCCTATTTAGCGCCTTGGGCATTATCAAAATGTTTGTACAAAACGAAAAATACCTACAGAAATATAAAAAGAATGCATGAAAAGCTCTTTGGGCTCCTAGTTCTCAGTGTTTGACTTTTAATTGATAAGAGCATTCAATAGTTAAGACGGATCTAGTCCTTAAAACATTGAAATTTTGAAAAAAAAATCAGTTTAAAAATATAATTTGTTTCGCAAACAGCTTTCGCTCAAACAAGTTGATTTAAAAAACGTTGATGTAATTTTAGCTAAAAGAAAAGTTAAAACGGAATAAAGTTAAGGCTGCTGTTGTATTTAAAACAATACTTTGCTAATTTTAGACTATTAATTTTTCGTAGCTCTTCTTGTTATCGTTAAATAACGATGAGAAAATGATGCGCAAAACAAAGCCTCTATTTTTAGCTCCATGCATGCAAAATTTTATATTGTTTACCCTTCGCATTCTCTTTCTGCTGAAAAGAATACCTGTAGATAACGAAATATTGAGTGGCAAAAGTATTTTGACGAAATCTTTGTCTAAATGTTTTTACAGTTTTGAGCACTTGAAAACGGAACAAATTTAGTCTGTAACTTCAATTGGTGGATACAGAAATAAAAATTGTTTAAAAGTAATTAAAAACCATGGGTATAATGGCTGATTTGAGTTTGGTTACTAACCCGTCAATGGTAGCAACATTTAACGCTATAAATGAAGTAAACCCAATTGCAAATGAGTTCAATTTCTTGCATTAAAGTGTGCACTTTCAAAATAATAAGTTAAAAACGCATAATGACATAAGAATCCTAACGAGATCAGGTGCTAGGCGCAACACAACATCCACTAAAGACCGCTTCCTTCTACGGGAATTTGAAAAAATATTTTTGTAAAGCCTCAATCTGCTGCAGACCAATGGAATTTGACGGCCAAAAATGCAATGAGTTAGCACACTGTCCGAGATTAAAGGACATTTCGAGACATTTAGGGGCCAGTTATAGCGATACGGAAACCAAATCGAAATAATTTTGAAATGGAAAATTTAGTATGTTATGGTTCCATTTAAAACACAAATGCTACACTGATCGATGGAATTTAACTCAGATAATTTGTTTTGCTTTTACAATTTTTAATTGAACTAATGCTTTTTGTAAACAATGTATATTTTTATTTTTCTTTTAAACGTATAACAGAAAAATAAATAAATTAATTTTTAACAAAAAGTACAAGTTCAACTCAAAGTTTTATTTGCAAAATTAGTTTTCTGAGCTAAATTAGATCGATCAGTGTAGCATTTGTGTTTTAAATCGAACCATAACATACTAAATTTTCCATTTGAAAATTGTTTCGGTTTTGTTTTCCGTTTCACTATAACTGGCCCCTTAAGGCTAAGGAGATGCCGTAAACATTAAAAACAAACAGCTTAAAAGACTGGCCTTTGCGAAAGAACATATGAACAAGCCAAAGGAGTTATGAAGAAACATTATATGGACAGATGAACGCTCCTTAGAGTATGACTCATTAAAAAACCACTTTAAAGTCCAATAATCTATACATATAATAAAATTGTAACGGGTCGATGTCTGTACATTGAAGTTATAGATGCAAAACTAATGTGGGGAGTCTCTATTAGACACACAGAAGCCAAAACAACCGTTTTTAGAATTTTTGTCTGTCTGTCTGTCTGTCTGTCTGTCTGTCTGTCTGTATGTTTGTACGCGCATCACGCAAAAACTGCTGCATGGAATTGAATGCGGTTTTCGCAGATTTATTGGTAGTATGCCAACTTAAAATATAGGCTACATTTTATCACAGGAAAATATATAATTCTGGTTGTTTTTTTAATATTGCTGCAATCGAACGTTATTCAATGAACTTAACGCAAAATTAAAAGATTTTAAGGAAGTTAGCATCTCACTTACATAATAAAATAGCGCCACACTTACCTACGTATACATGAATAGAAATAAGTTAGTCGTTCTGAATAGAAGTTACATCAAAAACATCATAGATGGCGCTATTTACCACCATATAGACATTGCCTCATTCAGCGAAAGCAGAAATCGAAAAATAATGTAACCATAAAGAACGGTGAACGAGCAATACTTACGCCTAAAACTGATGAAGCGGAGCTGCCATAAATAGCAGTATCGGTGCGTAGCATCATTTTGAAAGTATGCATTCCAATTAGGTATATTGTTTCAGAACTTAACCCTCTAACTTTGCAATTTAAACCGTTATGACACTTCTAAATAATTGTATACAGAAGCCAAAAATCTTACGGCTGTAGAGCTGGTAAAGTATGTAGCTTTTATACCACGCTTACCCCCATTTTGAACTGGTTGTGTAAAAACAAAAATATACTGAGATACCTACTTTATTCTAAAATTCACGCGTACAAAGTAGCGGGCAAAAGCTAGTGCTATATAAAGCCATTTAAAAGTTAAACTCAAAAATGTATGATTTTTAGTTCGTCAAAATAGTACTTGTGCCGACTAGGATACATGTTTAAGTTTCTTGATCCATCTTATGCAAATCGAAATGTATTGTATATGTACTAACAAAAAAAAAAATCTGAAAGGAGCAAAGAGAAACAGGACTGTTAGTAGGTACAGGCTAGCTGCCTTGTGTAATCTACAGGAGTTATTTTTACAATTCATGATAAAGTGGTGTTATATTTACAGCTTTTTTCTTTTAAAATTATTATTTGGAACCATTTACAAAGACAAGCTTTATAAAATTTTTAAAAAAAAATTTTGTTGGCCTGGGGGCGCAACTGCCCCACCGTAGTTATACATACCACTGACAGGTTGTATTCATTATGATGTGCGCACAGCATTCGGGTATTTTAAATGTTCACCTGTTAGAATATTAAGGGTGGGTCTTCCTCAGAACAGAATTTAAACGTCATGTATAATCAAAAAAAAAAATTTGTTTGCAAAATGCAATTAGGTTTAACCACAGACAAGAGAAATATACAGATGTCGAATGTGGACTCTATCAAGTTTAGTTCTTCGTTTGAATGAAGATGACGCCACTAAACAGTTTTCTCAGATTTGTGTATGATCATACGGTTTGAGAATTAAGATCTTACTTCATACCGATTCCAGAACAGGAAATTGCCAACTAGAGTCACATTTCACACATAATTTGTCTTTTTGTTTGTTTTTTTCTGACTCGCGTTTCGCGTGAATGTGACTGGTGCGGTGGCCGCGCGGCGCGCGGCAGGTCGACGACGTGTCTTGTGATTTTGTGATCGAAAAAGGATTAGGGGTTGATGGGTTACTTACGATGTTTTTTTTTTGTTGTTTTCTTAGGTGCTTAAATACTTACTGAGAAAGACGATGCAAATGCGGTGTGTGGATGTGGATTTATTTATGAAGCAACTAATATTGTGTACAAACATATTTTTAGATACACACAAACATACCTGCTTCGTGGGGTAGCATATTTCTTCATAATTAAAAAGACGTTCTTTTGTTTGAAAATTTAGATTTAATGATTTTTTAAGATACACCGAACAAAAAAAAATTGATAATAAATATAATTTAAAATTCATAATTTTTCGTTACAATTTTCAGCTAACATTAAAATTATCAATATTGATGTGGTCCTCATATCATTTGTGTTTGAATATTATCATTTTAATACCTATTAAAAAAGTGTTAAATTTAGAACAAAAAACCCCCTACCTATATAAAATACTGGGCTTGTGATATTACATCATATCCATTTAATATTAAATATGTATATCAAATTGAAATTTTTTTAATATCAAAATGATATGAAAATAATTGTTTTGATATTTTTTATTTGCTAAAAATGGCAAATAGCATTGTCAATGTAATATGTAAATAATTTCAAATTGATATTAATAGGCGTTTTTCTTTTTTAGTTCGCAGCAGAACCTGAGTTGTCAAAAAAAATAAGTGTTTCTTTTTTCCTTCAGAGTGTGTTCAGAGTGCGCTCTACGAGCTCCAAATCAATAGATGGGGCAGACTGAGCTAAAAGCTGAGCAAAAATATAAGCGTCAAAAGTGAGATGCTTTCAAAGCAATTCGATTTATAAAAAGAAGAAATAAATAATAAATAAAATTAAAATGGCCGAGAAATGTATTTTAAATTTAAAAACAATTTTTGTTCGGGTTTGCATTTGGCATGAGAAAGAGAAATAATTGCGTTCTTGAATTCGTTTCATAAATACCTTTTTTTTATAATGCACTCGCACTCAAAGGGATATTAATACCTTAATAATGAATTAACATGTGCGAGCGAGGAGAGAGAAGGAATAGAAAGATAGGAAAGAAAGTTGTCACAGTGGATTGAGATTATAGGTGATAAATATCTCACGAAAATCCCACGGGTGGCGTCCAGTTGAAACTGGGGGAATAAATAAAAACTGCTGCTCAGGCTGGGTTTGAAGTCACAGCTCTAAGGTTAAGCAACGAAGCACTACATCCACTGTACCATTGCCACACGCTCAGAACATAATTGGTTCAGAGGACGTTCGGAGCGAGCTCAATATGCACGAACTCTGTTCAGAGCTTTTTCTAAATGCAAACAGAAAAACCGCCTAATAATATCAAACAACTATTAAACCGTTGGCTTAAGAAAAACCATTAGAAATTGATATGAGAAATACCATTTTGATATTACATATAATGTATGTACCTATACAGGGTGATTGATAGGTATAAGGTGTAACAAAAAGACAGAGCATGTAGGTTGGGCCGAGAAAAAAATCGTATAGGAGGGGGGTCTATTTCCCTCCGTTTAGCCGGGAGGGGCAATTTTCGAAAAACCTGCCTTAAATTGAAAAAAAAGTATTAAAAAATAACGGTAACTCCCACTATGCCATGCTATATTTTTTTGTGAAGCCAAAAACCTATTATTTTATTGTAATTGTAAATGAAGTTATTTTAGTGAATTGTTTTCAAAATATTAACTTTCAAACTCAAAATTTTGAAAAAAAAAAATTTAAACTAATTTTTTTTCAAAATGTTACGTAATCAATAGATATTTTTGTTCTCAAAATTCAATGCTCCCATTTATTTGAAATCTAACACTGAAAACCGTATGGCTTTCTTACTTTCTGTTGCCAAGCTATTGCAAAATAACCGAACCTACTTCTTCACAAAAACACGAAAAAATTGGCTAAATTATCACTTGTGCCATCCCGTAAGGCTAGATTTTCTTGTGCGAAATTATCACCCCTTTCTTTTTATACGCACGAAAATCCGTACAAAAAAAAAACAAGATACACAACCTACACCAACTCTCATATACTTCATTATAAAAAATTGGGTTGTTTACATTTTTTGGAATGTACAGAGGTAGTCAAAAGTATTTACACAACGAAATTTTTTTGCATTGAAATTCAATTCAATTAAGCTCTTTGTGTGTAAATACTTTTGACTACCTCTGTAGATACCTACCAGACATTGTTTTTGTATTCATTGGCAAAAAAAGAGAAGAGGAAAAAGTTTCATAAGTCGAAACCGACACCAACCAAACATCATGCGCTTCCTTTTTAAAAGGATCGCGCAGCGACACGAGGCACGAGGGTTGTTATTTGTATTTCTGTTTGGTATGAGTTTGAGGTATTCTAGATTTTCAATTTGGTATGCTCATTGCTCATGTTCATAGGAACTGGTTTTTTGGTATGGAGGTATGGTATGGTAATGGTATGTTTAATTTTATCGAAGGATGTCAATTTCTCGGACATGTTTGAGTATCAGGTATGCTAGTTTTCGATTTTGGTATGCTAGTTTTGAATTTTTTTTTTGAACATGCTTTTGTTCTACTATTCTACATCTGTATATTTCTTTTGTCTGTGGTTTAACATACAAAAATATCTGTGACTTAGGATTGATTGATAAATAGTTAAGGGATTATTGTTTGTTTCTATGTTTTATGGTTTTATAATTTATGGTTAGCAACGGATATGTACCGCGGGCGATATGTTTGGATTTATTCGACATATTTGATATATGTTTGGCCATAGGGTTTTGGGAAAATATAGATCAGTTTTTACGAGTTGAACTAATTTTCACCTACGAGCTTTTAAGAATGCATTTTTTTCAGAGCGAAAAGTTGAACAAACAGAAAATTTAAGGATTAATTAACATTAATTTATTTTACTGTAAGATTATTATTGTGAATTTGTATTTCAAAAATATATATAGAGCATAATAGTAAAATATTCATTATATAAATACTGTTACATGAATAGTGTTTGTCTTAACTACAGTTTTATGAATGGTTTTTGTTTCTACTACAGAAATATTACTATATGGTTTTTGTCTCTACTACAGTAAAATACTGAATAATTCTGCTGAATGATTCTGCTGAAATGACGATGGGGAATTTGAAAGCTCTGAAAGCTTTCAAAGCATATTGACAATTGCGAATGGTTCGAGACTTAGACTGTTCGGGAAACTTCGATCCCAGTATAAATAGGACATTTTATTCGGAAATAGACAGTTTAATTTTAACCGTGGTAGCGAATAAATGGTAAATAATTAGTGGTGCTAAGATAAAGAAATAAATAAAGAGGTTGAATTTAGATAAAAGTGAGTTTCATTAATAGAGATAGTAGTTATATATTAAAAGTAAAAGAAAATAAGTTTTATTTTCGAACCCAAGACTAAAAACATAACAGTTGTGTCAGAAGTGGGATAAAACTTAAATATGTAATTTGTTGGTACAAATAAAATTGAAAAGTGATAACGAGTGACTATGGGTAAATTTGTAAATGCCCTCAACTTAAGTGAACTAAGAGCAGTGTTGAAGAAACGAGGTCTTCCTACTGCTGGAACCAAAAATGACCTCATTATAAGGCTGCAAGAAAATATGACCGAACAAAACGAAAATCCGGACACATTCCTCATAGATGTTGAAATTGAAGAGGAACAAGAGCTTGTAAGTAATAGTTCCGACTTGTCCAATATGATGGCTCTTCTTCTTGAGCGTTTTCAAGAGCAAAGAAACGAGCAGAAAATCTTCTGGAAGAGCAAAGAAACGAACAAAAGAATCTTCTAGAAGAGCAAAGAAACCAACAAAAGAATCTTCTAGAAGAGCAAAGAAACGAACAAAAAAATGAACAAGCGAAACTTCTAGAACGTTTTGAAACACAAGAGAAAAATCTTGAAGACCAGAAAAACCTCCTTGAAGGAAAGTTCTCTGACATTGAAAGTAAGTTTGTTGCTGCTGACGAGCGTCTCGAAAGCATCGAAAAACAAATTTTGACTGTAGATGAAAGGTTGAAGAAAGTTGAAGACAAATTTGAAAAATATGCAAGGGAGTTGGACAAGGTAAGAAAAATTAAAATTAGAGAAAATTCTGGTGACTGCATGCGAAGAAAGGAAATGCATCCGCCAACTTTTGATGGACAAACTTCTTGGACGATCTACAAAAGACAATTTGAAGCAGCTGCGACAACAAACGGCTGGGACGACGAAGAAAAGTTTGTTGCACTGACACTTGCTCTCAGAGGACCTGCTGCAGAACTACTGCAAACAATACCAGCAGAGTTACATGGCAACTTCAAAGCTCTTACTCAGGCGATTGAAAAACGTTTTGGAGATGGCCATATGCAAGAAGTTTTCCGGGTCCAACTTAACACCAGGGTTCAGAAAAGAGGTGAGACTCTTCAACAGCTCCAAGCAAACATCGAACGCCTGGCTCACCTGGCATATCCAACGGCGGGTGAGGAAATTATTAACCAGTTTGCTGCTGAAGCATTTGTCTGTGGCTTAGCTGACATCAACCTCCAGCTAGCAGTACGAACAGCCGGAAAACGGACGCTTCCTGAAGCATTGGCGTTTGCCCTCACCATGGAAGCAGCAGAACAGGCTTCTCAAAGCATTCATCGGGTAAGAGAAGTAACTGTAGAGGAGTGCGCTTGCCAGAGAACGACATTCCAGAGCAACCACCGTGATGGACCTCTCCGATGCTGGAACTGCAACAGGACCGGACATCTCCAACGCCAGTGTCGTATGCCGTTAAGAAGAGGAGTTTGCCAACATTGCGGCAGCAGGAGGAACAGCCAAGAGGAGATTCACAAAATCCCTTCTGCAAAACGAGTAAGAACCAACTTCACGGGGCAGAAGCTGGTTCCGGGTATCGATGGCCCCAGAACAACGATCCAGGTCTCGCAGACTAAACGAGACTGTTTCGGGGGACAAGTTGTATCCCACAAAATATTAAATTTTTAGTTATATTAGAGATTAATTTAAATTCAATTTAAATTCAATTCAATGGTACTTTAAGTTGTAGTACCCCAAAGATATTGAAGAAATGACAAATGCGTTTTTTACCACGTTATAAAATAAATCAACCACTTTATTACAATATTAAAAGAATAATAACAATTCAACAGGTGTATGAAAACTTTATACCTCGGTGTTCAATATTACATAAAGTCAGCTGTAAAGTATTTATATAATTCAAAGGTTATTGACCTAATTCAGTTTTTTGCAGACTGGAAGTATAATCTAACTTTGGACATATACATTAACATAATATTTGTATGTAATTGTTTTTCTATGTTTTTTAAATGCAATAGATATATTAAATTGAATATGGCTATGCCCTTCTTACTACCGAAAAAATGTATACGTGAAATAATAAGGAAATAGACTATATTTAAGGAAATAGAACTATATTTAATATAAATGAAAATGAAAGAGATAGAAGGAGACTTTGCTTTGCAGCCTAGAAAATTAGTCTGCACATTTGACAGTTGGTGTTTATATTTTAGCGTGCTAATTTCGTGTGATAGTTTTTAATAAAGATAAATATTTAATCAACTTGTTTCCCTGTTCAATTTAATGAAGTTATAAATTAATAATAATAAAAAGAAAGGATAAATTCATTTGACCAGCTACTGAGAATGTGGTCCCTTGTTGGAACAAATTATATAGCATCTCAGCATCTTGGTCCAATGAATATTTCCCTCATTCATCTTAATGTGCATAGACATAATACCTACAATTCAAATAAAAGTTTAAACAAGTTAAACTTTAAGAAACAATAATTATTTAAAAGTGGTTAATATAAAAAAAAAAATATGTTGTGGAGCAACATGCTCCCGCCCGAAGTGGTTGGATAAATTTGGCCGCATGGTAATGTGTTGTTGTTGATTCGCTGATTCCTTGATTTTCAACTTAATTTCTTCCTCTTAGCCATTTGACGTCTGGATTTGTCCTTGTTTATGTGGCTTGGATTCACCTCATTACAATTGTTCATCATCGGATTTTTATCATGAAAATTATAAAAAAACAAGGTTAGTTTGTATTTTAAAACAGGGATAATTATAATTTAATATAGTTATCTGTTTTACTTGAGTGATGCTATTAGTTGATTAGAGCTAGAATTTCAGTTGACGCTTGGGGTTAAATTTATGCGGTTGTTTTACAGAACATTATTGAAATGGGCATTATGATATAGTATTATGATATGGGCATTAGGATATAAGTACATAATTATGATTTGGGCATTACGATATGGGCTTTAGATTTCATTTATTTAAACTCACTGATTTTATTTAGGAAGCTAGTATAATAGTTCATTTTAAGGTATCTAATTTGGATTCGACGGATTTGTAACCGGCAAGGGGGATAGTTTTGTTATAGGTCGTTTGAACGTAGACCTTTCTGTTTTAATCGTCGCTACGCGCGTTAGACCGTCATTTCCGGGGTGCAGTTCGAGAACACGAGCGAGTAACCATAATGAAGGTGGCAAATTGTCGTCCTTGACTATGACAATATCTCCAATATTGATGTTCGGTTTCTGTTGTAGCCACTTTGGTCGTTGTTGGAGCAAGTGGAGATAGCTCGTACTCCATTGCTTCCAAAAATCTTGTGTAAGTTTTTGAATATATTTGTATCTATCCAAATTATTTATGTTTTTACCTGAATAGTTTCTGTCAGGTAATAAGTTAAGTGGGCCTCCTATAAGAAAATGTCCTGGCGTCAAAACATTTAGATCATTAGGATCAGATGTCATTGGACAAAGAGGCCGTGAATTGAGACATGCCTCTATTTGAGTTAATAGAGTTGCGTATTCTTCAAATGTTAGTTTTGCAGTACCAATTGTTCTTTTTAGATGGTGTTTCAGAGATTTGACCCCTGCCTCCCATAACCCACCAAAGTGGGGAGATAGTGGAGGATTAAAATGCCAAGTAGTATAGAGTGTAGCCAGAGTTTTTGAAACAGTGGATGTCCATTCAGCGGTTATAAACTTGCTATCTCTTTTAAGGTCGTTATTTGCACCTTTGAAATTCGATCCGCAATCGCTATATAAGTTAGTGCATATTCCTCGCCTGGCCACAAATCTTCTGTACGCGGCAATAAAAGCTGCTGTGCTCAAATCGCTAACCAGCTCAAGATGGATGGCCTTTGTAGACAGGCAAATGAACACTGCAATATACCCCTTCGTGAATTTGTTGCATCTGTTCTTCCACATTTTAACTTCGACAGGTCCGGCATAGTCGACACCAGTATTTGTAAAGGGTCTTGTGATTATAACACGTTCAGTAGGTAGGCTTCCCATAAGCTGAGTTTGCATTATAGCCTTATGTCTGTGACATCTGACACATTTGTGTATGGTGGATTTTACTAACCGTTTAATGTTAGTGATCCAATAATAATTTCGAATATCTGCCAACATTAATTGCTGTCCTCCATGTAAGGTCCGTTGATGAGCATCATATGCAATCAATCTAGAGAAATGATGTTGATCCTTTAGAATGATTGGGTGACGCTGTCTGTAAGGAAGATAAGAGTTTTGAAGTCGGCCGCCAACACGTAAAATACCATTTGTATCAAGGAAGGGAGTTAAGTTTAAAATTCCACTACCTTTCGGAACAGGCTTTGATTCTTTCAAGGACCTTATTTCTTCTGAAAATAATTCATCCTGCACTAATTTGATAATTTTGCTTCGAGATAAATTTAGTTCTTCAATTGTGAGTGGATGCTTGCTTAAACCCTTTTTCGATTCTAATTTTATTATCAACTTTAGATTGTTAATATATCGTTGCCATATTGCAACACTTCGAATTAATCTTCTTAGATCGGAAACTCTGCTTAAAAACTCGTTGTCTGTTGCAACGCAATATGCTGCGATATATGAGAAGTGTGATAGCATTATTAAGTTGTTATTGTAAAATGAAATTGAACCATTTCTTGGTTCCCTTTTTGTTTCATGTTGTGTCTCGATAGTGTCCTCTGATGAATAGTCCTTTGGATTGAAGTTTTTAAGAAAATTTGGCCCTCTCCACCACATATCATTGCCAATGAGTTCTTCAGGTGTTAATCCTCGCGATCCTAAATCTGCAGGGTTATTTTTTGTACCTACGTGATGCCAGGACTCAATATTTGTCAGAGATTGAATTTCACTGATACGATTAGCAACGAAGGTGGTGCGTATAGATGGACTTCCTTTAATCCATGCTAGGGTAATCATAGAGTCAGTCCATGCGTACGTTATGATGCGTTCAAGTTGCATGGCTTTAATAACTCTCTTTATAAGTTTGGCCAGTAGTAGTGCTGCACATAATTCCAGTCTTGGTAAAGAAATGCATTTGACTGGAGCAACTCTAGTCTTAGAGGCTATCAAGTGTATATGCTCAATGTCATTTTCGATAACGCGTATATAAATCACTGCTGCGTAAGCCTTTTCTGAAGCATCGCTAAAGCCATGCAGCTCCACCACGGACGAGATTTCATAATCTATCCAACGAGGTATTTTTATTATTGAAAGTCTTTTCAGACTACAGCGAAGATCTGTCCAGGATTTTTCTATATCTTGTGGTATAGGTGTATCCCAAGATAAATTTTTAGTCCAAAGTTGTTGGAGAATCAATTTTGCCTTGACAATGCAAGGCGATATCCATCCTAATGGGTCAAAAAGACGAGAGATATCAGCTAGAACCGATCGCTTCGTAAGATTTGAAGTTTCCGGCAAATTGATTTTAAAGCTGAAGTAGTCTTGACTAGGATGCCATTGAATTCCTAGGGTTTTGATGAAATCTGTGGATTCAAAATTTAAGGGAAGATTTATTTCTCTATCCTTTTCTGGAATCCCTTCCATGACCTTTTGTGAGTTGCTGGCCCATTTTCTGAGAGGAAACCCAGCTGCTTGTAGCGTTGCCACAATATCTTTTTGCAATGTAATTGCTTCTTCTTCATTGTTTGATCCATATATAAGATCATCAACAAAGAAGCCTTCCATGATCGCCTTTGCTACATGAGGATGAATGTGCTCAACATCTTGAGCCAACTTTTGTAAAGTACGCACCGCCAAGAAGGGTGCTGAAGCGGTTCCAAATGTTACTGTATTCAAGCAATAACTTTTTATAGGTTCATTTGTCGATGATCTCCATAGAATGACTTGAAATAATGTGTCTTCTTCAGCCATCCAAATTTGTCGATACATTTTGCTTATGTCTGCAACTAACGCAATTTTGAATTTTCTCCATTTAGCTACTAGATCGATTATGTCTAGTTGTAGACGTGGTCCCACCATGAGACATTCATTTAGTGACAGTCCATTTGATGTCTTGCAAGATCCATCAAATACTACCCGTAGTTTGGTGGTAGTACTCGATTCCTTCATGACAGCATGATGTGGAAGATAATAATAATGACTTGAAGTTCGTTCATCATCAATTTTAACTTCCTTCATATGACCTAAGGTAAGGTACTCATTCATACAATCTACATAAAGTTCTTTAAAGTTGATATTTGATTTCATACGTTTTTCAATTTGTAGAAACCTTGCCATAGCAGCGCGCTTTGAGTTCCCTAACAAAGGTCTTTTGTTATTTTTAAATGGAAGGCGTACCTCATATCTCCCATCTGATCTCCTCTGGGAAGTGCTTAAGAAATGTTGTTCGCAGATTTTCTCCTCTTCTGTAAGTCTTCGGTGATCAAGATTTTCTTCGATTTCCCAAAACTTGGTGAGTTGAAAATCCAGTTGGGCATGATGGCTCTGAATGATGATTGGATTTGTTTTAAAATTGATGTTTCCGGTTAAAATCCAGCCTAATTCGGTCAATTGGGCTACAGGTGTTCCTGTATTTCCTTTAACTACACCATCCAAGATGATTATTGAATATATATCAGCACCTATCAAGAGATCAATTTTTCCTGGGATGTTGTACGTTGGATCTGCTAGCAAAAGATTTGATACGTGGGTAAAATCAGTGGCATCGAATTTCTGAGTGGGCAACGTCGTTGTTAAGTTATTAAAGACAAGCGCCCTAACATCCACACAAAATTTAGAATTATTTAAGGAGAAAAGCGTTAAACTGACTTCATATTTTGAAGTGCCAGTTTCTGTATTCCCTAGTCCTTTGACCATAGCGTGAGTTCTACGTTTTTTAAGTTTTAAAACCTGAGCAGCGTCTTCAGTAATGAATGTCGCTTGGGAGCCTGGGTCTATAAGAGCCCTCAAAATGAGTTGAGTTCCATTCGGTTTGAAAACCTTGACAAGTGCAGTAGCTAACAAGGACTGAGATTGCATTTGATTGAAATGGGTGTTATAGTTTATTGGTTGTGCATAAGAACAATGTGGTTGAGTTTCATTACTAAGTGATTCTTGAGTACTTTCATTATTGTGTTGAATGAAATGGGTTTGTGTATTCTGAATTGATTGTGGTGTATTTGATTGGAATGTGTTTGAATATTTGTTTGGTTGATACAAGTTTTGGGACTCAATATGCAGTAAGGTATGATGCTTGAGTCCACACTTATAACATCGGTTCGTGCTGCTGCACGCTGAAGCATGATGATCGTACCCAAAACAATTTGAGCAAATCGA
Source organism: Platycheirus albimanus (assembly GCA_916050605.2). Taxonomy (NCBI): domain Eukaryota; kingdom Metazoa; phylum Arthropoda; class Insecta; order Diptera; family Syrphidae; genus Platycheirus; species Platycheirus albimanus. The sequence continues at coordinate 122,475,040 of OU696696.1, forward strand.
ATGTTTTTTCGCTTGTTCAGCACGAGTCTTTACATCCATTTTAAGAAATTTTTTGCAATGACGAGTGCTATGATGCATTTTGCATATGCGACAAAGAAATTTTGTATTTTCTGGTTGAGTGTGATGCGATAGTTGAACGTTTTTTCTAAATGAAGTTATTGGTGCAAAGTTTTTTGAACCTTCATTCATTTCCAAAATATTTTCAAGTGAATTAAAACGACCTTCTATAAATGATAAAAAGGTTTTCCAGTCAGGCAGACTTTTTGATGCACCAAGTTTGTTTTCCCAATCTTTTTGAGTTTGGTATGGCAATTTTTGAAATATAATAAAAATTAAAATGGCATCCCACACATCTACAGGAATTCCCAAATTGGCCAGGGCATGAACACATTCAACACTTTTGTCGTGCAGTGATTTTAAAGCAGCTGCAGATTCAACACTAACCTTTTTTTGTTCTAAAAAATTCTTGATTTGGGTATTCACAAGTTTACGTTTATTTTGAAACCTTTCAGTGATAATGCTCCAAGCAGACTCATAACTTTTGGTTTCAATGGGTAGATGTTGTATAAGACGAGCAGCATCCCCCGTTAACGATGTTTTGAGATACTGTAATTTTTGAATATCGGAAAGATCTTCATTTTTATTAACCAAATTATCGAAAAGATTGTAAAATTCAATCCAGTCTTCAAAATTACCCGAAAAAGGTTCAATTTTAATGCGTGATAAGCGCACATCTGAATGACCAGATCTTGAATTATTAAAATTACTATTGTTTAAGATACTAGCGTCTGTTGAGATCGTAGTTTTTTCCGCTATAAAATTGTCTAAATCATCGTTTATTACACCAATGTATTTGTAATATATATATTTTATTTTAAAAAAAATTTCATCGTTAAAATATGTTTCTTTTGAAGTATCAGACGTACTGTTCACTATAACCACGTGGTCTTTTTTAGCCCGTGAAAAAGAGTCCTCAACGTCTTTCAGACACGCGTTAACGTACCCCTTTGATTTTCGCGCCGCGGTTTCTTTTAAATATTCTTGATACCCACTGGACATTTCAGCTAATGTTAAGCTCTGTCCTTCTATAATCTTTAATAATTTTGCCATAATTTAATTTGATATAGGACGAGATGAAAGGTTTAGATAAAAGATTTTTCTTTTTTCAGATGAAAATTATTTAAAATATATTTTATTGTAGATGAGGTTCTAGGGTTTGATTTTCACTTAGTCTTTTAAGTTTGAAGATTTAAACACAAAAGTATAAAAAATTTTTGTATATTCTTACTAAGGTAAAATAAAATGTCACTTAAAGATAAAATTTTACCTTAATAATCACTTATTGAAAGGATTTTGGTGCTAAATGGGATCATGTTATCCTCGTGATGAAGATACAGCTAGTACGGTATTCCTGCTCTTTTAACTGTCCACTGAATAACGGCTTGATGAACCTTTACCGGTTTCGGGATTAACAGTCCACTTCTCGAAGAATCTAGCGGCTTCCTTGCTCCTTTTGCTCCTTTTGCTTCTGATGATTTTGTTGGAATTTGTATTTAAAATTCCACTTTTGATTTCGTTTAATATGCACACTATGTGCCACTTTAAGTTTTTGTTTTAATTTACGTTTTGTTTTAACAATAAGTTAAACTCAATAAATGTTCATATGCACTTTAAAAAAAAAACTCAAAAAACTCGAAAAAAAACTCGAAAACTCGAAGGACCATGTTTCGGGGGACAAGTTGTATCCCACAAAATATTAAATTTTTAGTTATATTAGAGATTAATTTAAATTCAATTTAAATTCAATTCAATGGTACTTTAAGTTGTAGTACCCCAAAGATATTGAAGAAATGACAAATGCGTTTTTTACCACGTTATAAAATAAATCAACCACTTTATTACAATATTAAAAGAATAATAACAATTCAACAGGTGTATGAAAACTTTATACCTCGGTGTTCAATATTACATAAAGTCAGCTGTAAAGTATTTATATAATTCAAAGGTTATTGACCTAATTCAGTTTTTTGCAGACTGGAAGTATAATCTAACTTTGGACATATACATTAACATAATATTTGTATGTAATTGTTTTTCTATGTTTTTTAAATGCAATAGCTATATTAAATTGAATATGGCTATGCCCTTCTTACTACCGAAAAAATGTATACGTGAAATAATAAGGAAATAGACTATATTTAAGGAAATAGAACTATATTTAATATAAATGAAAATGAAAGAGATAGAAGGAGACTTTGCTTTGCAGCCTAGAAAATTAGTCTGCACATTTGACAGTTGGTGTTTATATTTTAGCGTGCTAATTTCGTGTGATAGTTTTTAATAAAGATAAATATTTAATCAACTTGTTTCCCTGTTCAATTTAATGAAGTTATAAATTAATAATAATAAAAAGAAAGGATAAATTCATTTGACCAGCTACTGAGAATGTGGTCCCTTGTTGGAACAAATTATATAGCATCTCAGCATCTTGGTCCAATGAATATTTCCCTCATTCATCTTAATGTGCATAGACATAATACCTACAATTCAAATAAAAGTTTAAACAAGTTAAACTTTAAGAAACAATAATTATTTAAAAGTGGTTAATATAAAAAAAAAATATGTTGTGGAGCAACAGAGACAATAAAAGTCTGACAATGGAAGCAGCTATAAACGACAAGAAATATGTGGCAATATCGGTAACCAGGTTCTGAAATATAGAAATGTCGAGAATCCGATGATCTATGGTACCGAAAACTCTTCAACCCTGAGAACTGTCGTCAAAGAAGACCTATGCCTGCCTCCCTCTTCAGAAGTCTTTGTTTGGACAGACATAAAAGGCGATTCAGGGAACAATCGATACCTTTTTGTAGAACCGGACTCTGAACAACGTTCCCAAAACTACATCGTGGGAAAAACGCTCGCCGCACCTAAGAACAACATGGTGCCTGTAAGAATAGTGAACATCAAACCTTATGAAGTCAACCTTAAAGCAGGAGAAGTTATTGGACAATGTGTTCCAGTGGCAGCAATAACAAGAAGCAGCGATGAAGAAGTACGAAATCCTGTAGAAGTCAACTCTTTAAGGTCCAAAATTCTCAAATCCTGCAAGCTAAGTCAACAACAACAACAGGTTGCTGGAAGCCTTATTCATGAGTTTGCTGATATTTTCGCTTCAAAGGATAAACCATACGGAAGAACACAATTGGTGCAACATCGGATCGATACTGGTGATGCAAGGCCAATCCGTCAACCTGACCTGCAAGGCGCCTTCCACTAGCCAAACAGGCGGAGGTTACGGATATGATCTCGACGATGCAGAAAGAAGGTTTGATCGAGAATTCCAAAAGCCCTTGGGCATCACCAGTGGTCCTAGTCAAAAAGAAGGATGGAAGCACCCGGTTCTGCGTGGATTACCGAAGGCTGAACGATGTCACAAAGAAAGACAGCTACCCTCTGCCCAGAATCAGCGACACTCTGGATGCAATGGCAGGAGCTCAATGGTTTTCAACTTTGAACCTGAATAGTGGGTATTGGCAGGTGGAAATTCACCCAGAAGATCGAGAGAAAACCGCATTTTCGACAGGTAATGGTCTATGGCAGTTCAAAGTTATGCCCTTTGGCCTGTGCAATGCTCCGGCAACATTTGAGCGTTTGATGGAATGCGTTTTACAAGGGCTTACTTGGAAGACATGCCTGGTTTACTTGGATGATGTCATCGTTTTTGGGAAAACATTTGACGAACACTGCAAGAACTTGAGAGAAGTTTTCTGGAGGCTTCGAGAAGCTCATCTTAGGTTGATTCCAGACAAATGCACCTTTTTCAAGACTGAAGTGAAATATTTAGGGCATATTGTCTCGTCTCATGGGGTACAAACCGATCCAGAGAAAGTGGAAGCTGTAAAGAACTGGCCAACTCCACAAGATAAACATCACCTGAGAAGTTTCCTTGGGTTAGCTACATATTACCGGCGATTCGTGAAAGACTTTGCTGGAGTTGCGAAAAGCATGCACCAACTCACAGAGATAGAAAAACAGTTCAAATGGTCAGGTGATTGCGAGAAAAACTTCCAGGAACTAAAAACACGCCTCTGTAACGCTCCCGTTCTGGCATATGCTACGCCTGGGAAACAGTTCATCATCGATGCAGACGCAAGCAATGTTGGAATTGGGGCTGTTTTGTCGCAAGTTCATGATGGCCAAAAAAAGGTAGTAGCCTATTACAGCAAAGTGCTCTCGAAGGCAGAAAGGAACTATTGCGTGACCAGGAGGAAACTTCTAGCTCTGGTACTAGCTACAAAACATTTTCATAACTACATCTATGGGCAGAAATTTCTCCTTAGAACAGACCATGGAGTGCTTAGGTGGCTTTTGAACTTTAAAAATCCCGAAGGACAAGTTCCAAGGTGGATTGAAAGGTTGCAGACATACCACTACGAGATTCAACATCGAAAAAGAAAACTACACTCCAACGCAGATGCATTATCCCCACGACCATGTAAATCGAACTGCAAGCATTCTTCACGTCAGGAAGAAAAGGAGTCCCTAGTCATTCAACGAGTGAGAGCCGAACCCATTGCCGGCTGGAGTAACGAGGAAATTAGGAATGCTCAGCAAGAAGATTCTGACAGTGAACCCATCCTTGCATGGAAAGAGCACGAGGAGAAACCACAACTATTAGGCTCAGTGGAACTCTCTCCATGTACAAGAAGGTGTACTCAAACGGAAGTGGGAATCCGCAGATGGCAAGTCCTATGTGATGCAGGTAGTTGTGCCTCGGTCCAAAGTCAATGAAGTTCTCCGTGAGATGCATGATGGCACTTCTGGAGGCCATTTGGGAATCAACAAAACGCTGGACAAGATTCGAGATCGTTTCTACTGGCTTCGTGCAAAAGACGACGTCGAAAGATGGTGCAGGAAATGTGACACTTGTGCTGCAACAAAAGGCCCAGGGAGAAAGATTCAAAGTGCGATGCAGCAGTACAACGTTGGAGCGCCCTTCGAAAGAATTGCAATGGATATTGCAGGTCCTTTTCCTGAAACCAACGATGGAAACCGATATATTCTTGTGATAATGGATTACTTCAGCAAGTGGCCTGAAGCGTTTGCCATTCCAAACCAAGAAGCAAAAACGGTTGTGGATCAGATTGTGTTCAATTGGAAAAGTAGATTTGGGGTACCTAAAGAACTCCATTCTGACCAAGGAAGGAACTTCGAGTCAAATATCTTTCAACAGGTTTGCTCGCTCCTTGGCATTCATAAAACAAAGACAACACCGCTGCACCCACAGTCAGATGGAATGGTAGAATGATTTAACAGAACGCTCAAGGAACACCTTTCCAAAGTAGTGCAAGACTGTCAACGAGACTGGGACCGATGCATTCCACTGTTCTTGATGAGCTATCGGAGCGCAGTTCATACCACTACAGGACATACTCCATGGGAAATCTTGTTTGGTTCAACAATGCGACTACCAAGTGAAGTGAAATTTGGATGCCCTCCAAATGAGCCACAAAGCCAAGAAGAATATGTGGACGATCTCAAAAAGGGACTCACGTACATTCATGAAAAGACCAGAACAAAGATCAAGGATGCCAGTGATCGCATGAAGACACGTTATGATGCACATGCAACGACGACGGGTTTTCAAGTGGGAGATCTTGAGTGGTTATACAACCCCCATCGGAAAAAGGGACTGTCACCGAAGCTCCAGCAAAATTGGGAAGGCCCTTACAAAGTTGTCACCAGAATCAATGTTGTTGTTTACCGCATTCAGAGAGATGAAAGTTGTTTACAGGGACCGACTATGCCGCTAAAAGGTGTCAGGATACTTCGTTCCACGACTAATCGATCCAATACACTTCGGTCCGGATGATTCGAGCTAAAGACAATTCGATCCATGACACTACATACCGGAAGTCAATTTCGTTCCAAGCAAATCGTACCCTAAGTTAAAAAACACTCCGAAATTTTATGGTTGGTGTATTTGCTTCGTTATTTAAAAAAATGGTTCGTGAATTTGATTTAAAAACAGATGTCGCGACCTGTTTGATTTTGCGAGGAAATCGTCAACAATCGGTGTGCCTCACGCTTATTGGGTGGAAGAAACTTTTTATGCAACGGATATTTTGTGAAAAGGAGGAACCACGAATCTTTGTTGTTGTGTTTAGTTAATTGGGCACCCCATGTTGTTTTACAATAGAAATATATAGGTATAGAAATAGATAGGTAAACCGAATAACTAATTATATTTGTGTGCGTTATTTTTGAGTTGAAAGGAGGAGCAGGTACAATTATTATTTGTTGTTGTCAAGTTTCTAGGTTTCATTTTTGAAGTCGCTAGGACGCTAAGTTTAGACGCAAAGCCTTAATAAAAAAAAAAATTCTAAACTAAGCGTCCTAGCGACTTCAAAAATGCATATTCGTGATCTAGGATGTGCCACCTTTCAAATGATGTATCGAATTATATGAAAAATCGACTTTTATCTTTAAAGGCGATTTGCGGCTAAACTAGACGTGCTAGAGCTATCAAAGTCGACACCTTTAAACTTGATTTGCGGCTAAACTAAGCGACTTAGCGACTTCAAAAATGCATATTCATGATCTAGAAAGTGCCATTTCTAAAAAATCAAAAAAAAAAAATTGGTAAAAAAAGTTTTTTCCAAAACTTTGAAAAAAATAGTTAAAAGAACATTTTAATGCATTCATTACGGCACTTGCAATTATTTGAAAAAAATTTTTTTTTTACATAAATTACATAAAAAATAAAACGCACCTTTAAATCATAATAGTTTGTGCATTTACCTATATCTAAATGTAACATCCAATCACAATAAAATATAGGCACCTTTAAATAACCTAGGTACGTACCTATTTAGATAAATTTGTATCTACTTACATATGAGCCTATCAATATAAAAATTAAATTTTACTCTACCACCCACCACCTACCCACATTTCAATCATTACCTACTATTTGCATACGATCTACCTCGGTTATATACGTAGGTATAGGTACATAACATAATAATATACGTAGGTATCTATTTGTTTTCACACTTTTAGAATTGAAGTCTTAATACCTTCAATTAAAAAACTTCTTATCAAATCTATTAACTACCGTCCTACCTCGTCAGGAACTCAAAATACCAACAACATACCAAGACACCTACATATTTCCATACTTTGTTTCCTGCTCCCTCCTTCATTCATTAAATTTCTATATAGTACCTACCTACTGGCCACAATTCTTAAATACTTGTTCCAAAAATACTATTATGCACCTTTATCTATATGTATTTCTATTGTGTAACATTATATAGAAATACTAACTTTAACTTCCTGCTTCCTCTCATAAAATATGATCTAAATCTGAAAACATCACACTTCATTATCTCCCTCATCTTAAAGCGCTTTAAATTATTGTTGTTGCTAAATATCAAGAAATCGCCTGTCACCTCCTCCTTGCAAATCAAAAATAACTGACACAAATATAATTATTCCGAAACTATTCAATGTCCCAACCGATTAATTTTATTTCGGAAAGTTTTTTTCGGAGACGAAATTCTATTTTTGGCTCGAATTGCGTTGGTTCGAGATGTGTTGGATCGAATTATCTTTGGCTCGAACCATCCGGAACGAAGTGTCTTGGATCGAAGTATCTTGGAACGAAGTGTACCCAACCCCCGCTAAAATGGCCAGGGAAGTGATGGACTTGTTCGGGACGAACAATCTTAAGAAGGGGGCAATGTTACATGAATAGTGTTTGTCTCAACTACAGTTTTATGAATGGTTTTTGTTTCTACTACAGAAATATTACTATATGGTTTTTGTCTCTACTACAGTAAAATGCTGAATAATTCTGCTCAATGATTCTGCTGGAATGACAATGGGGAATTTGAAAGCTCTGAAAGCTTTCAAAGCATCTTGACAATTCCGAATGGTTCGAGACTTAGACTGTTCGGGAAACTTTAATCCCAGTATAAATAGGACATTTTATTCGGAAATGGACAGTTTCATTTTAACCGTGGTGCTAAGATAAAGAAATAAATAAAGAGTTTGAATTCAGATAAAAGTGAGTTTCATTTATAGAAATAGTAGTGGTAAATTAAAAGTAAAGAAAATAAATTTTATTTTCGAACCCAAGACTATGTTATTGTTATTGTTATTGTTATTGTTATTGTTATTGTTATTGTTATTGTTATTGTTATTGTTATTGTTATTGTTATTGTTATTGTTATTGTTATTGTTATTGTTATTGTTATTGTTATTGTTATTGTTATTGTTATTGTTATTGTTATTGTTATTGTTATTGTTATTGTTATTGTTATTGTTATTGTTATTGTTATTGTTATTGTTATTGTTATTGTTATTGTTATTGTTATTGTTATTGTTATTGTTATTGTTATTGTTATTGTTATTGTTATTGTTATTGTTATTGTTATTGTTATTGTTATTGTTATTGTTATTGTTATTGTTATTGTTATTGTTATTGTTATTGTTATTGTTATTGTTATTGTTATTGTTATTGTTATTGTTATTGTTATTGTTATTGTTATTGTTATTGTTATTGTTATTGTTATTGTTATTGTTATTGTTATTGTTATTGTTATTGTTATTGTTATTGTTATTGTTATTGTTATTGTTATTGTTATTGTTATTGTTATTGTTATTGTTATTGTTATGTTATTGTTATTGTTATTGTTATTGTTATTGTTATTGTTATTGTTATTGTTATTGTTATTGTTATTGTTATTGTTATTGTTATTGTTATTGTTATTGTTATTGTTATTGTTATTGTTATTGTTATTGTTATTGTTATTGTTATTGTTATTGTTATTGTTATTGTTATTGTTATCGTTATTGTTATTGTTATTGTTATTGTTATTGTTATTGTTATTGTTATTGTTATTGTTATTGTTATTGTTATTGTTATTGTTATTGTTATTGTTATTGTTATTGTTATTGTTATTGTTATTGTTATTGTTATTGTTATTGTTATTGTTATTGTTATTGTTATTGTTATTGTTATTGTTATTGTTATTGTTATTGTTATTGTTATTGTTATTGTTATTGTTATTGTTATTGTTATTGTTATTGTTATTGTTATTGTTATTGTTATTGTTATTGTTATTGTTATTGTTATTGTTATTGTTATTGTTATTGTTATTGTTATTGTTATTGTTATTGTTATTGTTATTGTTATTGTTATTGTTATTGTTATTGTTATTGTTATTGTTATTGTTATTGTTATTGTTATTGTTATTGTTATTGTTATTGTTATTGTTATTGTTATTGTTATTGTTATTGTTATTGTTATTGTTATTGTTATTGTTATTGTTATTGTTATTGTTATTGTTATTGTTATTGTTATTGTTATTGTTATTGTTATTGTTATTGTTATTGTTATTGTTATTGTTATTGTTATTGTTATTGTTATTGTTATTGTTATTGTTATTGTTATTGTTATTGTTATTGTTATTGTTATTGTTATTGTTATTGTTATTGTTATTGTTATTGTTATTGTTATTGTTATTGTTATTGTTATTGTTATTGTTATTGTTATTGTTATTGTTATTGTTATTGTTATTGTTATTGTTATTGTTATTGTTATTGTTATTGTTATTGTTATTGTTATTGTTATTGTTATTGTTATTGTTATTGTTATTGTTATTGTTATTGTTATTGTTATTGTTATTGTTATTGTTATTGTTATTGTTATTGTTATTGTTATTGTTATTGTTATTGTTATTGTTATTGTTATTGTTATTGTTATTGTTATTGTTATTGTTATTGTTATTGTTATTGTTATTGTTATTGTTATTGTTATTGTTATTGTTATTGTTATTGTTATTGTTATTGTTATTGTTATTGTTATTGTTATTGTTATTGTTATTGTTATTGTTATTGTTATTGTTATTGTTATTGTTATTGTTATTGTTATTGTTATTGTTATTGTTATTGTTATTGTTATTGTTATTGTTATTGTTATTGTTATTGTTATTGTTATTGTTATTGTTATTGTTATTGTTATTGTTATTGTTATTGTTATTGTTATTGTTATTGTTATTGTTATTGTTATTGTTATTGTTATTGTTATTGTTATTGTTATTGTTATTGTTATTGTTATTGTTATTGTTATTGTTATTGTTATTGTTATTGTTATTGTTATTGTTATTGTTATTGTTATTGTTATTGTTATTGTTATTGTTATTGTTATTGTTATTGTTATTGTTATTGTTATTGTTATTGTTATTGTTATTGTTATTGTTATTGTTATTGTTATTGTTATTGTTATTGTTATTGTTATTGTTATTGTTATTGTTATTGTTATTGTTATTGTTATTGTCATTGTTATTGTTATTGTTATTGTTATTGTTATTGTTATTGTTATTGTTATTGTTATTGTTATTGTTATTGTTATTGTTATTGTTATTGTTATTGTTATTGTTATTGTTATTGTTATTGTTATTGTTATTGTTATTGTTATTGTTATTGTTATTGTTATTGTTATTGTTATTGTTATTGTTATTGTTATTGTTATTGTTATTGTTATTGTTATTGTTATTGTTATTGTTATTGTTATTGTTATTGTTATTGTTATTGTTATTGTTATTGTTATTGTTATTGTTATTGTTATTGTTATTGTTATTGTTATTGTTATTGTTATTGTTATTGTTATTGTTATTGTTATTGTTATTGTTATTGTTATTGTTATTGTTATTGTTATTGTTATTGTTATTGTTATTGTTATTGTTATTGTAATTGTTATTGTTATTGTTATTGTTATTGTTATTGTTATTGTTATTGTTATTGTTATTGTTATTGTTATTGTTATTGTTATTGTTATTGTTATTGTTATTGTTATTGTTATTGTTATTGTTATTGTTATTGTTATTGTTATTGTTATTGTTATTGTTATTGTTATTGTTATTGTTATTGTTATTGTTATTGTTATTGTTATTGTTATTGTTATTGTTATTGTTATTGTTATTGTTATTGTTATTGTTATTGTTATTGTTATTGTTATTGTTATTGTTATTGTTATTGTTATTGTTATTGTTATTGTTATTGTTATTGTTATTGTTATTGTTATTGTTATTGTTATTGTTATTGTTATTGTTATTGTTATTGTTATTGTTATTGTTATTGTTATTGTTATTGTTATTGTTATTGTTATTGTTATTGTTATTGTTATTGTTATTGTTATTGTTATTGTTATTGTTATTGTTATTGTTATTGTTATTGTTATTGTTATTGTTATGTTATTGTTATTGTTATTGTTATTGTTATTGTTATTGTTATTGTTATTGTTATTGTTATTGTTATTGTTATTGTTATTGTTATTGTTATTGTTATTGTTATTGTTATTGTTATTGTTATTGTTATTGTTATTGTTATTGTTATTGTTATTGTTATTGTTATTGTTATTGTTATTGTTATTGTTATTGTTATTGTTATTGTTATTGTTATTGTTATTGTTATTGTTATTGTTATTGTTATTGTTATTGTTATTGTTATTGTTATTGTTATTGTTATTGTTATTGTTATTGTTATTGTTATTGTTATTGTTATTGTTATTGTTATTGTTATTGTTATTGTTATTGTTATTGTTATTGTTATTGTTATTGTTATTGTTATTGTTATTGTTATTGTTATTGTTATTGTTATTGTTATTGTTGTTATTGTTATTGTTATTGTTATTGTTATTGTTATTGTTATTGTTATTGTTATTGTTATTGTTATTGTTATTGTTATTGTTATTGTTATTGTTATTGTTATTGTTATTGTTATTGTTATTGTTATTGTTATTGTTATTGTTATTGTTTTTGTTATTGTTATTGTTATTGTTATTGTTATTGTTATTGTTATTGTTATTGTTATTGTTATTGTTATTGTTATTGTTATTGTTATTGTTATTGTTATTGTTATTGTTATTGTTATTGTTATTGTTATTGTTATTGTTATTGTTATTGTTATTGTTATTGTTATTGTTATTGTTATTGTTATTGTTATTGTTATTGTTATTGTTATTGTTATTGTTATTGTTATTGTTATTGTTATTGTTATTGTTATTGTTATTGTTATTGTTATTGTTATTGTTATTGTTATTGTTATTGTTATTGTTATTGTTATTGTTATTGTTATTGTTATTGTTATTGTTATTGTTATTGTTATTGTTATTGTTATTGTTATTGTTATTGTTATTGTTATTGTTATTGTTATTGTTATTGTTATTGTTATTGTTATTGTTATTGTTATTGTTATTGTTATTGTTATTGTTATTGTTATTGTTATTGTTATTGTTATTGTTATTGTTATTGTTATTGTTATTGTTATTGTTATTGTTATTGTTATTGTTATTGTTATTGTTATTGTTATTGTTATTGTTATTGTTATTGTTATTGTTATTGTTATTGTTATTGTTATTGTTATTGTTATTGTTATTGTTATTGTTATTGTTATTGTTATTGTTATTGTTATTGTTATTGTTATTGTTATTGTTATTGTTATTGTTATTGTTATTGTTATTGTTATTGTTATTGTTATTGTTATTGTTATTGTTATTGTTATTGTTATTGTTATTGTTATTGTTATTGTTATTGTTATTGTTATTGTTATTGTTATTGTTATTGTTATTGTTATTGTTATTGTTATTGTTATTGTTATTGTTATTGTTATTGTTATTGTTATTGTTATTGTTATTGTTATTGTTATTGTTATTGTTATTGTTATTGTTATTGTTATTGTTATTGTTATTGTTATTGTTATTGTTATTGTTATTGTTATTGTTATTGTTATTGTTATTGTTATTGTTATTGTTATTGTTATTGTTATTGTTATTGTTATTGTTATTGTTATTGTTATTGTTATTGTTATTGTTATTGTTATTGTTATTGTTATTGTTATTGTTATTGTTATTGTTATTGTTATTGTTATTGTTATTGTTATTGTTATTGTTATTGTTATTGTTATTGTTATTGTTATTGTTATTGTTATTGTTATTGTTATTGTTATTGTTATTGTTATTGTTATTGTTATTGTTATTGTTATTGTTATTGTTATTGTTATTGTTATTGTTATTGTTATTGTTATTGTTATTGTTATTGTTATTGTTATTGTTATTGTTATTGTTATTGTTATTGTTATTGTTATTGTTATTGTTATTGTTATTGTTATTGTTATTGTTATTGTTATTGTTATTGTTATTGTTATTGTTATTGTTATTGTTATTGTTATTGTTATTGTTATTGTTATTGTTATTGTTATTGTTATTGTTATTGTTATTGTTATTGTTATTGTTATTGTTATTGTTATTGTTATTGTTATTGTTATTGTTATTGTTATTGTTATTGTTATTGTTATTGTTATTGTTATTGTTATTGTTATTGTTATTGTTATTGTTATTGTTATTGTTATTGTTATTGTTATTGTTATTGTTATTGTTATTGTTATTGTTATTGTTATTGTTATTGTTATTGTTATTGTTATTGTTATTGTTATTGTTATTGTTATTGTTATTGTTATTGTTATTGTTATTGTTATTGTTATTGTTATTGTTATTGTTATTGTTATTGTTATTGTTATTGTTATTGTTATTGTTATTGTTATTGTTATTGTTATTGTTATTGTTATTGTTATTGTTATTGTTATTGTTATTGTTATTGTTATTGTTATTGTTATTGTTATTGTTATTGTTATTGTTATTGTTATTGTTATTGTTATTGTTATTGTTATTGTTATTGTTATTGTTATTGTTATTGTTATTGTTATTGTTATTGTTATTGTTATTGTTATTGTTATTGTTATTGTTATTGTTATTGTTATTGTTATTGTTATTGTTATTGTTATTGTTATTGTTATTGTTATTGTTATTGTTATTGTTATTGTTATTGTTATTGTTATTGTTATTGTTATTGTTATTGTTATTGTTATTGTTATTGTTATTGTTATTGTTATTGTTATTGTTATTGTTATTGTTATTGTTATTGTTATTGTTATTGTTATTGTTATTGTTATTGTTATTGTTATTGTTATTGTTATTGTTATTGTTATTGTTATTGTTATTGTTATTGTTATTGTTATTGTTATTGTTATTGTTATTGTTATTGTTATTGTTATTGTTATTGTTATTGTTATTGTTATTGTTATTGTTATTGTTATTGTTATTGTTATTGTTATTGTTATTGTTATTGTTATTGTTATTGTTATTGTTATTGTTATTGTTATTGTTATTGTTATTGTTATTGTTATTGTTATTGTTATTGTTATTGTTATTGTTATTGTTATTGTTATTGTTATTGTTATTGTTATTGTTATTGTTATTGTTATTGTTATTGTTATTGTTATTGTTATTGTCATTGTTATTGTTATTGTTATTGTTATTGTTATTGTTATTGTTATTGTTATTGTTATTGTTATTGTTATTGTTATTGTTATTGTTATTGTTATTGTTATTGTTATTGTTATTGTTATTGTTATTGTTATTGTTATTGTTATTGTTATTGTTATTGTTATTGTTATTGTTATTGTTATTGTTATTGTTATTGTTATTGTTATTGTTATTGTTATTGTTATTGTTATTGTTATTGTTATTGTTATTGTTATTGTTATTGTTATTGTTATTGTTGTTATTGTTATTGTTATTGTTATTGTTATTGTTATTGTTATTGTTATTGTTATTGTTATTGTTATTGTTATTGTTATTGTTATTGTTATTGTTATTGTTATTGTTATTGTTATTGTTATTGTTATTGTTATTGTTATTGTTATTGTTATTGTTATTGTTATTGTTATTGTTATTGTTATTGTTATTGTTATTGTTATTGTTATTGATATTGTTATTGTTATTGTTATTGTTATTGTTATTGTTATTGTTATTGTTATTGTTATTGTTATTGTTATTGTTATTGTTATTGTTATTGTTATTGTTATTGTTATTGTTATTGTTATTGTTATTGTTATTGTTATTGTTATTGTTATTGTTATTGTTATTGTTATTGTTATTGTTATTGTTATTGTTATTGTTATTGTTATTGTTATTGTTATTGTTATTGTTATTGTTATTGTTATTGTTATTGTTATTGTTATTGTTATTGTTATTGTTATTGTTATTGTTATTGTTATTGTTATTGTTATTGTTATTGTTATTGTTATTGTATTGTTATTGTTATTGTTATTGTTATTGTTATTGTTATTGTTATTGTTATTGTTATTGTTATTGTTATTGTTATTGTTATTGTTATTGTTATTGTTATTGTTATTGTTATTGTTATTGTTATTGTTATTGTATTGTTATTGTTATTGTTATTGTTATTGTTATTGTTATTGTTATTGTTATTGTTATTGTTATTGTTATTGTTATTGTTATTGTTATTGTTATTGTTATTGTTATTGTTATTGTTATTGTTATTGTTATTGTTATTGTTATTGTTATTGTTATTGTTATTGTTATTGTTATTGTTATTGTTATTGTTATTGTTATTGTTATTGTTATTGTTATTGTTATTGTTATTGTTATTGTTATTGTTATTGTTATTGTTATTGTTATTGTTATTGTTATTGTTATTGTTATTGTTATTGTTATTGTTATTGTTATTGTTATTGTTATTGTTATTGTTATTGTTATTGTTATTGTTATTGTTATTGTTATTGTTATTGTTATTGTTATTGTTATTGTTATTGTTATTGTTATTGTTATTGTTATTGTTATTGTTATTGTTATTGTTATTGTTATTGTTATTGTTATTGTTATTGTTATTGTTATTGTTATTGTTATTGTTATTGTTATTGTTATTGTTATTGTTATTGTTATTGTTATTGTTATTGTTATTGTTATTGTTATTGTTATTGTTATTGTTATTGTTATTGTTATTGTTATTGTTATTGTTATTGTTATTGTTATTGTTATTGTTATTGTTATTGTTATTGTTATTGTTATTGTTATTGTTATTGTTATTGTTATTGTTATTGTTATTGTTATTGTTATTGTTATTGTTATTGTTATTGTTATTGTTATTGTTATTGTTATTGTTATTGTTATTGTTATTGTTATTGTTATTGTTATTGTTATTGTTATTGTTATTGTTATTGTTATTGTTATTGTTATTGTTATTGTTATTGTTATTGTTATTGTTATTGTTATTGTTATTGTTATTGTTATTGTTATTGTTATTGTTATTGTTATTGTTATTGTTATTGTTATTGTTATTGTTATTGTTATTGTTATTGTTATTGTTATTGTTATTGTTATTGTTATTGTTATTGTTATTGTTATTGTTATTGTTATTGTTATTGTTATTGTTATTGTTATTGTTATTGTTATTGTTATTGTTATTGTTATTGTTATTGTTATTGTTATTGTTATTGTTATTGTTATTGTTATTGTTATTGTTATTGTTATTGTTATTGTTATTGTTATTGTTATTGTTATTGTTATTGTTATTGTTATTGTTATTGTTATTGTTATTGTTATTGTTATTGTTATTGTTATTGTTATTGTTATTGTTATTGTTATTGTTATTGTTATTGTTATTGTTATTGTTATTGTTATTGTTATTGTTATTGTTATTGTTATTGTTATTGTTATTGTTATTGTTATTGTTATTGTTATTGTTATTGTTATTGTTATTGTTATTGTTATTGTTATTGTTATTGTTATTGTTATTGTTATTGTTATTGTTATTGTTATTGTTATTGTTATTGTTATTGTTATTGTTATTGTTATTGTTATTGTTATTGTTATTGTTATTGTATTGTTATTGTTATTGTTATTGTTATTGTTATTGTTATTGTTATTGTTATTGTTATTGTTATTGTTATTGTTATTGTTATTGTTATTGTTATTGTTATTGTTATTGTTATTGTTATTGTTATTGTTATTGTTATTGTTATTGTTATTGTTATTGTTATTGTTATTGTTATTGTTATTGTTATTGTTATTGTTATTGTTATTGTTATTGTTATTGTTATTGTTATTGTTATTGTTATTGTTATTGTTATTGTTATTGTTATTGTTATTGTTATTGTTATTGTTATTGTTATTGTTATTGTTATTGTTATTGTTATTGTTATTGTTATTGTTATTTGTTATTGTTATTGTTATTGTTATTGTTATTGTTATTGTTATTGTTATTGTTATTGTTATTGTTATTGTTATTGTTATTGTTATTGTTATTGTTATTGTTATTGTTATTGTTATTGTTATTGTTATTGTTATTGTTATTGTTATTGTTATTGTTATTGTTATTGTTATTGTTATTGTTATTGTTATTGTTATTGTTATTGTTATTGTTATTGTTATTGTTATTGTTATTGTTATTGTTATTGTTATTGTTATTGTTATTGTTATTGTTATTGTTATTGTTATTGTTATTGTTATTGTTATTGTTATTGTTATTGTTATTGTTATTGTTATTGTTATTGTTATTGTTATTGTTATTGTTATTGTTATTGTTATTGTTATTGTTATTGTTATTGTTATTGTTATTGTTTGTTATTGTTATTGTTATTGTTATTGTTATTGTTATTGTTATTGTTATTGTTATTGTTATTGTTATTGTTATTGTTATTGTTATTGTTATTGTTATTGTTATTGTTATTGTTATTGTTATTGTTATTGTTATTGTTATTGTTATTGTTATTGTTATTGTTATTGTTATTGTTATTGTTATTGTTATTGTTATTGTTATTGTTATTGTTATTGTTATTGTTATTGTTATTGTTATTGTTATTGTTATTGTTATTGTTATTGTTATTGTTATTGTTATTGTTATTGTTATTGTTATTGTTATGTTATTGTTATTGTTATTGTTATTGTTATTGTTATTGTTATTGTTATTGTTATTGTTATTGTTATTGTTATTGTTATTGTTATTGTTATTGTTATGTTATTGTTATTGTTATTGTTATTGTTATTGTTATTGTTATTGTTATTGTTATTGTTATTGTTATTGTTATTGTTATTGTTATTGTTATTGTTATTGTTATTGTTATTGTTATTGTTATTGTTATTGTTATTGTTATTGTTATTGTTATTGTTATTGTTATTGTTATTGTTATTGTTATTGTTATTGTATTGTTATTGTTATTGTTATTGTTATTGTTATTGTTATTGTTATTGTTATTGTTATTGTTATTGTTATTGTTATTGTTATTGTTATTGTTATTGTTATTGTTATTGTTATTGTTATTGTTATTGTTATTGTTATTGTTATTGTTATTGTTATTGTTATTGTTATTGTTATTGTTATTGTTATTGTTATTGTTATTGTTATTGTTATTGTTATTGTTATTGTTATTGTTATTGTTATTGTTATTGTTATTGTTATTGTTATTGTTATTGTTATTGTTATTGTTATTGTTATTGTTATTGTTATTGTTATTGTTATTGTTATGTATTGTTATTGTTATTGTTATTGTTATTGTTATTGTTTATTGTTATTGTTATTGTTATTGTTATTGTTATTGTTATTGTTATTGTTATTGTTATTGTTATTGTTATTGTTATTGTTATTGTTATTGTTATTGTTATTGTTATTGTTATTGTTATTGTTATTGTTATTGTTATTGTTATTGTTATTGTTATTGTTATTGTTATTGTTCTTGTTATT